>JAYKKM010000186.1:1550000-1662597 GCA_035772405.1 Chrysogorgia sp. JL179-B06 | reverse complement strand
CTTGCGCTATCACCATCTACGTTGTTAATGCCAAGTAACGTGGTAATCCTCAAGAACAAAATCGCTGGGTACAACAACCTATTGAAGAGTGCCACACAGAGTATGAAGTTTGGAGTGAATAGTGGGTTAAATACACAGAAACGACAGAGGTTAAGAAAGTACACCAAGAAGGTGGAGAGCATCTGGAGACACTTGACAAACCAAAGGTGATGTATCGTCTGACACCAAACGTGACACACCAGGAGACACTTGATAAACCAAAGGTGACGAATCGTCTGGTGACACCAAAAGTGTCTGGTGAGCAAATATGTGTTATAACATAATGAGTCTAAGTTATGGGTTTGAGGACAGAGACTACGAGAGAGACAAAATATTAAGAAGAGCGAAGAGACATCTAGACAGTGACCCTAAATTAAGTGTGAGCGGTGGAAGGATGTCTGGAGATATAGATATGGCGTTCAGGGCACTCAAAAACATAGCAGATCAGAAGATGATTTGGATGCTGTCAGTAAAAAAGTATTGGAGTCCGTATACTTATCGCAATACTTTAGAACGCAGTCCTATAACGTTCTATTTGATTTTAACGTCACAAATCATGCTATGAGTATGGTGGAATACCACAGTGGAACAAATAAAGTGAAAACCATTAGAGATAAAACGAACATGTTAGTACAATACGATCCAACGTATGGTCCTATTATTGGTGTTAACAATGGTCATAGCTTCCTATCCCCTGAACTAACTCCAATTCCATTTGAAGCTGGAGTGCATTTTAACTGCCCACGTATGCAATACTGTGACATATCCGTTTTTATGTTAGTGAGGTTAGCTATGAGGGTAACTACGAAAGATTGGGAGGCGATCATCTCAAACGACGATGGATCGTGGGACAAATACATAGGATACAAAGGAGGTGATAAATTCTCATATGGTGGTGGCGCTCCAGCAAGGGAGTACACGTGTACAATCCCAAATAACATAGACACCACCAAGAGACATATGATATCAATACATTGGCGGATGGGTAACTCCTACGTTAAGGTGAACAACATAAGATCAACAGACTCAGACTTCACAGCTAATTACGAGAGATAGGATCTCCTTACGTAACGATCTTTGGAGTGCATCGACCAACAATACCACTAGCACCCTACAAGTACCCGTCTTTGATAGAGTTCTACGGTGTGAAGATTGTCTCTGGTTACATGACGAGCCGAGACATAATATTAGTTGGTAGAGATATGATGAAGGAATATGGGGTAAGTTAATGAGGAAGAAGTCAGTTGTTGATTTCAATCACATATCAAAGGATATGTCAGAGGAAGAGGTGTTAGAGCTCAAACGATTGTACGCGTACTACCACAAACTAGAAGCCTGTTACAAATGGAAATACAAGAGGTTGAAGAAAGTTAAACTATCGTTAAACATGATTAGCAGATGGTTAACGACAGTAGGGATTGTAGCTGGATCGATAACCGCTAACCCTCTAATCATTGCTTGTATTAGTGGTCCTGGTGTGATCATCCAAGGCTACTTAGCTAAATCCAATCTGCCTAGTAGAGTGGAGCATTGTAAGTTCGCACACACTAGCTACAAAAAGATACTGACACAACTAAGATCATATCTTAGAGGTCTTCCTTACAACGAGTCAATGTTCCTCTCAGACGTTAAAGTGGTGGACGATATTGTGACAGACTTATGTCCACCAATCAACGGAATGGTGAAAAGGTACAATAAAATATATGACGAGACACAAGGGGGTCCGATTCCGACTCCCTTTAAACACGGGTCTACACGTAAGAACCAGTGATGTGTCAGTCGACAAGTTCCAAGAGTAGATGCTCAGAATTGTTACCATCAATTAGCTAATTTTGACCAACACCCCAAAACGGGGTGTTGGTCAGATCGCTTTCTTAAGAGAACTGCTACTTTGAACCTTAAATTAAAACATACGGTATAATATAGGTGATGAGTCTAACCAAAGTATTTAGTTTTGAGAACAAGTCAGTCACAACTATCAAGGAAGGAGACAATATATGGTTCTGCGGACAATCGGTAGCTCGCAACGCTAGGTTACACTGATACTAGTCAATCTATTAGAAAACATGTAGACGATAAATACAAGATAAATTATTGTTTTTTAAACCCCGTCGTTTCAACGGGGTTTAAAAATATACACCCAAGTACAGTCTATATATCAGAACCAGGAGTATATGCTCTGATATTCTCATCAAAACTAGAGTCAGCCAAGAGGTTTCAAGAGTGGGTATTCACAGAAGTTCTACCATCTATAAGAAAAACAGGTGTTTACACACAATGCAACCAGTTATCAATAATGAACGAGACAGACTTGCATTACGATATAGTTAAATATATTAGAGAGTATCATCCAACAATAGTCATCCCAGGGTTGGGTGAGTACCAAGACACGTCTACTAAAAGAATAGATGGATGGAAGAAAGGTTACAGTGGTGGGCAACCAGATTTGATAGTTCCACAACTACATAAGAGATACAATGGTTTTGCTATAGAGTTCAAAACACCGAAAGGTAATGGGGTTATTAGGAATAACCAGATGAGAGTACTAAGGAGACTAAGATCACAAGGGTACAACACGTTACTATCCTCAGACCAACATGAGATAATACATTTCATAGAGACATATATGAGAGACTCAGAGTCCTGTGTGAGTACTGCAATAGGAGATTCAAGAGTGAAACCACACTATCTAATCACCAAAAATACTTTCATCGAATACTCTATCTGTGAGATGATCTGTTAGATGACTGTGAGATAACCTGTGAGATGACTGTGAGATGATCTGTGACGAGATATCACGTATAACATAGATGACTGACAGTGAGTCCGTACCTATTATAACGTCGACAACAAGGACCAAAGACCCTAAGAGAGTAGAAGCAGGTAAACGCTTGGCTGCTATATCTAAAGCTGCAAAAGAGAGGAAGATGAGAGAGAGAGTGGTAAGTGAGATAGAGTATGATGGTTTTAGTTATGGATACATAATAGGAACTATAGGAGTGGTTGTAGCTGCGGCTCATTGTATTATGCGATGAAGCAAGATAAACAAATGGTGACTGTTAATGAGGAGTCTAAGAACGTTGTAATAAAAAAGGAACCACCACCACGTAAACTCGACAGCCTCGATTAAAACATGTCGGATAATATATGACGTCAATAGACCGAAAAGAACTGATGAACGAGCTATACGACGCAGCCCTCGTGGACTGCTGGAGCCGTAGCCGTGTCGATGGCATCAAAGAAAATACTAAAAGAACCGTTAGGCACTCCCGAATCAGTGAAGGGCACCCTCAAGTTAGCGACTGCTGTAGGCGTTTCGACGCTACTCGTTAAGTGGGCGCAGAGTAAGAAATACTTACCTATTGACCCGTTCTCAAAATAATCTAACGTAATACATAATGGCTAGTGTGGTAGCGGGTGGTTTGTTCAACGCTATAGCATTCGCAGGAGCTGGATTCATATTCAGCAAGCTAAACCATACTGGCTACGAGACAGAGATAAAGAGACACAACAAAGCGTTGGAAAGTCTCGCAAGAGCGAAAGAAAAGTTCTACGAGAATGAGATTCGTCAGAGAGACAAAATTCAGGAGCTAAGACAACAACTGTCAGACGCTAACGCAGACATAAATGACACGAACCACGCTCTGGATCAACTAAGACAAGTACTGACGATACAGTATGTGGGAAGTCATTTAGTAAAGAGCCTGAGTTGTCAGACTATTACAAACCCTCAGGTGAGATGAAAGAATATCAAATGGTATTCGTTGGAGTTGTTGGGCTACCTTTAGGTTACTTAATATATAGAGTATTGTAATGAGCACTAAAAACTTTGAAGGAGATGGCTATGGAAGCAAAACATAGTAGTATAAACTTAATGGAGATAATCTATAAGAACCAGATTCGTCAGATGAATGAGATTAGAGAGCTCAAACGACAACTATTCACTAAGAGTAGTGTAGAACGTGAGGACTAGATGAGAGGTTTTAACGTACTACATTGGGGAAAAGGATGATCAGTCGTAAAAGAGAGTTGCGGCTTCTCAGTCCCACTAGCTAAGACGTATCTCATTTTAACGAATTTTATTTCGTCTCGTTTTAGTAGTCTTGAAACTGGGGAGTGACAGCACAGTTTTCTAATTTTGAGTGCGAAGCATGAAAAATTGAAAACTGTGCTGGTACCCCAGTTTCTATACTACTTTTCATGCTCGGAAAAAAACTTAGTGTTCTTGGACAGCTTTCAATTCATGGGTTCGAGTCTAGACAACTTGGTGAAGAACCTACCAGGAGACGCTTTCAAATACACGTCAGAAGTGTTTCACGAAACAGGGTTGGCACTCATGACAAGAAAAGGAGTCTATCCTTATGACTACATGGATTCTTTTAGAAAATTCAACGAGTGTGGGCTACCGTCCTAAAAAAGATTTCTACAGCATTCTGAACGACGAACACATTACGGAAGAAATGTTTGAGCGCGCTCATGATGTGAGGGACAACTTTAATGTCGAAAATATGGGTGAGTATCACGACCTGTATTTAAAAAGCGATGTGCTCTTGCTTGCTGACGTTTTCGAGAACTTTAGGAAGACATGTCATCGTGAGTATAAATTAGACCCGTGTCATTATTTCACATCACCCGGTTTGGCTTGGGACGCGATGTTGAAGATGACTGGTGTGGAACTCGAATTGTTGTCCGACATTGACATGTTTCAGTTTTGTGGAGTTGGGAATGCGTGGTGGTGTGAGCTACATATGCAACAGACACGGTGTGGCAAACAATAAATACATGGAAGGGTATGACAAAACGCAAGAGTCGAAGTTCCTGATGTACCTTGACGCCAACAACTTGTATGGATGGGCAATGAGTCAGAGTCTCCCCACGGGTGGTTTTAAATGGTTGACTAAGAAAGAAATAAAAAAGGTGAACTTTGCGTGACTATCACGACAACAGTAAAAAGGGCCTACTACTTGAAGTCGACTTGGAGTACCCAGACAATTTGCATGACCTACACAACGATTACCCACTTGCTCCTGAGAAGATGGAAATAACTGTCGACATGCTGTCGGAGTACTGCACGAAAATCAAAAAACAAGTTTAATGTGAGTGTTGGTGGTGTGAAGAAGCTGGTGACTAACTTGATGGACAAAGAAAAGTACGTGTGTCACTATAGAAATCTGCAGTTGTACATGGATCTTGGATTGAAAATCAAAAAGGTTCATAGGGTCCTACAGTTTGATCAGTCCAAGTGGCTGGGCAAGTACATCGACTTTAATACAGTCCAAAGAACTGCGGCTAAGAACGCTTTCGAGAAGGATTTCTTCAAGTTGATGAACAACAGCGTGTTTGGGAAAACAATGGAAAATTTGAGAAAGCGCGTGGACGTAAAATTAGTGACCACTGCGAAGAAATTAAAAAAGCTTGTCTCGAAGCCAACGTTCGTGTCTTGCAAAATATTTAGCGAGAACTTAGTCGCTGTCCACAAAGTTAAAGAAACGCTGACATTAAATCGACCTGCGTACGTGGGTATGTGTATACTAGACTTGAGCAAAACTCTTATGTATGACTTCCACTATAATTATATTATGAAAAAGTACTCTAGCGATACTTGCAGACTACACTTCACCGACACTGACAGTCTGCTGTACACAATCGAAACCGATGACGTCTATTCTGACTTCATGGAGGAGCGCGAAAAAGTTTGACAATAGCGATTACCTGCAGACAACCCATTTGCTTTCAAAGAGAACAAGAAAGTTATTGGTAAGATGAAAGACGAGTGCGCTGGAACACCAATTGTTGAGTTTGTTGGGTTGCGCAGTAAGATGTACAGTTATTTGAAAGAGGATGGAGGTGGTGGGAAAACTGCTAAAGGTATTAGAAAGAACATAATTAAAAAGGTAATCAAACACGAAGATTATAGAAGTGTGCTACTTGAGCAGAAACAAGTGCGGCACACAATGAAGACCATTAGAAGTTTCAAGCATCAGCTTGGTAGTTACGAAATTTAACAAAGTTGTCGCTATCCTGCTTTGACGACAAACGATACCTTTTAGAAAATGGTATTGACTCCTACGCGTATGGTCACAAAAACATCGTAGTGAGAGACACATCCACTGACACGTCTTAAACACTGCGACGTAATTCCCATGAGGTTGTTTTCTCACTGACTCGCTAATCAACAAATTCACCATCGAGAACCCTGACGAACTAAATGACGAGTTGCAAAAAGACCCGTTACTAAAGAAAGACGTTGAAAGCATTGTCGCGGTTGTGACACCGTACATGCCTTTCTTGGGTTTGTTGTCAGGAGGAATCACAACGTCGAAATATGTGTACGATCACCATTTTAGAAGTGAGACGACAAACACCGAGAGTAGTGAACAAACGTACTAATCAATTATTAACAGGTGGCAATAATCTATTTTGCATAACGGGTGGCAATTTTATCACGCGTTGAGACACTTTTACAACACACAAATTTGTAAAAGTGTTGAGACAACCATTTTCCTAAATGCTATTTGACGTAAATTTGTGAAAGCGTTGAAACGACTATTTTCCTAAATGCAGTTTGACACAAATTTGTGAAAATGTTGAGACGACTATTTTCCTAAATGTAGTTTGACATAAATTTGTGAAAGTGTTGAAATGATTATTTTCCTAAATGTGGTTTGACACAAATTTGTGAAAGTGCTGAAGCGACACTCTAGATTTTCCTAAATGTAGTTTGACATAAATTTGTGAAAGTGTTTGAAATGATTATTTTCCTAAATTTGTGAAAGTGCTGAAACGACACTCTAGATTTTCCTAAATGTAGTTTGACATAAATTTGTGAAAGTGTTGAAACGGCTCTATTTTCCTAAATTTGCGAAAGTGTTGAAACGACACTCTAGATTTTCCTAAATGTAGTTTGACATAAATTTGTGAAAGTGTTGAAACGGCTATTTTCCTAAATTTGCGAAGTGCTGAAACGGCACTCTAGATTTTCCTAAATGTAGTTTGGCATAAATTTGTGAAAGTGTTGAAACGGCTATTTCCCTAAATGTGGTTTTACGTAAATTTGTGAAAGTGCTGAAGCGACACTCTAGATTTTCCTAAATGTAGTTTGACATAAATTTGTGAAAGAGATGAACTGACATCGACTCGCGATTTGGTACAAATTCGACACTGTTTCGCGACTCTCGCGTGCGTATGAAGCGACATCGTTTTTTTTGTTGTTGAATTGTGATGTAGTTTGACATAAATTTGTGAAAGTGTTGAAATGAACTGACACCGACACGCGATTTGGTATAAATTTGACACTGTTTCGCGACTCTCGCGCGCGTATGAAGCGACACCATTTTTGTTGTTGTTGAATTGTGATTTGGTGGAGTGGTAAAAACCACCATAGTAGTATAGAGAGTGGGGTACGAGCTTACCAAAGTCTCACCAAATTTTGTCAAATCGCGATTTGGTAAAATTTGGTGTCGCTTCGTCGAGCTCGTAGCCCCACTCTCTATACTACTCATTTCTTATAGCTAGAAAAAATAAACCGTTTGTACCTGCTGTTAAGTGTTTGTATGTCTTTTATCCTTAACATATTACAAAACAAGAGTGTAGAATAAACGAAGGGAATTCATTTAAACTCGCCTTAAAGCTATAACAAAACGCCATGCATGCTCGATAATTTATGCGATTGGGTATGTCGTAGTTTGAATTTTAATTAGATTTCTCGCTCCGTTTCACCCTGCCTCGTTTCTATGTTTAAATCTAAAAATCAGTACGATTTCGTATTCCTGCAACCCCACGTTTTTCCTGCGGTGAAAAACACAGGTTCAATCGAACGCTGAATAGCGTGAAGGGAGCGTGATGACCGTATAAACTCCCTCCTACGAACGGGCCAAAAGGCCTTATCGGGCCAAAGAAGGCCAGATAGGGCCTAAACGGGCCTAATACACAGACAGAGCGCCGCCTAAGTATACGATGGGGGTTCCAAAGGTACACGAGACTAGGGTTAGGGATCGTAAAGGTGAAAGAGGCTTACATAATTATTTCCGTCCCTCACACGGAATATTTAATAAAACAGCTAACAATACTAACTACTTTCTGTTAGGTATGCCCCGTTAAAGTAAACGTTGAAAAATATGTATACGTTTGTAACAGATATAAATATTTTTTAACTCTATATTTGTATCGCGTATTAATAAGGTTTTATATATCTCCATAAGTGCCATTGTTTCTACACATGTTTTCAGGCGAAACATGCAAATATCGGCCGTAGGATAAGTTGGCCTAGCAACGCTTTGAAAGCAATGCCTTCCACACGTTTTAAATACTTAACAGTTGTTCACACTGCTTCCTGAAGTATTTCTTACTTCGACACAGGAATTGTTTAATCGATAAACGAACGCCATATAAGTGATAATTCTCCCGAAATGATTACTCGGCGTAACAAAATGCATGACAAGGAGCGAGACTAAAGATTATCGCATAGTTTACAACAAACAGGTGATTGTAGATAGGTTCGATAAAATGAGTATGGAGTGATTTAGGGGTAAGGGGACGACCGGGCACATCAAGACGTATTTGTCAAAAGGGCCCTGGGGCCAATTTTGAAGGGCGTATCTTAGAGATAGGGCCAAAGGGCCATGGAAATAGCCCGCCGGGCCATGTCGTAAACTTAATTCATATAAATTCTATGTAGAGAACTAAACTATTCAGTTGAGTTGAATATGGTTACCCTTTCGCTATAATCACTTTCTTTCGACGCGACGTATTTTTACTATGGCAACACCAATTTTCCGTTTGAACTTGCTCGCTTACTCTATCCCTCATTATCTCAAATTCACTAATGTTTACCCATAAAATCCTAATGTATACCTCAAGTAACTAATTATTCCCAAGTCATGCAAATATTTGTGAGTTGCACCACTAATGACTCTTAACGACCCACGAGCTATTGTACGTTTGCATTCAGCCTTCGCTTCGTTTAATAAGACAATCTCTTGAATAATCTAATAGCTATTATAATATATACCAATGTCTTATAGATGCATAGTAAAGTTTGATTTCGCTTAGGCAAATCAATACGTTTGAATTCGTTCATCGTACGGCTTCTCGAGTGGTTTGATAATCTAAAGAATCGCTACTTTATACACTAGAGGCCTGATGAACTTCGTAAAGCCGTAAAGTCCGGTACATTCGTAAAAGCCGTTGTTTCGTTCGACGTACTCCGTAATTTTTAAAATATGCTCGCCTCCATAACCTTCGTAAAGCGGGTTCATATTTGCGTAGATCTATCGAATATATAACCGCGGTGTTTCAACGAGGCAATCGTATAAATCTCTGTTGGTTCACATATTCGTAGATCTGTCGAAAATCTAAAGGATATTTGAACGTAAATGCAATCGTATAAATCTCCGTTGATCGTGACACCAGTGCTCTTAGTCAAAATTATTCAAATGTTCAGTCTTAGCAACCTAACAAAATGCCTGACAACATTAATGAAGTCAGCCACATAATCCAAGCCAATATATAGTTACAGGTTCTAAGGATTTATGGTGAAGGAAAATTTGAAGTGAAAAATGCAACTGAGAGGCCTTCCGGCTGGAATTGAACCCCCGCGACCCTGCGATGCTAGTGCAGTGCTGACGACTGAGCTACGGAAAGTTGTTGTCGAGAGCCTAGTCACGATATATGATATATAGTTAACCATGTTAAACTTTTATTTCGACTGCATCTAGATAAGCAATTTTGGGCTATCGTATAAATCTCTGTTGATCGTGACACCAGTTATTTTGAAGGTTTGAGATGCTTCTTCGTTACTCTCTTTAGTTCATATCATATCCATGGCGCATGCGCTGCTCTCGGGCTGCCCACTTTCCCACATTCACATTGCCGTAGGGAGACGAAGTGTATAATTACAAAGGCATTTCTTATATTATTAAAAGCAATAAGAGCTACCTTTTGATAATGACGTAATGCCTTCGGAAATCAAGTTCGGAAGGAGTCGGGAATGAGAGCGGAGGAAGAGGATTAGGGATAGTGAAGACTGATATGCATAATAATTAGGCCGAATAAAATGAATACTAATTAGGGTTTGGGGTCCTACAGGTACACGAGCTAGGGTTAGGGATCCTGAAGGTTTAATGACGTAATCTGAATAAATAATTAGGGTTAAGGGGTCGTGTAGGTTCGCAAGAAGTCATGACGTAATGAGGCTAGGGTTAGAGGGTCCTAAAGGAGCATGAGAATGAATAATTAAAAATTGAATATTTAATGCGGCGGCATCCCTTTGAACTCCATATGGGGGGGGGGGGGGTATCGCTACTAATATTTCGTTCATATAAAAGTTTTCAATTCACAATAAGTTATCTAAAAGCTGCACCACTAGTTCACAGATGGCATGTTCAGTGTGTCAGCCCTCCCCACACAGAAATTATTTTGCGCTACTTAACCAAAGTTGGCGCGCAAATGCAAATCAGTCTCAATTTACATAAACGGTTTGTGTCAGTAAATATGGAGGCATATGGAGGCAAGAAACCTTTGTTTATCCCATTCTAACCATAGTCATGAACGTTTCTATTGGAAAATGTCGTTGCGGAATATAAAGCCTTGAGAGAGCAGGTTAATCAAGTAGTCGCAAATGACAAAGCCGCATTGACGGTTGATCGAACTGCTGACAGCTTCGTCCAGACTCCAGTCCGATGCCTGAGCGACGTACACTATAGACAAACTGGAAGCTCTATTCATGTGCCAAAATTGTGCAGGTATGGTTAAAACATGTAAACATTACACATATTATATACTATATATATTTATTGATAAATTATTGCTCCTCATCTTTCTTCATGCTCACTAAAAGCGTGAGGCAGACGCTATATTATATATGTTTTATAGCATGACGTTCGACGAAAATTCAAAATTTTCGAGAGATCTGGAGAGACGCAATCGTTCGTTTCAGATAACGCTACGATATTAGATTTGTAGTTCAAAAACCTTTCAGGAAGACAAATTAGTGTTTAAATTGAAACAGACGGCGGAGTTGCAATAATATAATTTTTTTTTTTGTATCGTGAGACGGAATCGGGAATCGTAAATGCTAAATTTTTTTATCGTGATTTTTGCTTCATTATTAGCTGGAAAATGGAAAACTAATACATAATTTGATTCAACTAAGCTGGAAATAACTATATTATACAAAAATAAGGTATTTTGGTTTGCTTTTCTTTCCTTATCCAAATAATGCAGTTTTACCCGAACTAAAGTAACTCAAGTATTTTACCTTGTATAATAAAAAAATGAATATGTTATTTACCGTTTTTGGTCGGTCCTGGGCCAGTAGTAATATATATATATTATTATTAGTATTAATGTGTTAGGGACTGGACCGAGCTCTAAGCCAATCAGAATCCAGTATGATTTGAATTGACCAATCAGAGCACAGTCCAGTCCCATATTTCCAGGGGGGTTGAATAGTTTTAAGGTGTGGTCACCCTGTAAAGAACGACCAGTGATCAAATCAGGGGGATATGCAACTGGTCGTATACAAGAGGTTTTTTGTATAAAAATATTCAAATAAGGTGGTCGCGGTCAAGAGTATATATATCACATATTATGATCGTGTTGTTGTACGACCAGTTTTTTAGTCTTCCTCTTGTCCCAACATTATCCCCTATCCCTCTTTCACCCCCACCATTACCACCTATCTCTACCACCTATCTCTACATCACCCCAACCATTATTTCCACAAGAAATACAACCGTTTCTGTGTGAAGAAGAGGAAGAAGAAGAAGAGGGAAGACGATCGAGAAGTATCTAACGATCCTCCATTGAAGAAAAGGTGTTTTAAAACGTTCTTTAATATATATGAAACGTGAAAAAAAAGGTGATGAACATCATGAAGAAAAACGAATGACAATCTATTCGAATTATGATCAAGATATTATTTGTACACAACGCGATAAATATCGTGAGTTAGAGGTACTATATATGGAGAAACTTTATATAAATAAACAATATTTGCTATGGCGTTCTAAAAAATTTACGAGTGATCTTATGGAAAACGATATATAATGTATAATAATAAGGAAGTAAAAAGAAAGCATGAATTTAAAAAAAGAAAAACAAAATTTATAAAATGATATTGTTGTAAATAAAAAATCAGTAAAGTGTGAAAATCATGGAGGTGTGGAATATTATGGTAAAAGAACTGGCACGTTTTGAAATAAAAATCAATAAAAATATGGAAAAAAGTGTGTGGAAATGTCTTGATGATCATGAGAATTTGTTTAAAGATATTATTGGACATTTAAAAATTCCACGTGACCTTTTGGATGTATATAATCGCATGGATAGACATGAAATTGGACAAATAATAGCATTTTTTGCTTTAATCCTATGTTTTTTAGATTATAAAAACATTGATAATGAAGAATATTATATAAAATTGTTTGTACATCAAACAATTTTAGATTTTAGAAATTCTCATCTTCAATTCATTTTGTTCCCCAATGAAAAAAAACACAATTGGTTTTGGTTGTTGAATATATTCTTTGAATTTTTTAAATTAGTCTAAATACAATTTTTCAATACTCTCTATTATAATGTCAGGATCTTCATAGTTAATATTATATGCTTCTATAATACTCGTAATAATAAGTGTTTGACCTAGTATAATCAGATGTAATCTTTACCCTTATAGTATAATTATATAATATATCCAAATGCGGCGGGTAAAATTGTAAACTAACGGGTCTATTATTTTGTATAATACTATTATTTTTAACAAGCTCAGAAAATAAACTTACTTTAAACTTATAATTTACACTTGTCTTATAAAACAATTTAAAACCAATAAGAGTAATTCTGACAATTTTTATAACAACAGGTAATAGGTGGGGGTTTCGTTATCAGTGCTTAACAATCTTATCGAGATTAAATTTATAAACCCTATCGTTACTTTTTTATATAGGGTTATGATTTTCGCAAAAGAAAATAAAACAACTTGCTAGGTGATAAAATATTTTCTCAAATTTATCTAAATCATGTAGATAATAAAAAGTAGCCTTCAAATAAAACGGATCTAAAAAATATAAATAAATACAGCAATATATAAATTCACGACTAAAACAACGATTAAGTCTATGTAATGTATTACAAAGATAAGACCCTCCATATCTTATGGGTTTAGGAATTGTAGTTTGATTATCAGTAATAGTAATAGATATAAAATGGTAAATATCATTTCTAGGGTAATAACTTGTTTGAATTTCAATAAAAAATTTATCGGAATGATTATAATTCAAATGAAAAATAGATTTAAATAATGTTTGAGTGGGTATTAATAGTAATTTATGATAACGCGCGCATAGTTTTTAACCATAAATAAAATATTTTCGTTGTGTATGAACTACGGGTATTATATATTGTTGTTTATCTGTTACGATTTTCCAATCCTTGCATTCATCTTGGTTCATTTCAGTTTTCATTTTTTCAATATATGCGTAATCTCCATAACCCTGTCCAATATGTCTCGATTCAATTTCCATATATTCAATAATTCCACCATAGTAATAGTAACATAAGTCACAGACGGCAAATAATAATCCAATGTAACGGTTACGAAAAATGTTGTATATAATAAACAATTTTCAATATCGTCTTAATATTGATTTCTTGTTCATTAGCTTGCTCATAGGTTCTTTTAGCACCAATTTTTAACGACATTCTCAAAAACGAATGATGGAACGCGTTTTAAAAAATCGACTTGTATGTATACTATTTTTCCATTCCCTAAAATATATATTTTCACACGCAGTTTGATCTTACATAGTAAATGTTGATGAAGAATTTAACACGAAATTGATTTGATAAAATTTGATAAAAGTACTATTGTAACTACAACATATAAACTAATCCCACGAATATTTAATATATCAGCTGATTTGACGTGTGTGTGTTTTAGAACAAAATTAGGGATTCGTGTCTTTAATCCCACAACACATCATAGGGTCAACTAATCCCAGAGTATTTGTTTAGAAGAAATCGCTAATTATGGATTCGCGTCTCAGCTAATTCCCACAACACACAATCATTGTTCATGAGTATCACAAATCATCTGTATGACATGAAAGCTTTAATGAACGAGCTCTGATTGTTCAAACCATCCTACCCACAGTAACGCATAGTAACACATAGTAACGCATAGTAACGCAGGATGCTATTATAAAACCTGATGTAGGTTCGAAAATAATTAATATCCGTCCGAGTGCAAGAGAGAGAGAATGGCAAAAATATTTGAGAAGAAGAACGTGAACAGCGAAATTAAAGAAGCAGATGACTACATCCCATTAGAGACAACTGATAATCAACAGGAAAAATCTGAAGAGAGTATCGAGGAGTTGTATATGGGTAAATATAATTGTGCATTAAACAAATGTAAAGAAGAAATATCCCAAGAACGACAAAAATTATTTTTATCCCATATTCACTCATATAATGGATTGTGAATGTTACCAGTTTAAGGGAGAGAGACCCAGTTATCGTGAAGTAACCCTTCTCGAACTTCAAACGAAGAAGTATTTTATTTATCATTGTTATGATGGCAAGATAAACCCTAAAAAGAACTAACTCGAGGGGAACGGTCTACCGTCTACTATCAATATCGATGTCATGGTTTAGACTATTTATCTGAAAAACAATCAAGAGATTATTTTAGTCAAGGTGAACTTATAAATAGATTAAGTTTTTTTATTTCGTAATGTTTTTTCCCGAATGCTATTATCGGGTATAAAGGTGGTGAAAAAGAATCTTCTTTAGTTAAAACACTTCAAGAAAAAATATTTTATATTGTGTTAATCTTGAATATTTTGGAATTGAGAAGTACGATCATTTACTTTCGTTTGATAATCTTAAACCAAGAAATTGTTGGTATCATACTAGCGAACCAACATGTTTATTGTATCATTGTAGTTTGTTTGAATGTCTTTTATTTGCTGCATGTTTGTTTCGTAAATTAGAAGATGAGGCTAATGAACGATCTGTACTGGCTATGTATGATAAGGAATTTAGTTTTTAAAAATTATTCTCTCGTGAAATTTTTCTAATAAAAAAATATTGAAAGACAAAAATGAAGTATTATTTTTTCTCAAATTTAAAAAAAAATAAAAAATACCCTAGTGTCTTTTGATTTTAAAAAACAAAAAAATATTGAATGTTTTTTCCTTTTATTTTTAGAAACACAAAGATTGTTTAAAAAATTAGCAAAAGTACATTTAAGAAATGCTTATTTTTTAAAAATAAAACGTACATTAGAGCGTTTTTATTTTGTTAATGATGTACATGTTGTCAAAAACAATATTTTTGTAAAAATAGGAGAGAAGTTTTAAAAAAAAATAAGATGATCATAGAAACTCTTTGTACATTTAAATATATAAAAAATGATATCATTATACATATAGTATAAATAAAACGTATTTATTTTTTATATTTGTCTTATTGGAAAGCAATAAAATGAGTCAGAAAAAAATCATCCATCAAAGTGAACGTTTTTGGCTTTATCATCCAAGAAAATTCGCGAAAGTTGCTTTAAAAACAGTAGACAATTTATATGAGTTTCAAGAAGTTTCTTGGACACACGGTGTAATACCAACGAGTTTTCTTGACGGTTATAATATTAAAACAAATATTCGAGCTCCAGGTTTATTTACTGATTTTTCATTGACATTTGGTGACAATAGAACATTTCAAACAGCAAAACAGAGTTATCTTATGGGAGAATTAGAAGCAAGAAAAAAAAATGGAATAAACGAAAAATAATTCATAGTATTGATGTAAAAATTAAAAATAATATTCGTGAAAAATATCAAGATGCATTAGGATGGAGTATTGTTCAAGTTAATAAATAGATGAATTTGGGGCATATATTGGACAACCTAGTAAATATTATTTTAGCCCTAATCAATTGTTTATTGATCCTGAAAAAAATTTCTTAAACGATAATAAACATTTTGTAGATTTAGCTTATAATTTACCAGCTGACGAAGATTTTATTTTGATTCAAAACATTAAATTTATAGATGATCATTTTTTTTATAAATATGGTATTAAAACGGGTGAAGCGGGTAAACCCTATACTGATTACGATATTTCTATTGTTTATTCCAATGGATATACGTAGACATGTCTATATATAAGATCATTTTTTCAAGATGTGTGTAAGTGTAATGGCTATTTTTTCAGAGAACAATAAATCAAGAGGGATATAAGATTTATCACGATATAACACAATATAGTTTTCTGGAATCCGTTTTTTTTGGCAATTAGTAGGAAGTGTGGAAGAAGAAAATTCAAGATATCATCTACTAATATCTATATCTGATTATGAAGACAATTTGCGGTATAAATTTATACTGGAAATAGAATGTTCAAAAAATCCCCAGATGTATATTATACAACAAGAGAATCAACAAATTCCAGAAGAATGTTATGAATTTCTTCGTAAAATATGTGAAGCATGGGATGATAACCGATTCCTGCGTATCAACAACAAACAAATTGGAGAATATTTACAGATTATAGATTATGATAGAAAACATTGTTTTACTTATGAGTGCTTTAAGAGTATTATAGCATTATATTATGATTATGTTGTTTATAATAAAACTATAAAATACTCTTGTAAAAAATGTAAAGGGGAATGTGAATGTAATATGGATTACCCTGATTTCTCCAGTGTAAATTTTAATGAAATAAGAGCTTATAATGTAAAAAAATATTCAATGAACAATATCCTCTTATGTAACGAAATAATACAATGAATGTATTTTTTATTTTTTATTTAAAATTAATATATACATTAAAATCTTATCAAGATTGTTTCTGGGTCTATGATACACAAGTCCTCCTTTTTGAAAATGACCTTTGATTTTTTTCGTTCCTTGTTTTGCTATATTTTTTACTAGTTAGCTCCTTTTTTAAGCTCTTTTTAAAATCTTTTATAAAAAGATTGCTGTATTTACTGATTGTTTTATTTCCTCCACGTTGCCTTTTTTCCCTTTAAAAATACCCCCACGTTGCCTTTTTTTCCCCTTAAAATCACCACCCCGATAATTTCTTTTTCTTCCTTTAACCATTGTTATGAAGGTTGTTTTCTCTTCCAATAGTTATCACCAGTCTGAAAAAATTTATTCATGTGCTTTTATATGTTTTATACTTTCTAAAAACATTTTTTTATTGTTTGGGTCGTAAACAAAATCGGTATTATTTTTATATATAGAACCGGGTTTCCCATTGTTCGCATAACGTGCTGCTGCGTGAGTAGTCAAATAAGCATCGATACAATTGTTTGCATCGTTACAAATACTATATACAGCATTATTGTTTTTACCATATTTACGATCCAATTTGGCTTGTGTTGTTTTTTGACGCGTGTAATAAGAAATATTACGATCGGGTTTAAAAGGTTTTTTCCAAGCAAACAATCCTTCACCAGCATTGGGAAAATTTGATTTCTTGATACGTAAGTTATTTTGTTTTGCAAAATGAATCCAACATTTTTTTGTTTTTGCTGTTCGTTTACGACATCTTATTTTTTTAAGGTTTTACTTCTACATTGAAGAACGTGTCGTATACTTTGAGATTTATCATTGTGCCGTTTTTTTCGAGGTAACTTAATTCTTACCATTTTTTTTTAAAAAATTGTTTTTATTCCTAAATAATCATTATTTTTTTCATGCTTCTGAATAAATTTTACCATACATTCTACTTTATAGATAATATCTTCGGGACATTTATATATTTCCTTTTTTAATTCTGTTATTCTTTGTTTTAAAATCTTTGATGAAATAGGTATTATCTTTTCTTTATCTTCTGTAAAATTTAGTAAACATTCCTTTAAAAGAAACGGAGTAAATAATATTGAAGGATCATTATCTTGAATTTCATATCCAATATAAGGTAAATTATACGTTTTTAAATAAATTTCAATATAAACAATTTCACTCATATTTTTTTTACTCTCTTTTTTTGTTTTAGTTTTTTTTTAAATGGGTTCTTTATTATCAAAAAAAATCCCTCCTATAGTTACGTTGACATGTATTAATATACAGGATTCATACGATGTTACTATTGATCGTGTTGATAGTGAAGACGAAAACATAAATAAAAATAAAAGTACATGTTTTTCTTGTTTTAGAAAAAAAAAAGAAGATGAATGATGATCAGAAAAAATTAAAATATAGTCAAAAAGATATAGATAAAATTGTAAGTTTATTTAATAAGAAAAAGAAAGTAAGAAAAATGAAAAAATAGACGATTATTTTTCTGTTAATCATATAGAAAATATTAGTAGAGAAAAATTTAAAGTCACTGAACAGCATTTTTCATTGAATGTTTCACGAGAAAAAACGGTTAATTTTATTAGTTTTATTCAATTGTTATCGTTAGTTTTTTCTTATTTAATTAACATTGCACGTGCAAATGTAAAAAGTGATGATGATTATGTTAGATTTATCTTTAGCAATGCTCCAAAAAGTTTTTTCTCTACAGCCGTTTTACCCATGAAAGATTTTGACGTGAAATATTTCTTAAATATTATGGAAAAATTTATGCAGAGTAATAAAGAAATAATAGCTAATGGATGGAATAGTAAGCTAATAGTTCAAACTTTTCCTGCAGGAATAAGTACAAATAAAAAAAATATAGTGTATTAAGGAAAAAAAGTATTTATAATAGTTTGAATAAGGGAAATGCTACTGATAAAGGCGGTGTGAAAAGTAATATGTATGTAAAAAAATATGGTCGTAAATTTCGCACGGGTGTATTTTATATTCTTAGCGATGTATTATTTCGTACAGTGAAAGATTGTTGTTTTGCTTTAGCAATATTAGTGGGTTTATCGTTTTTAATACAAGACGATAAATATTTTATAATGAAAAGAAAACCCAATAAACCTGTTGATGATTTATTTACTTGTGAAGAAATTCGAAATGTATATCGGGAATGTGGGATACCCGAGGGTAATGTTGATGCTACACAGTTTAATTTTGTATATAATAATTATTTAAAAAAACAGGGTGTTGATTTATTAGTGTATGCTGACACTCATTCCGATAATATAATTTATGATTCACGAACTGATAGTGAAGGTCATCTTATTAAATTGACTAATGAAATTGTGTGTTTATGGTTAAATAATAATCATTACGATGTAGTTTTAAGCATAAAGGAATTTTCTAAACTTAACACCAGTTCTTTTTGTTTTAAATGTATGAGTCATTTTATACGACATGAATATATCCATAACCACCAATGTACTACAAATAACTTAACTTGTTTACGATGTTATAAATATCCGAATAATTGTAAAGATAAAAATAATAAATTTATTTGTAGCAGTTGTGATATAATTTTTTATGATGAAAATTGTTTTACAAATCATTTAAACAAATAAAATTTTTAAACCTTCTCAAAGTAATTATGATCGTTTAACACCTTGTCAATATTATTATTTTTGTAAAATCTGTAACAAAATTTGTCCTCGATTCTTTTTCATTTTTTCTAATAAAACAGTTAAACATGATTGTAGCAAACGATTTTGGTTTCATTGTGATAAATACATGAAACAACCTCATTATTGTTATGTGAAACCCCTTTCATTTGAATATAACAAGGATGAAGAACCCACTTTGATTTTGAAACAAAAGTAAACAAAACTAAATTGCTCGTACCTTTTTATTGTATTGTCCAAAAAGTATGTAAAAAATGTCAACATATTGAATTTAAAAAAACAAAAATTTTTGAAAAAAGGATGATCAAGAAATTATCGATAATACTATTGAAAACGTTAGTTGTTGTGGGAATAGACAATTTATTTTTGATAACAATGTTATTGAAACCTTATGTGAATTTATGTTTGAACAAACAAATTCCGTTTGGATAGCTCATAACGGGGGTAGATTTGATACTATTTTTAATTTTAAAATATTTTTTAGAAATAAAACAGATAATACCGAATACTATAATGAACGGTACTAAAATAATGAGTTTAATAATTAAAGAACAAAATATTAGAATCCTCGATAATTATTTGTTTTTAAGTATGAAATTAGCAGATATTCCAAAAGCAATGGACCTTCAAGGGGAATGTAAGGGATTTCATCCTTATGAATTTTACGATTTAACTTATGAGGGTGAAATTGTTGATCGGAATTTTTTGATACGAAACATATGAATACAGCAACACTTAATGAATTTGAAAAATGGTATTTAGAAAAAAAGAAAGAGAAATATATATTTCGTAAAGAGATTTATTATTATTGTTGTAGTGATGTAGATATTTTAAGAAAATGTTGTGTTAAATGTTCTACAATGATAGGAGCAATTGGTCATATTACACCCTTTTATGCAAAGAATTGTATTACAATTGCTAGTTTAGCTTTGAAAGTGTATAGACTTAATTTAAAAAAATAAATTGTGTAGGAATTATTCCTGCTTCGGGGTATAGGGGATGTGTAAAACAGAGTTTAATTGCTATTGATTGGTTAGATGAAATTAATCGAGAATTAGGGGGAAATTTAGAATATATCTGTTCACAAAATGGTGAGAAAAAAATTCTAGGACGTTTTGTCGATGGTTTTTATAATGATACAATATATCAATTTCATGGTTGTTTTTACCACGGATGTCCCAAATGTTTTGACCTCAGGTGCATTAATGCCTGGCTCCCTCCACGTTCTAGTCATCATACTTCCCGCGAGAAACCCGCGCGCTCGTGGCGACAAATATAATTTGTTATAGGCGTATTCCTGTCTATTACTAAGGCGTTCTGATTGTCTTTGTGCTTTGTATAACTTCTTACTGGGCAATATCCGTGTTATTAGCTATATCAGCATATGGCCTTGCCTTCTTCACGAAACATAACTCCTTCCTGGCCTTCCTGTCGCTCAATTTACAGTTTGTTTACAACTTTGGCTTAAATTTGTCACTGCAGCTGTACGACATACATTGCTGTTAGTCATCTACAGTATCTTCCAAAGCGCAAATATTACAAATTCAAATTCACACGAATAACAGATATAAAGCTCAGCATAGAACAGTTTCACTGTAATTTGGGATGGCATTTGAGTTATGCGTGCGATGTTGTCAAGTACTATTCATATAAAATTTGAGCTGAATGCTTGTTACAAGAATCCAGCTAGCAATGCGTCGCGCTCGGTCTATTATGTACACTTAAATATACAGTTTGTATAATTGACCACTTGAGGAAACCCGAATAATGACTTTATAAACATTAGAACGATTTGAGTAAAATCAACAGACGCATCACGCATTCGACAGGAAATGCGCAATCAAGTTATTATTAAATAAAACGTCTAGCAGATAATTGACCATTCTAATCCTTGCGAGAAAGTACGCGAAACAATTCAGTTGTATTTCGCATTTTTTACTATGTGAAGCTACTTTAGTCAACTTTTAATATTCTCTCTTGACAAAAAGCGTTTGTCTGTTTTCGTTTGGTTTGAAGTTTGAACGTGTGGTTCTTTGGTTTTGACTATCCGCTGCCACGATGATTGTCGGCTCATTAAAAATGGCAGAAAATATAAACTGTTTGCGTGAGAAAACGCGTTTGCTTCGCGGACAGACAATTCTTTCTAAATTTCGATAAAAGATTATCTAACTTGGTTCAATAGAACTTAAGCTTATTCAAACTAATTAGATATCGAATCCCTGTTACGCTGAATTAGTATTAGACGTATAAAACCGCGCAAAATCATCACATAGTAATGGTAATTTAGGAATATCAAATAAACTTGTGAAAGAAACCTCGGTATCTAATTAGTTCGATATAGTATAAGTATCAATGCATCGGAATACTTAATATCGCGACAATTAGAAGTGCTTCTGTGGGTCCGCGAGCGCCTTGTTTTCAGCAAGCAGTATTTTAGCAGTCAAGGTGTCACGTGACATGTTTCTATGGCAACAACATGTAAATAAAACTTGGAAAATTTATACTGTTATATACAATCCATCATTACTCTACGCATTCACATTTCGAATTTTTTATCGAATTTAATGTATTTTCCAGGTAATTTGACCTGGAGCCAGGCATTAATGCACCCGAGACCCTACACATTAAACGTTCTTACAAACGAAAAATGTAGTAATTTATATGCAAATACGCAACGTTTTTCTTGGACAATAAAAAATGCCGGTTACAAATTAATCGAGATGTGGCAATGTGATTATTTAGAAGAAAAAATATATACACAGAAACAATTAATTGAAAAGAAAAGAAAATTTTATCCGTTTACTCCTTTAACACCACGTGACGCATTATATGGCGGGCGAACTTCCCCAGTGTGTTTATTTAAAGAAACAAAACCCAACTAACGAATAAATTATGTAGATTTTTACATCGCTATACCCCTATGTACAAAAAAAATATGATTTTCCTGTTGCTCATCCTACTATTTTACTGCATGAAGATTGTAATAAAATAAAAATCAAGGACATATTCGTTTTAGTAAAATGTTGTATTTTACCCCCTCGAAATATTTACTTTCCTGTTTTACCTGTTAGAATAGATGGGAAATTATTATTTCCTTTATGTTATAAATGTGATGTGAATAAATGTAATACATGTGAACATAATGAAAGCGATCGATACTTAACGGGTACTTGGACTAGTGTTGAGATTAATGTTGCTATCGATAAGGGATATAAAATAATAGCTCTTTACGAAATATATCATTTTGAACGTAAAGAAAAAATGTTTTCACAATACGTAAATCGATTTTTAAAAATCAAACAAGAATTTTCAGGAATTCCTACGGATTGTTTGAACGCAGATGGTAGTAAAAATGATGATAAAATTAAACAGTATTGTAATGATTATTTAAAAAATGAAAATGTTTTTTAGATAAAGGAAAAATAGAGAAAAATCCCGGATTAAGAACTATTGCAAAAACATTTTTAAATTCGTTATGGGGGAAATTTGCCCAAAACGAAAATAATACTCAAGTGTGTTTTTAAACGATTATGAAGAATTATTAAATTTAGCCAATGATAAAAGTAAAAAATTAACATCGATGGAATTTATAAACGAAACATTATTACATTGTACATATGAAAAAATTGATGATGCAACAACACCCCTAAAAACGGGAAATGTAATCATTGCATGTTTTGTTACTGCATATGCACGTTTAAAATTATACGAGTTACTCGATAAATTAGACGATCGCGTTTTATATTTTGATACAGATTCTGTTATTTATATATCTGATGAAAATAATTATACTGATATTAAAACGGGAAATTATTTAGGAGAGTTAACGAATGAATTAAATGAAAATGAATGGATAACAAATTTTTGTTCAACGGGTCCAAAATGTTAGGCGTATATAACTAATTTAAATCAGGGATGTATTCATGTCAAAGGTTTTACTTTAAAAAATGTAACAATGAAAGAAAAATTGAATTTTTTATCCTTGATACAATGTGTTAAAAATCAAGATCAAATCATTGAAATTAAATATCACAATAAAATATGTAAAGATAAACTTAATCATATTTTTATTGAGGATGAAATAAAAAAATTTTCATTTACATTTAATAAACGTGTTGTTAAAAATAATTTTAATACGCTTCCGTTTGGATTTTTAGATAACTGAAATGAACAATGTTTCATTACCATTTCAACACCCTTTTATGTTAACGTTATGTGGTCCCAGTCAAAGTGGGAAAACATATTGGATATTACAATTATTGAAAAATATTAACACTATGATTACACCTACAATTGTTAAAATTGTTTATTTATATTCAATTTATCAACCTCTGTACGCTGAAATGGAAAAAGTTCTTGCGGAAAAAACAGATATTAGTGTTGAATTTATCGATTGTCAAAAGGGTATTCCCCGCATTACCGATATACAAAACGAATACCCGTGAAAATACTTTAATAATATTAGATGATCTCATGTTAGTTGCAACATCATCAAAAGAAAATCTTGAAAGATTAGATAATATTGCAACCCAAGATGTCCATCGTCGTAATATTAGTGTTATTTTTTACATCTCAAAATTTAACATATGGTAATATTAAATTGCGAAATTTACGTGTCAATAGTCAATATTATGTTATGTTTAAAAATTTAAGTGATTATAATAATATGTATACGATATGTGATAATAAAAATATTAATAGAAATAGATTTAATAAAGTATTAAGTGAAATTAACTCTTTCCCTACGGTCGCAGTTAAAATGGGTCACTGAAGACCCGCAAAGTCGTCAATCGAAAAACACGGCACACGGTAACGCAAGATTAAAAATTGAAATTCGACAAGCGCCAGGAACATGAAATCCATGCACACGCCAAGTTTGATTTGATTTCATAAACAACTCTGCGATTGGTGGCATTTTGAGTTTTCAAGACGCTACGCGGGCGTGCAAGATGGCCTTTTCTGGAAAAATGTAAATTTTTCAACCTGATTTATGATAATTAATGGTAATTTATATTAACATAATGTGTTTTGTTCGGGAAATTTAAAAGAACAAGTAAAAGCCGGTTTATTGGGCTTCCACAAAATGTATAGCTTTCGCAACAGTTATGGTTATTTCAAGAGATATCAATAGAGCAACGTGGTCGTTCAATTTTTGATGTTTTTCAGCCGTAAGGAAAGAGTTAATGATAAACCCTATGGTTATTTGGTATTTGATAATTGTAGAATTAGAACCAATGTATTTCCACATGAATCAACGATAATCTATGATTTGTAAATAAATATAAAAAGAAAAAGAAAATGTTTTTTTTTAAAAAAAAATAAAGAGTTGTTGAAAATCGTTTTTTTTTAAAGTATATATAGTATGGGGGTGTGTATATTGTGTATGAATTTTTAAAAAAAAAACATGGCAAGAAGAAGATATAGAAGCAGGAGGGGAATTATTCTTAAGGGGGGTAGTGTTCTAGATTTTTTAGGACCTTTGGAACAAATAGTTGGAAGTCAATTGGGATTCGGTATTCGAAAAAGAAAAAGAAAACAAAAAGGGGGTGGGGCATGTGGGCTAACGCAGTCCGACATTCCCTAGGGGGGTAAAAATATAAAAGCATGTTAACTATATTTTTAACTATATATTTTTAAAAAACATGATAAGAAAAAGATATGGAAGGAGTGTTACCCCTATATAAAATATAAACAGTGTAAAACTGTTTATTAAAACTACAACATGACTGATTGTTATTACTCTTACAATTTTTTTTACATTTTTTATTATATATTCTAACGAGTACACTACCTAAAATTGTTTCTATTTTTTTTTAATTTAATATCATTTTTTATTTTAATACGTTCATTTTTAAATATATTTTGTTTATTATTATTTTCGATTTCATTACGACATTGATTGTATAAATATAATAAACTCCAATTTCCACACACGGTAGTATTTTAGGATTGTAATTGTTTACTTTGAATATATTGAAATTTTAGTCCTTTTTTTACACTATAATCATACCAATATTCACGTTTATAAAACGATACATCTTTAGTAAAACTATCAAAAAAATACATATTTTTTTCTTTACCCACCCATATAGCAACCCAATGTTGACCGTTTTGATCTGCTTCATCCGTATTCCAAATCCAACACGAGGGATAAAAAAATTTTTTAGGAAAAATATTTGCAGGAAATGTACCCAAATAATATTTATTTAAAAACTTATTTATTTTTGAAATTTTATTAATCTCGTTCGTAAATAAAAATTGGGTTAAAAAACAATGTAAATTCATTGATTTTTCGTCGCCATTTTCTTCGTGTTGAATAGGGTGGTGTAGAAGGTGGGGTAGGAATGTGGGTGGTGAGGGATGTAGATGGTTCTTCGTTACTCGCAGCAGAAAGACCACAAGTTGTTTTTCCCAAATTTATATAACGTTGTCGTAATTTTATATTACGTATATAATATGCAGGCATATGTAATTATTTCAATTCTTTTAAAGCAACTGTCTGCTTATGTTGTGTAAGATTGAACATGTTTTGTTTGCTGACATTATGCGTTAAATCGTATAATAAATCATGATGGTTTATCCCAACACCGTTTAATATTTTCAAGAAATTATTTTATTTGTTGCCCACTTGTCACAGTCGGTGTTTTCTTTATCTCGGGTGATTCATCATTGTTCACCTCATTTTCTAGTTCATTATTATTTTTTTTCATCTTTTGTTGTCTTTTAAAAAAACTAACCATACTCTCTGCCACACGTTGATCATCATTAACTTTTTGCATTTCTTCTTTCATTTTATTTTTACTTTCATTTTATTTTTACTTTCATTTTATTTTTACTTTCAATAAGTTCGAAATTATTTTTGTTGTTAATTCCTTGCAATAATTTTTCGTTTTCATGATCATTTTTGATTAAATCAAAAATTTCATTTAATTTACTCGGATTAATTAATTGCATTTTATTTACTTCGGTCATTGTTTTTTATTTTGTTGGTTAAGTAATTTGTATGCTTTTTGATATATGTTGATGATACAAAAATCCTCAGATAATAATCTTTTTAAATCTTTTTCTTTTATTTTGTTCTTAGAAAACTTATTCAAAATATATTTATTATCACTGGAAAGTTGGATAGAAATTTTTTTATTTAAAATATTTTTAGCAATGTATTGTAATTTATTAATTAATTGAGAATCTAACAAAGTATTTTTTTTTATCAATATCTGCTTTAAGATATTTTTTAAAGATGGTAAAAAATCCTTTTTTTTTTCAAAGGCTTTTTTCTTTATTTTATTTAATTGAACTAATGTTTCTAAAAATTTTAAATCATCTTCGCAACTTGATGAAGAAGAAGTTATTGAACTTTCACTATCCACTTCATCACTAACATCATCGCTAACAACATCACTATCATTTCTATCATCTTCATCATCATCATCTCTTGAATCATCATTTTTTTCGTCTTTTTTTTCGTCTTCTTTTTTTAATTCATCATTTTTTTCTTCATTCATTTTTTTTTATGCGTAAACTGAAAACGGTGGAAATACAAGAATATGTTCACGATTTAGTGGTATTTTGTTAATAACTGGTTTTTTTATTTTTGGTTTTTTTATTCTATTCTTTGTTGTAATGGGTTTTGTTTTCTTCATATTTTTTTGTACATCCCCTTGTTACAAATATTGATAATTAAATGCTGTGTAATAATCTTGCAGGGGTATTTAATCCTACTTTAATTTCATTTCGAAATTCACCAATAAAAATTAACGCACCTGCAATGTATTTTGAGAAAAATGAAAATCAACATTAACATTTCCCGACGGTCTTATGGGTAATACTGAAAGATGAGAGTCTCTATTATCTGTTAAATCAAATGCTAATATACTATATCCGTTTATAAAGTCATTATAAGTCATGGGCATTTCTGAATAGTCACGATTTAATACCGAGCGTAATTTTGAGTAGGCATGATTTTCTATTCTCCAGCAACAGCGTTATTTACCGATACTTCAACATTATCATAATTGTGCCAGGTAAAATCAAAAATATTATGAGTATATCCCCCGTTCCAATTTGCTAATGGAGAAAATACAATATATAAACGTGTAGGAACGCTACCATTAAACACATCGAATACTTGATGTGAATTTCGTCCTGCAGCTAATGATTCAGTAATACAACGATAATTGGTTGTATAATATAATGTTTCTTTATTATGGGTCATCATTTCTGTATTAATTGCATTTGATAATTGTTTTTTGGGTTTAAATACAATAATTTTTATTTTAAAATCGTCTAGGGTAATTATAGTATCAGCAATGGGCATATTAGCATGATTAGCACCAATCATTACAATTGTATTTAATGCACGCGTTAAACGTAATTCAACTTCATACGCTGTAGGAATATATACTTCGCTAAATAATGAACAATCAATATCATCTATCAAATGCTGTGATTGATTTTGAAATGCAATTACTTTTTGTCTCCCTCCTGCATTTACGACATTAGCATTATCAGTGAAACCCGCGATATCACTCATATGTTCGGCTGTATCTAAATATGCTAAATTAAGCTCTCTAGAATCTTTATATCTCGACGGTGTTTGACGCATTATAAATTGTATCCATGATGCTAAATGTGCAAAATTATCTGATGGCGTAATTAAATTTTCATTTATTTATAATTATTTTGTTTTCCACATTGTACGAAGGGGTAACGTAATCATCGCAAACCCCGAGTCTGCGGGTGCTATAGCTCCAGCAGCATTTCTAATTGATACTGTAGCCATTATTTTAGCATCACTTGTTTTCATTAATCCAACGGCATTCCCATGCCTTGTAAACGTGTATACTGACGATTGATTATCGACAGGAGTTGCAATAATTTCAGTTTCACGACATTCAGTAAACGTATCATTATAGGGTGATGAAATAAAAAATTGTAAAGGTTCCCTAAATAATATGTCATTTTTTTCTATATTTTTAATTTTTTTACTCATTTTTTTTTTTTAAACGTTAAGTTTAAGAATATTTGAAAGTGTTCCCAACACTTGAGGAAGAAACATACCCAGTGCCAACGCTCCTCCAAAACCTCCTTTTTGTATTTTTTTTCTACGATTCTTATTCCTCTTTTGTTTTTTCTTTTTTTGATATATTTTTTACGCGTCATTTTTTTTTTTTTTAAAAACAACAATATCCACAACAATAAAAATAATAATAATATCCACAACATTATGCTTTTTTTATATAACATTTTTTTTATTTATACTTTTGTTTACAGTTTATCTATTTTGTAAAAAACGTATTACATTTGGATCTATTTTTTTTCTTTTTTTTTTTTATCACTTGTATAATAAGTATCTAAATTTAAATTTGAGGGTAATCCCACACCCTCATTTAATAAAATTTCTTTCTTAGTTGGATTTTCTTTATTTTTTCTTTTCACAACAAAATATGATGATGAATTTTCCACGATTTCTACCATTTAACAATTCAGTATAATCTTCTACGGATAGTTCATTTTTTTTTTCAGTCATTTTTTTCTTCAAATAAATTTATATATATCTTAATTTTTTAACTTTTTAACGGTACGTTATTCTCATAGATAATAAAGAACTGTAGTGATTGTTTAGCCTCTTGATCACTCATAAATAAAAAATAGGGGAATTTTTTTTTTTCATCATTTAATGATGTATAAGGATTTTTTTCGTTAATATAAAATAACTCTTTTATAGTATATATAAAACGTTGTGTTGCATTAGGAATAATAGTAGATGAAGAAACTGAAATCGCTCCATTATTTATTTTTTTCGATTGTTTTATAGAACTGAAATCCTTTTTTTTGCACACGTAATTCGAAATGATTTTTTATATTTTTATATTCAATCGAATTTAAATTCCATAAAAAATTTTTCCCACTGTTTACTAAAATGTAAAGAGAAAAAGGATAAAATTATTTATATTTTTCAATTATCATTTCCCCATTTTTTTCTTCAAGAACAATCAAAAGCATTATGTTGAATGTATTAAACAATCAATACTAAGCGTTCCTGAATCAAAAGAAACTAATTTTCCTGTAGTATCTTTAACTTTAATATGAATTTCTCTGATAATTTCTTTTTTAAATTTTCTCAATGATTTTGGGGGACTATAACAAACTAATTGTCCATTCCCCCCACCACCTTGTTGATTCCATTGAATGGGAACTGTTGTTAACAATTCAGCACAACTATCACCAACTAAACCCAGTTCTATTTCATCACAATATATAAACATTTTATTTAATCCGTCGGATACATCGGGTAAGTAATCAAAATGTTTAGAAAAAAGGGTTTGGGGTGTAGGGTTATCTTTTTTTATTTCAAACAAGAGGGGTACGATTTCAAGATCTTTTTCATTTTTTAAACCTAGCATAAAAGCTAATTTTTTTGAAAATAATATATTAATCTTTTGATTAAAAGAAGCATATTGAATACCCTTTTTTTCTAACGTCGTCTTGTTAGATAATCGAAATTCATTTACCTGCAACCCATCAGCTGCTTTACTCGCATTTTCATATACCCAATACTCAATCTCAACATTAACTTTAATAATTACTTTCCCAGTTGATCCGATTGTAAAAAAAATTTCAAATCCTTCTAACATATTATTTAAAAATATAATTAATGAAGATAAATCATAAATTCCGTCGGGTATAATAAATTTATCCGATGTAAAAACGAACTCATTGTTTGCGTATACCGTATTATTAATTTCTTCAGGTATAAAATCCTTATAGGTTTATGATAAATGAAAAAAAACATTCATCACCCACAATATTTTTAGTTGTTTGTGGATAACAAAATTGTAAAACTTCTAGAAAACATTCATTGTTCAAAGCATCAATAGGTTGTGCAATTTTCATTTCAAAATCATTAATCAAATTCTTTTGAAGTCGTCTTGATATTAAATTACTAGCAATGTGTAAATTCATTTTTTTTTAAAAACTTGTAATTCAGCACGATAAAAAATTCCTTTAATTTCTTCACGTTGTTCGTCTTCTAATTGATATGTAACAGGATCAGTGATAAATACTTTTTTAATAAAAAATATCTCATTAGTCCATCGTCGAAGACTACTTTTTTCAAAAATATTATTTTTTACTCTTACAATACGAACACGAGTTCCTTCTTGTATCAGATATTGAGTGGGAATACGATAATTTAAATGATCACGTACTATTTTATTTTTTACTTTACGTATTTTTCCTTTTTTTTCTTTACGATAAATTTCAAAAGGTGTTGCACCAGCTAATGCTTTATGTGGGGAATTGTTATAACGATTAACAATAAGGGGTAAATACTGAATATATTGTTAAAACACGACGAACTATTGTTTTTAAAGTTCCAATTATCGTTACTATCGTGTAGATTGTCCTCAAAGGCCCTTCTACACGATACGATTCATTGTATACGATTGTCATTCTGGCATACATTGTCGTATACGATTGTCGTACTGGCGTATGCAATTGTTTGCACACGACATAATTCTTGTTTATGATTCGATGGCGAATGTTGACACACGTGTACAGTTTGATCACATACACCAAGATGACAATCGTGTACGACAAATCGTATCGTTACTATCGTGTAGATTGGCCTCAAAGGCCCTTCTACACGATACGATTCATTGTATACGATTGTCATTCTGGCATACATTGTCGATTTGTCGTATATGATTGTCGTACTGGCGTATGCAATTGTTTGCACACGACATAATTCTTGTTTATGATTCGATGGCGAATGTTGACACACGTGTACAGTTTGATCACATACACCAAGATGGCAATCGTGTACGACAAATCGTATCGTTACTATCGTGTAGATTGGCCTCAAAGGCCCTTCTACACGATACGATTCATTGTATACGATTGTCATTCTGGCATACATTGTCGTATTTTGTCATATACGATTGTCGTACTGGCGTATGCAATTGTTTGCACACGACATAATTCTTGTTTATGATTCAATGGTGAATGTTGACACACGTGTACAGTTTGATCAGTCACATACACCAATATGACAATCATGTACGACAAATCGTATCGTGTAGATTGGCCTTAAAGGCCCTTCTACACGATACGATTCATCGTATACGATTGTCATTCTGGCGGCGTACATTGTCGTATACGATTGTCGTACTGGCGTATGCAATTGTTTGCACACGACATAATTCTTGTTTATGATTCAATGGTGAATGTTGACACACGTGTACAGTTTGATCAGTCACATACACCAATATGACAATCATGTACGACAAATCGTATCGTGTAGATTGGCCTTAAAGGCCCTTCTACACGATACGATTCATCGTATACGATTGTCATTCTGGCATACATTGTCGTATACGATTGTCGTACACACTGTCTTGATGGATTCTTAAACTGAAATTCTATAGCAAATTTTGTCAATTCTAAGTTTCCTTAGCAACGGATATAAGGTCTGCAAATCGAAATACGTCCGAACACCCTTAAGGTGATTCGATAGTCTAAATTGTGAGAAATTGCATTATTTTCACATAGATTATTTTGCAATGCATAGTTCTATGGTAGTCTTGATTATTGAAAATTGTTATACCTACAATTTAACCTGAATGGAGAAACTGTGTTTCCAATAAATCCCCGAAACCTAATTTGCGTAAAGCCTGCCACTTATACACAATTTCTCAGGATATGCAAATGCTACAAGTAATTTAATAATCAAGACCCCCACTAGAGCTATGCAATGAACTAGAATGAAGCTCAGATCTGCATTATAAAGTTTTCAAATGTAAAAATAATGCAATTTCTCATGATTTAACTATCGAGCCACCTTAAGTCAACCAACAGTGCTGTAAGTGTAACTACTGTATTGCTTTTGTTTTTTTATATTTAATAACTTACACCTCTTACTGTATTTACTATTTATTTACAGAAACGAAGACTAAGAAAAAATGTGCTTGGCAATTCCACATTGATTACAAGCCACCCTGCATGGGCTGTCAGGCAGTGAATGTGCAAAAAACATTGAACTTACATGTGCTTTAATATTTTTAACATTAAGAAAATTGGTTCTGCAGTGCACACTGCATGAAATGAATTTGGTGTCAGTTGTTTAAAAACTATACTAAACTTAGCATGAATAACCTTCATTTTTATAAACTTTTTATTTGGGTTTTTTGGTACTACTACTGTTAAATGACTTAAATCCTTTCATTTCTATGAAAGTGGGCTTTACAGGCTGCACCTGGATTTTTATTATTTAACCAGCAACAAATTCAACAGACTGGATTTGCTCTGATCTCCACACAACAATGGCTCCGAGTGGAGGTGATTTTGTCTTACCAAACCTAACCTCGAGCCATTGCCTGTGCATATTGAAGCAAATTTAGGAAATGTGTATTGTTGGTCACTAGTGCAAAATTTAAAATTGACAAGAAGGAGTTGAAAAGTTAGTTTAATTTAACCTCAAACAACTCCAGAAGAGATTATTTGGTATATGATACTAGATTACATTATGTTACATTATATTATATGATATCATACAGGTATATTATATATCAAGTACGTGTATATTATATTAATTCATAATAAATGTCTATATTTGGTTTGGATTTGGGCTTGTTCCTCGTTTACTCAACGCAAACAAATACGATTCGTGAGCAAATATAAGTAAATAAAGTACTTACGCTATTTTTATATATTTACTTCATTTTCACTATATTTGCGAATAAAGGCAAACATGACATTTGACAATATTTATCATTTCCCTAAATGAGGGCAAATATGGTTTTTACTTTATCATTTGCTGTGAAGTAAATTCATGACAAATGTCTATATTTGGTTTAGATTTGCACTCGTGTTAAATTTGGCGTAAAAACGGCATTCGCCTCGTTTACTAACGAAGTAAATCCAATGTAAATATGCAAATCCGATTGTTGATCAAACATGAGTAAATAAGGTATTTACGCTATATTTACTACATTTGCGAATAAAGGCAAACATAACATTTGACAATATTTACCACTTGCTTAAACGAGCGCAAATATGGTTTTTACTTCGCATTTACTTTGAAGTAAATTCATGACAAATGTCCATATTTGGTTTGGATATGCACTTGGTGTTAAATTTGGCGTAAAAAACGGTATTCACCTCGTTTACCAGCGAAGTAAATCCAATGCAAACATCAAATCCGATTCCTGATCAAACATGAGTAAATAAGAGATTTACGCCATATTTACTACATTTTTACTACCTTTGCAAATAATGGCAAACATAACATTTGACGATATTTACCATTTGCTTAAATCAGCGCAAATATGGTTTATACTTCGCATTTACTTTGAAGTAAATTCATAACAAATGTGTATATTTGGTTTGGATTTGCACTTGGTGTTAAATTTGGCGTAAAAACGGTATTCACCTCGTTTACCAGCGAAGTAAATCCAATGCAAACACCATATCCGATTTTGAGCAAATTCGCGCAAATCTGACTAAATACGGTATTCACGATATATTTACCTCGTATTTACTGCTGTCGTAAATCAATTTTTTCGTGCAGTGTGGCCTGACGCAGATAGTCAAGGTAGCTACCAGAGCCGCTGTAATTTTAGACTGGTTTTTAACCAACTCAAAGGTGGTTAACATTTATGAATCAATTCAACTCCCTCCCATCGGAACCAGTGATCATTATACGATTCTTATGAAAGCCCAACCTTCTCCCTCAAAGCCAGACAATTCACATATATGGAAACGCGATCTCAGAGATAGCAGGATACGGCCTTTTGGACGATATATCTCTACATTTGATTGGTCTCCCATCTTGGATATCCATGACTGTGATATAAAATATGAAAAGTTTAACGATACAATGATTACGATGATTGAAAATTTTTTCCCTTTGGAACGGATTAAAGTACGAAAGTGTGATAGGCCTTGGATGACGTCATCAATAAAGTCTGCTATTGGGAGACGCCAATAGCTTTACATGAAAGCGGGAAAAATTCATATATTTATAAATATTGGCGTAACAGAGTCCAATCATGCATTAAAGTTGCACGAAAGATCTACTATATGAGGTCAATCGAGAAATTGAAAAATTCTAACCCGGCAAGATGGTGGAAAGAAGTGAAAGCCATTGGTGGTCTCTCGTCAAAAAATTCTTGGTATTCTCAGTTATTTTCTGATGATGTCCGGAACTGTGAAGAATTGGCCGAAAATTTTAATAACTTTCTTACTGCCCTTACATCACATTTTGACCCTCTAACTCTCGACGAAAACCATGAGGACCTAGAAGTACCAAATGATTACCTCGTCGACGCCCAACAGATCTATAAGAAACTTCGTAAAATTAAAACCTCAAAATCACCGGGTCCTGACATGTTTCCAAATAAAATCCTGAAAACATTTGCCTTTGAGCTTGCCCCAGTTATCTCGGACATTTTCAACTCATCCATGACACAAGGCACCTTCCCGAAGGCATTGAAGAGATCTATTGTAGTGCCTGTCCCTAAGGTATCACCCCCAAAGAGTATTGAAGACGACCTACGACCAATATCCTTAACATCTCAGATCGCCAAAGTTATGGAGGATTGTACTTTGGACAAATTTTTTCCTGAAGTTATAAATAAACTTGACACTAAACAATTTGCACTCCCGAAGAAATCAACAACCCACGCTTTCGTGTACCTTTTACATTCAATCTTGGTTGCTCTTGAGAGAGGTTCCTGTACTGCTAGATTGTTCTTTGCAGATTTTAAGAAAGGTTTTGATCTAGTAGATCACAATGTTATTATTAAAGAGTTAATCCTGCTTGATATCCATCCCTCTATAATTAGGTGGATTAAAGCCTTCCTCTGCGATCGTGAACAATGTTTCCGTGTGGGAACTTCTATGTCCTCTTGGAAGAAAACAAATGGTGGCTTACCACAAGGTACAAAGTTGGGTCCATTATTGTTTGCTGTTCTTATTAATTCCTTACTCAAAAACTGGCCTGGTAGGACCAAGTATGTGGATGACACCTCGGCATTATACCACGTTTTTCACCCAGTTTAATGCCATTAGTCGTAAATGAAATCTCGGACTACGCTTCAGAACGCGGAATGGAACTAAATTATAAGAAATGCAAACCGATCTATATTACAGGTAAACCGGTGGAAACTGTGTCCTCTTTCAAGCTCCTAGGTGTATGGATATCAAACGACTTGTCATGGAATACTCATGTTGACATGGTATTGAAAAAGGAAAATTCTCGCTTATACGCATTGCGTCTGTTAAAAAAGGCTGGTCTTCAAGCATCTCACATTGTACAAATATATATCTCATTCATTAGATCCAGAATTGAATATGCATCCCCTGTGTGGTCGTCAATACCTAAATCATTATCTGACATTCTCGAATCTGTTCAAAAGAGAGCATTGAGAATAGCTTATCCAGATCTGTTATATGATGAAGCCCTTGAAATTTCAAACTTACAGTATTTGAGTACTCGTAGAGACATCTCTTGCAAGAAATTCGTCGAATCTTTGCGACGTGATGCTTCACCCTACAACCCTTTGACTAAAATTATGGAAATTCGTCCCGGGGTTAAAACTCATGATTATGACTTAAGGAACGACAGAATGGTCGAACAAATTTTATGGCCAGAAACCACTGAACGGTTAAAGAACTTCGTGACTAGGAAATATTATTAGTTTTATAGTTAATTAACAGTCCTAACTGTTAAGAATACATTTATTATGTTGAATATAAGATATTAGTTATAGAGCATGAAACAGATCTACTCGTTGTTTCTAATAACCTAGAACACACAGGTCACGTGACCGTGGGAACCTTAACACAACAAGTCTAGTGAGAGTTTCTAGTTTGATCATTATCGTAACATCCTCCCACCGAACAAGAAGACTGCTGGGTTCAGTTCTTCCAAAAGTTTTAATCACCGTCTATAAATCTTTTTGGAGGTCGCACCTGCCTACCCGAGCGTGTGGTGATTGGTATACTAGGCACAACATGTTCTGCTCCAATGTTTTTATGGAGTTCAGGAGTAGGTGCAGATTTACAAATGGCTTCAGAAAGGTTTGTTGAAGGTGCTATCATAGTGGGTTGTTGTAGCTCTCTAGTTGTTTCCTTAAGTTGGATTCCATATTCATTGGATGATGTAGAGGTTTCAGATTCAGGCTTCTGTTTACTCGAACGGTTCGTCTTTGGTGGTTGTTCAATGGTTTTCTTAAGATGTACTCTATTTCTCCTGTATGTCCGATTCTCAGTTTCAACCTAGTAGGATCTCCGATCTAGTCGTTTGGTGATCATTCCCTTCTTCCACGTTTCCTGTCCTTTAACCAGAGGTTTCATGCGTACCACATCTCCCTCTTCTAAAGGACATAAGTCTCTTGCTGACTTATTGTAGTAGTACTGTTGTTTCGCCTGACGTTTTTCCATTTCTCTTTTGGTAGCTTGACCGTCAAGGTTGGTGGGATTTAGTAGCTTATATGTGGTGGGTAAAAGAGTTCGTGTACGTCTGCCAAAGGATCTTTGGGCTGAGCTGGTTTCGAGGCTCTCTGATGGGGTGTTTCGATGATCTAGAATGGACATGTATGGGTCTCCTCCTGACATTTTGGCCTTTTTGATGAGTCGTTTTGCCGTCTTCACTGCTGCTTCAACTTTCCCATTAGCTTGGCTGTTTCCTGGGCTGATTGTTCTGTGTTCAAAGTCCCATTGCTGCGCAAATGTGGCGAATTCTTTTGAACTGTACTGTGGTCCGTTATCGCTGACCACTACTTCAGGTAACCCGTATCTTGCGAAGTGGTTCTTTAGCTTTGTGATGATCATTTTAGATGTGGTTTCGTGTAGTCTGTCGATTTCGAAGAAGTTCGAAAAGTAGTCTACAGTGATAAGATATTCTTTACCATGCAGTGAGAACAGATCTGTAGCGACTTTAGCCCAGGCTCGATCTGGCAGGTCGTGTGACATCAGGGTCTCTCTTTGGTTGGCAGTTTCCAGCTCTCTGCAGATGTTACAAGAGGCGATGAAATCTTTGATGTCGTTTGTCATGTTTGGCCAATATAAGCATTCTCGAGCGCGGCGTAAGCAACCGTTTGTGCCAAGATGTGATGAGTGGATCTTCTCTTTTATGGTTTTCCTCATGCTGCTGGGAATTACCACTCTCTCTCCTCTAAATATTATTCCGTCTGCAATGGTAAGTTCATCGTTAAACGAGAAGTAGGGGTTTACTTCCGGTGGGAGTGATTGTTTATCATTTGGCCAGCCTTCCATAATCACTTTCTTCAGTGCTTGTAGATTGGTGTCTGCTTCTGTGGCTTGCTTAATGAGTGCCAGTCGTTGGCCCGTTATTGGCAATATAACGTTATTATGTGAACATAATATTCAATATCGTCTTGAGGTCCCTTGGACGTAGAGGTGGGAAGAAAGGCACGGGACAGTGTGTCAGCCATGAACATCGATTTTCCTTTCAGGTATTTGATACTAATGTCATATTTTTGTAATCTCATTAGCATTCCTTGAAGTCTGCGTGGGGCTTTCACGAGAGGTTTGGATAGGATGGCCTCCAGAGGCTTGTGGTCGGAGTGAACTCTGACTGGACGACCATACGTATATTGGTTGAACTTTTCTAAGGCGAATACGATTGCCAATGTCTCCTTTTCAATCTGGGCGTATCGTTCTTCGGTATTCGTTAAGGCCCGACTAGTAAAGGCAACTGGCTGTCCTTCTTGCATTAAGGCTGCCCCTAGACCTTGTTGGCTTGCATCACATTGGACGACCAGTTCTTTGGATGAGTCGTAGTATCGTAGTACTGGAGCTGATATTACTAGTTGTTTTATCTCTTCAAAAGCACGATCTTGCACGTCAGACCAATTCCATGGCACATCTTTGTGGGTCAACTGCCGTATTGGTCGTAGAACATCAGCCAGGTTGGGTAGAAAGGCAGCTAGGTAATTGACGAATCCACAAAGTCGTTGTATCCCTTGGATGTCAGTGGGCTTTGGCATTTCTTTGACTGCTTGGACTTTCTGTGGATCAAGTTTCACACCCTCAGTTGTCAGCAAATGACCCATGAATTGGACTTGTTTGGAACGTAGGTTGAATTTGGTCTTGTTTAGTCGTATACCTGTCTGTTGGCATCGTTGCAGTAGGTTTGTTAGCTTCTGATCATGGTCTTGGATTGCTTGCTCCATGGAGTCACCAACTCCAAATACCAAGATGTCGTCGGCAATTGATAGTACACCACCAATGTCACCAATCGTTTGATGTAGCCTTTTCTGGAAGATTTCGGAGGAAACACTTGTGCCAAAGGGGAGTCGTAGCCATCTGAACCTTCCAAATGGTGTAGAAAATGTAGTGAGAAGACTACTTTCCTCATCCAGTGATACATGCCAGTATCCTGCCTTCAGATCAAACGTTGAGAACACCTTGGCTTTTGATAACTCTGGAAGCATGTCATTCAGGATGGGTAGTTGGTATCTTTCTCTTTTCAATGCTTTATTTAAGGGTCTGGGATCTATGCAGATTCTTAGGTCACCACTTTTCTTCCTTGTCACTACAATGTTGTTTACCCAATCAGTGGGTTGTTCTACAGGAGCAATGATTCCATTTGCAACCATTTCTTCAAGGGATTTTTCCAGCTCTGGCTTTAGTGCTACTGGTACTGAGTGGGTTGGCGAGACTACAGGTGTTATGGTCTTATCTACTTCAAAGTGGGCAACACCAGGTAATTGGCCCAGTTCATCGTTGAACACAGTTGCATATTGTTTGATGATGGTATCATCTGCTTTGATGGATGCCACTTGATAAAACTTCTTGGTATTCACAGTAATAAGATGCATTTTCTGAATCGCTTTAGAACCCAGAATTGGTGTCAGATTCTTGTCGTTGACGATGAAGTTGACTGACTAGTGTTGTTTAGTCTTTGGGTTGTCTAGTAATAACTTGCACTCACCAATTGGCTTCATCGCTGCTTTGTTCCACATGAGTAGTGTTTTTGACGAAGGTCTGATAACAGCTTTTCCAACATCATTTTGGTTGATGAGATTTACTGAAGCACCAGTATCGAGCTGAAATTTGACTGGTTTGTGGTTGACTTTCATCTGCACTGCGTATATCATAGATTCGTTCACAGTGTTCACACTTACTTGGGTTGTATTGTTAGTGGTGATGTGGTCTATCTCCTCAAATTCAGGTGGGCTTTCACCATATTCGGGTTCCCATCCTGCGGCTATAGCATGAATTATTTTACTAGAGGACCTGCATTTCACAGCAAAATGATTTTTTTCCTGGTTTACACTTTGTGCAACTCTTTCCCCAGGCTGGGCATCTTTCTTTCTTCATAACGTGTTGTCTTCCACAGTAGTTGCACTCCCGTGTATTTCCAGGTATATTGGGCATGTCACCATCATCACCTTTGCTCTCCTTTTTAGTTGGTCGTTTAGTAAACACCCTGTTGATTACATTTTCTTTACTGTCAGAGATGTTTTGTAGTTGTTTTTCTGTTGTTTCCATCGCGCGGCATATATCCATACATTTTTTTAATGACAGTTTGTCAGCAGTGAGGAGTTTCTTTCTAGTGGCGGTGTCTGTTATACCGGTGACAAGTCTATCACGTATTAGGCTATTCTCTAGTTCCCCAAAGTTGCATGTTTTTGACAAGGAGCGTAAAGCGGCAACATAATGATCGATTTTCTCACCTTGTTCTTGATCGCGGGTGAAGAAAGTGTAGCGCTCATAAGTTTCGTTTGTTTCGCCCAGACAATATTTCCTTAACACGACGATAATTTTATCCGCGTCTTCCTTGTCTCCTGCATTTTCAAACGTTAATCCTTCGAGGATTTCCTGAGCGTCTTCACCAAGACAGGCGTTGAGTGTGGCGGCTCGAACCTTCGGATGTTGTTCTTTTACGCGAGACGCTACTTCATAGCTCTTCCAAGCTCGCTCGAATCGCTTCCAGTTGCTGGACAGCTTATCGCTTGTTCTTAACTTTTCAGGAAAGGGCACGTTCTGCAATACTTTTGGTGTTAAATTTGAGATAACTCCTTCTTGCAGTGGGTTTTCCTCAGGGGCCTCCGCCATATTTTCTCGCTGAAATTTCTCTTGTATTTAATCCAGTGATGAATTAGTTATGAATCTTGAGAAATGACCAGTAGGGTTATCAATTCTCATCCCACCGCTGCCACCATGTTAAGAATACATTTATTATGTTGAATATAAGATATTAGTTATCGAGCATGAAACAGATCTACTCGTTGTTTCTAATAACCTAGAACACACAGGTCACGTGACCGTGGGAACCTTAACACAACAAGTCTAGTGAGAGTTTCTAGTTTGATCATTATCGTAACACTAACTAAATAAACATTATTGTACATAATATATATATATATATTAAGATTATGAATTGTACATTTTAATATAAAATTTTATGTTATATTAGTACTCCATGTAATTCAGTTTTTCTTTAAAAAACTGCAAATTGGTTTTAATTAAACAGATTGATTGATTGATTGATACTTCAAAATTATACTTTTTACTCAATTTCGTACGTATATCTTGAAATTCTGTTCCTTCATCACTTTGAATTTTAAGAGGAGCTATTCCTTCTTCAATAAGAATACTTTCAAATTTATTTTTAACATTATTAGACGTTTTCTTTTTTATTAATTTTACACAACAAAATCTTGAAAAAATATCAATACACACCAACTAATAACGATATTGATTATTAGATCGGGCTAAATCTTTATTTTCAGCTAACTCAATTTCCCATTGTTCATTATTTTTATTAACAGAATATTTCAAACGTCTATATTTTTTTTACTACTACTATGTAATCTATAATTAGAATAATCCTCATCAGTTAATGTCTCTCCTTTTAATAATCTTGAAGCTTTTTCAATAAAGTCAGCAGAAAATTTCTTTTTTTTCTTTTTATTCATTTCTAAAATAAAGAAATAAAATAAGTATAATATTCTTCAAGTTCATCAACGAGTTCTTTATCGCGTAATATCCCAATAAAATCTACTTCTATATTTTTACATGCTAACTCTTTATTTATAGTATTACCGTATAATCATAATGTATCTTGTATATTTTTTACAACATCTAAGAGGGTTGTCCAATACTGTCGAATAGTTTCCAATCGTACGATTCGTGAAATTCGTGGTTATGCGTTAGGAGGTGAACATTTTGGGATATGTAGTGGTTAAAGTGTATCTGAGAGGATAATAGTGGTATGTCTGGTGACGAAAAAATTGTTGAGGCGGTAGTCGGAAAGTCCGTCCAATCGTCCGATTCGTCCGATCGTGACGGATCGTGAGATTGGTGAGGTTAACTAGTGTTATACTGCATGTGGCTTAGGCAGAAGAGGTCGTCCGATTTGTCCGATCGTGACGGATCGTGAGATTGGTGAGGTTAACTAGTGTTATACTGCATGTGGCTTAGGCAGAAGAGGTACAGCGAAAAATCCGTCCAATCGTCCGATTCGTCCGATTTGTCCGATCGTGACGGATCGTGAGATTGGTGAGGTTGACTAGTGTTATATACTGCATGTGGCTTAGGTAGAAGAGGTACAGCGAAAAATCCGTCCAATCGTCCGATTCGTCCGATTTGTCCGATCGTGACGGATCGTGAGATTGGTGAGGTTGACTAGTGTTATATACTGCATGTGGCTTAGGTAGAAGAGGTACAGCGAAAAAATCGGTCCAATCGTCCGATTCGTCCGATTTGTCCGATCGTGACGGATCGTTAGATTGGTGAGGTTAACTAGTGTTATACTGCATGTGGCTTAGGTAGAAGAGGTACAGCGAAAAATCCGTCCAATCGTCCGATTCGTCCGATTTGTCCGATCGTGACGGATCGTTAGATTGGTGAGGTTAACTAGTGTTATACTGCATGTGGCTTAGGTAGAAGAGGTACAGCGAAAAATCCGTCCAATCGTCCGATTCGTCCGATTTGTCCGATCGTGACGGATCGTTAGATTGGTGAGGTTAACTAGTGTTATACTGCATGTGGCTTAGGTAGAAGAGGTACAGCGAAAAATCCGTCCAATCGTCCGATTCATCCGATTTGTCCGATCGTGACGGATCGTGAGATGAGGGCACACTGCGAAGAGGTACAGCGAAAAATCCGTCCAATCGTCCGATTCGTCCGATCATGACGGATCGTTAGATTGGTGAGGTTGACTGAGGGCACACTGCGAAGAGGTACAGCGAAAAATCCGTCCAATCGTTCGATTCGTTCGATTTGTTCGATCGTGACGGATCGTGAGATTGGTGAGGTTAACTAGTGTTATGCTGCATGTGGCTTAGGTAGAAGAGGTACAGCGAAAAATCCGTCCAATCGTCCGATTTGTCCGATCGTGACGGATCGTTAGATTGGTGAGGTTAACTAGTGTTATACTGCATGTGGCTTAGGTAGAAGAGGTACAGCGAAAAATCCGTCCAATCGTCCGATTCGTCCGATTTGTCCGATCGTGACGGATCGTGAGATTGGTGAGGTTGACTGAGGGCACACTGCGAAGAGGTACAGCGAAAAATCCGTCCAATCGTCCGATTCGTCCGATTTGTCCGATCGTGACGGATCGTGAGATTGGTGAGGTTAACTAGTGTTATACTGCATGTGGCTTAGGTAGAAGAGGTACAGCGAAAAATCCGTCCAATCGTCCGATTCGTCCGATTTGTCCGATCGTGACGGATCGTGAGATTGGTGAGGTTAACTAGTGTTATACTGCATGTGGCTTAGGTAGAAGAGGTACAGCGAAAAATCCGTCCAATCGTCCGATTTGTCCGCTCGTGACGGATCGTGAGATTGGTGAGGTTGACTGAGGGCACACTGCGAAGAGGTACAGCGAAAAATCCGTCCGATTTGTCCGATCGTGACGGATCGTGAGATTGGTGAGGTTAACTGAGGGCACACTGCGAAGAGGTACAGCGAAAAATCCGTCCAATCGTCCGATTCGTCCGATCGTGACGGATCGTTAGATTGGTGAGGTTAACTAGTGTTATACTGCATGTGGCTTAGGTAGAAGAGGTACAGCGAAAAATCCGTCCAATCGTCCGATTCGTCCGATCATGACGGATCGTTAGATTGGTGAGGTTGACTGAGGGCACACTGCGAACAGGTACAGCGAAAAATCCGTCCAATCGTTCGATTCGTTCGATTTGTTCGATCGTGACGGATCGTGAGATTGGTGAGGTTAACTAGTGTTATGCTGCATGTGGCTTAGGTAGAAGAGGTACAGCGAAAAATCCGTCCAATCGTCCGATTCGTCCGATTTGTCCGATCGTGACGGATCGTGAGATTGGTGAGGTTGACTGAGGGCACACTGCGAAGAGGTACAGCGAAAAATCCGTCCAATCGTCCGATTCGTCCGATTTGTCCGATCGTGACGGATCGTGAGATTGGTGAGGTTAACTAGTGTTATACTGCATGTGGCTTAGGTAGAAGAGGTACAGCGAAAAATCCGTCCAATCGTCCGATTCGTCCGATTTGTCCGATCGTGACGGATCGTGAGATTGGTGAGGTTAACTAGTGTTATACTGCATGTGGCTTAGGTAGAAGAGGTACAGCGAAAAATCCGTCCAATCGTCCGATTTGTCCGCTCGTGACGGATCGTGAGATTGGTGAGGTTGACTGAGGGCACACTGCGAAGAGGTACAGCGAAAAATCCGTCCGATTTGTCCGATCGTGACGGATCGTGAGATTGGTGAGGTTAACTGAGGGCACACTGCGAAGAGGTACAGCGAAAAATCCGTCCAATCGTCCGATTCGTCCGATCGTGACGGATCGTTAGATTGGTGAGGTTAACTAGTGTTATACTGCATGTGGCTTAGGTAGAAGAGGTACAGCGAAAAATTCGTCCGATTCGTCCGATTTGTCCGATCGTGACGAATCGTGAGATTGGTGAGGTTAACTGAGGGCACACTGCGAGGAGGTACAGCGAAACATCCGTCCAATCGTCCGATTCGTCCGATTTGTCCGATCGTGACGGATCGTGAGATTGGTGAGGTTAACTGAGGGCTCACTGCGAGGAGGTACAGCGAAAAATCAGTTTTACGATTCTAGTATACCTTGGCCTGTTGGCCACTGGCGCTTTGTAGACATTTAATACGATGATAATATACATTGTCGGCGCACCACGCACATCCAGCCGCACGTGTTACAACAATAGCAAGCACATTTATAGCAACAATATGTGAATAACGTCATGTCATGCCTTGCGGAGTCGGTGCTAGTGCATGGGCATCGTTGATATGTTTTGAAAATATTGTCAGACAAGACAAACAGACGTCTCTCTCAATTGCGAGACTCCGATTACACAATTTTAAATTCAACGCGCGTTGGCAATTGCCTGACTCCTGAATATACTCGTTGTTGCACTCGTGCTTGATGTGCTTTATTGCGTATAAGAAGCGTAGCCGCGTTTGGCGCGGTGTTGAACGGCAACATCGTCAACCATGAAATTTGAAATTGGCACCACTATTTTGCATTCAAACGCGTTTAGGAATGTGAAAATTAAAAAATACAGATACAGATGGCTATAATTTATATTGATCGTGGGCAACCGCCATATAGAACAAAGGTCAAAGACTGGTATCGAAAATAATATATTCAAATTAGTGCCAGTACGGCGGAATTTTATTAATGCATTAAGTTCGATAAAAGCCGATGAACTTATTGTTTGAAAGTGACATCGAAGCACATGATATAAAGTTCTTATCGATCATATGCCGATTAAATTACACACTGTACTCATTAGATTCGACAGAATGAAATTTGAAACGCCATACTTACCCATTGAGATTTACCTACAATAGGCCGCTTCACTCAACTTTTCTGTTTACTTCAGCAGTATTAGATTAATCATTAAAATATTTCTTCCTGTTTTTGACCATAATTACTCGGGCCTCCCCCCCCTGGGGGGAGAGCACGAGTCTTAAAAAGGGCTCTGTTTATTATTATTATTTAGTCGTCGTCGCGAAACGGCAATTATTGCATCATTGTTGACTAAATTTGTAGACTAGTGAGCGAGACTATGAATGTGGGATTACTACACATGCGCAGTGAAGTGATCCCAAAAATCTTTTTGTCCTCGTACCCAGGCTTTTCACCTTTGCGAAACTGAAAACACCGCCATTGTGCTTTATTTACTCATCTGATCCAGTGATCTGATTACCTTTCTTCGAGTGCTCTTCACTGAAAATCTTTGATGTGGCTGGCAACTGGCAAGTATCTTGATCTTATATATATACGCTCACAATCCCGATCGCTTTCAAAACGGGTTGGTCTACGATTTCGAGAACCTGTACTCGATCAAATTATCTGTTTCCAATTTCCATACGCTTTTTGTCTACTAAATGTTTAACTAAATGAGACTCAACATATGAATGCTGTATGGAAATATGTTAATTGTTCTGAGGTAACTGTAATATTTTTATAAGCTTTGTTGGCTGTATTGTTTATTGTTATGTTATACAAAATAAAGTTGATGCTATGAGCCTATGTTAATATTGTTTAGTAATTAGTTGCTATCGAATTTTACCCTGTTTCACTTGATATTTTACCTGTAAGCTTAAATGGAGCTCCAAAATATTCTGGGTTATCAGTAAATTTGTATCGATTGCTCATACATGTATTATTATACACAGATGCTTACAAATGAACACACAGTATATAAATCTGTGACACCCATACCAACTAGGCAACTATCAAGATCAAGGAGTAAAGAGTTTGTTGTTGTTTGCTAGTTTACTACCAGTGACGGGTCTGAATTTTGGCCTTGACTACATGGAAAGCGAGTTGGCTCGCTAACCGAAACAGTAACATAGTTAACTATGCAGTAATCTGTCTTTATATTGCAATTAGCTAGCTGTCACTACTATGTATAAAGCCTCTCAAATAATAAATATGCGAAAATTATGAATATGTTTACTGGCTCAAAATGTTAATATAACTTCAAAGAAATAATGATTTTGAATTACATTTCTTTAAACTATTTTATAATAGCTTATGACACCTTGCTACTGCCAGCTAAATGGTTTGATTTACTGCTATGCCTTATACACTGAGAACAAGATTAACTTATTTAATGATTGCTCAAACTGAACCTGTTTGCCGGACTGACCATATGAATTATTATTAGTAATTACATGAGCACAGGCCGGCTTGCTTGCCAGGCTGACCCTGTTGACTAGAAGTGGATTAGGTCAGCAAACAGGATGGCTCATTTGATGGAGCAGACTTCTCAGTAAGCCAGCTTGGATACTGAGTCAACTCACCTTCATATAATCAAAGCTGTTGGCCAACACTATGTTATGGGTTTGCAATGATGGAAAATTTAACCAACCATTGTACCTACAACTATAGATTTGTGTATATTGAATTCAAATCACTGAATTTGCCTACAATGTCTTTCAACAAGCCACTAATTCAAGAGCCCGAGTTAACGCCTAGCGGGCGTCTTGTTCTCTAATAGAATTGAAACACTGCACATCCTCATGGATACGCGTTAAGTTGTCGCTAGATATATCTCGTGTACTTCACTCGCTATAGCTCAACAGGTACAGCAGCGGACCCGAATCTCGAAAGTGCCATTTCAAACCCTGCTGCACTCAATAACTATCAACAATACCACACACCTTCTTTATTAAGTCTGGTTTCCATATGATCGCTTCGATCGCTGCGATCTATCAATTTTAAAACCGGCGATCGTAGCGATCATATGGAAACCACACGCTCAGCGATCCTGGCGATCGCAGCGATCGCGGAGATAGAAAATGTTCTATCTCGGCGATCGCAGCGATTATATGGAAACACTGGTTCAGCGATCCTGGCGATCTCAGCGATCGGTATGTACTCCAGCGACATTCGGCTATATCTATAAATCACCTTACAGTAATAAGATTAAACGGTTCTTTCATTGTATACATAACGCAAATATAGATGAATCAGTGAAACTAAAGAATTTTATGTAAATATTTTATGTAAATAGCTGTAAAAGAATTTTATCTGTCTTGAAGACGAAGCTGTGCCCGAAGCTGAGGGACGAGAGTGTGAAAAGCTTCAAGCTCTTCTCTCGAAATATTTCGAAATATCTGTCGAACTCAAAAACGATGTTTTCTTAGCGCAAGTTCGTCCAAACAAACTGCGACGAGATTTAAGGCAGTACTTTTAAAATGCAATCCGAACGAGTTCTTTTTATGGGAGGCCGATTATACGTTAGGATTCGAGTTAGGATTTCTTTCATATCTTTCTGTGTAAAGACGCATACGAATATGCGGTGTCTAAAGTTATCGTCATTAAAAACCGGTGAACTTTACGGCAGTTTCGGTCGACGCGAATCTTTGCCACAAATCTCTCCTAACGGGGTAGGGTGGGTGGAAGCAAGTATATATGTGTCATATTCTGTTGCCGCCGGCAATATTTACAATGTGTGCTCCTATCTTCTTGTCTGTCAAAAAAATCAATTCAAAATGGCGGATTTATAAGGGCAAAAAGTCGAACCTTTTAATTTTATCTGACTAAACACGCATTCAGTATTGTAGGTAAATCTCAATGTTCAAATTTCATTTTGTCGAATCTAATGAGTACAGTGTGTAATACTGGCAATAATTTGAATATATTATTTTCGATACCAGTCTTTGACCTTTGATTAGCTGTTCTATGGCGGTTGCCCACGATCAATATAAATTATAGCCATCCGTATCTGTATTTTTTAATTTTCACATTCCTAAACGCTTTTGAATGCAAAATAGTGGTGCCAATTTCAAACTTCATAATAATAAATAATAATAATAAATGTCTTTATTTCATCACAAGATAAAAAATACAAGGATAGAACCTATACCTATTTACAAAGCTAAATATATTTAAAATTAGACAGTTAATATAAGAATTTTGAAACAATTTGTATTAATCTTTAGAAAGTTACTAGACTTATTTCTACATTCATGCTACAGTACTAAATTATATTTAAAAATTAGACGGTTAATATAAGAATTTTTGAAACGATCTGTCTTAATCTTTGGAAAGTTACTAGATTTATTTCTAAGTTCATATCTATTAACCTTCTTCTTTGGCAATAAGTTCCTTAACGGGTGCTGTTCAATTTGCGCGACCTTGCTAAAAAGTTTTCTATCAGTTGCTTTTCTAACAGTTCCTGCACACTAATTTCCCTCGAAATATATTTGCGTTTATAACATCTTCGCAAAAAGCATTCAATTTTTGTAAGTTCAGATTTAGAAGCACCATATACTGGAAGAGCATATGTAATATTTGGTAGTACTAAGGTAATAAATAAATGATCAATCTCTTTCTGATTATAGCCTTCCTTGCGTAATGATCTTAGGATGAAAAGGCACTTGTTAGCCTTTTTTTGTTTTTCATAAACATGAATTGTAAATCTGCTATCTTCTTGGAATGTGACTCCTAACATAACGATAGATGGCTTTTGAGGGATACCAGACACCAAAGGAAACATTTCAGTGCAACCTTTCATCCGAATAATAAGCTATTTACATTTAGTAGGATTACTCTTCATACAATTACGACTTGACCACTCCAAAAACTGTTGTACCATCTCGTCCGAAGTGTCATTGTCTTTCCAGACTGGAGATATAATATTGGAATCATCCGCATATTTAAATAACCCACACTCTGATGCTGATACAATCTCAAGATCACTGAGGAAGATGTTAAATAAATGTGGGCCACTCACACTACCCTGAGTAGTTCCTTTATTAACTCGTATCCAGTCACTAATAAATCCATTGCTGACAACTCTCTGTTCTCTATCCTTTAGAAAGCTAAGATACCAATTGAATACGTATGGATTAAGACCGATTTGCCTCAGTTTCTCCGATAGTAAATTATGTTTTACACTGTTGAAAGCCTTACTGAAATCCATGGCAAAAATACGAACAGCTTTACATTCTGGATTATCAAGGTATTGATTAACAGTATGTTGAACCGCCACTAATGCATCAGTACAGCTACCACCTTCCCTGTATGCAACTGAGATGCCTTCAAATGCTCTTCGATGCTATCCTTGGCATGCACTCTCATCACAATCTTTTCAAAAGCTCTTGCTATAACAGGTGTTATATTTACTACCTCGATAATCATTATTCTCATTTGGTGTCTCAACTTTTGGCAGTGGATCGATGTTAGATCTTTTTCAAGAAACAGGCCAAGTATGAGTTTTAAAGTGACAGATTCGAAGTGACAGATTCGACACTCTCGTCAATACTGGAGTTAATAGCTCAGCATGATCCTTCCAAACAGTATACGGTATGGAATCTGGGCCCATAGCTGTCCTTTTGATATGTCGAATAGAATTCCACACTTGCCATTCATTAGCCGTTGGGATTTACATCGTCACCAATGTCCCGCGGTAGTGGATTTACATAGCTGTTATCTGTGCACACATTGCCAAAGTAAGTATTTAAGTCACGAAGTGAATTATGATCGAGAGAGGTAACAGCTCTCTGACGGCGCCGCGATATATTGTCCACTCTTTTCCACCAATCTCGTGTACCAACATCCTTTAAAGAGTTCGTTCTATTTTGGTTGATAACTGCTGAGATCCGTTTATTTAATGCAATAAAACGATATTTATTGTATCATGGTTGACGATGCTGCCGTTCAACACCGCGCCAAACGCGGATACTCTTTTTATACGCAATAAAGCACAGCAAGCACGAGTGCAACAAGGAGTATATTCAGGAGTCAGGCAATTGAAACGCGCGTTGAATTTAATTTTAAAACGAATCGTAACTGGAATCCTAACTCGACGGACTAACTCTAGGGTTGTTGGCTGTTGCGTTATGAAGTTGATTACGAAAATGATTGTGTAATGGGAGTCTCGCAATTGAGAGAGACGTCTGTGACTCGATAGTAACGACAATATTTTCAAAACATATCAACGATGCCCATGCACTTATAGCAACCGACTCCGCAAGGCATGACATGGCGTTATTGTTGCTATAAATGTGCTTGGTGCGCGTACAATGTATATGATCATCTAGCATCCTCCGCAGGCATCTCTCTCATGCGGGAGGGAAAAATGGCGGGCGTAAAAAATTGCGGGCTCTCATGCGGGCGGGAAAAATGGCGGGCGGGGAAAAATGGCGGGAATGATCATCGTATTAAATGTCTACCTTTACCTGTTGGCCACTGGCGCTTTGTATACTAGAATCGTAAAACTAATACCTTGCGTGATTGTGTATATTCGTATCGTTCTTATTTTTAAAGGAACGTATATATCTTTATTTTGTTAAAATATATGAATTGAAGAAAGTTGAATATAAAAGTTTTAAAATTGTTATGAACAATTGCTATTGGTTTCGATATCCCGATTTATTATTGAAGCATTCAATTGATGTGTTGCGTGCTTTTGAGTTTGCATGTTCAATTCGCGTTCATCGGTTTGCGTAATTTACATCTTTATATGTTGAACATTGTAAATGTAATACAGTGAAAAGCATTGTATACTTCTGGCTACTAAATAAAGACAGTTTAAGATCAAAATATTACGCGTCTTACTTTAAACATTAAAATATAAGACCGCCTGTAGTGAAATTTAACTGCTTTTGGTCAAACCAAGGATTAGTTTTGAGATTCTAATACCTTGAGGTGTAAGCCTCTTGAAACGCCAACCTGCGTTTCTGCCCACAGAGAGTGCGTGCAGGCTATTCAAATCTTCGTCGCCAACGTTGTTGCGCCGCGGTGCGATGTTACGGAAAACTAAAATCCTACCTGCGCAGCAGACGGTCGCGTTGGGGGAGGGGCTTAAAATTGGACCGGCCCGCCTCACACGCTCGCCCGCCTCACCCGCTCGAAAGACCCCTCCCCGAACGCGACCGTCTGCTGCGCAGGCTATTGTCGGGCAGCTACCAGATATTTTTTAAAGTTTCAGTGTGTTCTAATTCCTAAATTATAAAGCTAGCATTTTTTGATGGAATAATTTTATTATTTTACAAATTCAATTCAACCCGGCTGGAGAAAAAAAGGTATTAGACTAATACCTTTAATACCTTAGCGCGCCGCCCCGGTCCCCTAGTAATAAGTAAATTTCTTGTCGGAGGTTGGGGGCTGCTAAATTGATAAAAAGCGCAGTACTAAATGTAAGAGGGAGGATTGTAAAACATGCGAAAGGAATATTTACTTTTATAGAAGTAGAATCTTCAGTTAAAAAGTATTAGAAGTGGTAGGGTTGCAATGGCTTTCGTCTAATAAACTTTAATTTCACAATAACCTATCTCGTTTCACTATCTTTTTGGTGGTAACGGCCGCCCATAAAAGTGGCGTGTTAATAGTGATGTTGTGGTTTTTCATGCGTAGCTGGGAAAGGTGTAATTAGTTACATTTGAGAAACAGAACGAGTTGATGGAGCGTATTTAGCGTTGGGCAAAGTGAGTGTAAAATATTTGAAGGAAAGGTGTCGGATTTTCATGAGACGATATAGAAGTAGGCAATGTGGGGCGGTATGGATAAGATTGCGAAGGTTTATTGTGATAGGTATTTTAAGGTTAGACTACATTTGGTGACTTGAAGATAAATTTCGTGAGGAAATAAAATGTCGTTAAAGAATTTGTTCGATTCGGAGATGCAGAATTACAGGAAGGAAGAAGTAGTTAAAGAGAGAAGAGAATTACTGGAATTATTGGACGGAGATTTGTTTCACCGGGTTCGCGTTTGGCCGGCCGCATGGTGGATGCAGAAGGCTTTCTAGGCAAAGGCGATCTGCGATGAAGAAACTTTTAAAGTAACATTGTTTTTATTGGAATGGCTGGGCGCCTAATGTAATTGGAAAGTAGGTGATGTTGTCAGTGTAGTGGAGTAAATGTTGGGAAAGAAAAGAAAAGAGCAAGGCAAATAGATTTTATCGTGGAAAATTTGAAAAGGAAGAAAGACAACTGGTTTTATTTGCCGACATGTCAATTTTCGCACTTAAAGGCAAATGGTATTGAATAGTCAAGGGGAAATTGATGATATGTTATGTAAATGTTGAAAGCAAAGTATATAATGGAATTTGGGAATGGATAGTTTTTAGGAGTTTTGGATGTTTTGAAAAGGCATGTAATTATTGCGTTCGACGAAGGAGAACGCATTCTAATCTTGCATTTACAGCTAAAAGAAATCAAGATAAAACTTTACCTTTTTTAATAAATTACCGGAGTAAATAATGGAAAGCGTATGCGTATGTTGATCTGAAATCCTTAGAGTTTTCGACTTATATACGTATATACGATCATTTTAACACAGTGACGTACGAATGCTATTTTATCTTGGTTCTCATGTTTCAACTTTGATTTTTGTTGCTCATACCCTAATAACATAATATAAGATTAGGAGTGGAGTCTTGCGGGACTGACACAGGAGCAGTCGTTCATAATATTTGCTGAATTGAACGACTTATCTGGCGGTCATATTTCAAATCGTACAAACGAACGGGATTGCCTTTCTAATATTAAAATAGCATACGTAAATCATGCGGGATCCGATGTCACAGTTGTCAAAAACATTGAGGTTATCATGTCTCCTTCGCTAGTATCGTTTGTTGCCGTGTTCCACTCGATAACAATCTAAACCATGTATCAAGGCGATATAGCACATTATAGCCTTCTAATATTAAAACAAGACGCCCGCTAGGCGTTAACTTGGGCTACTTAATCACTGGACAAATTAGGGAGATATGGCGTGGATATTGCTTGCAGAGGTTGGGCGGGGGGTGTGGGTATGCAATGGCGAAAGCTTACCTCGGCTTTGTAGCCCGAGGAATGAGGAAGAACGCCTGACACGCAGACGAAATTTAATGTATCTAAACACGGGCAATGCTATTTTTCTAATATCTGTTCGATTGAAAGTCTTCGTGTGTCAAAATTTATATAAAAACTACGGAAAGGTATACGAAACATATCTGTTACGAAATTACATCGGTTTAACGAACATAAAAGCATTAAATCATCGGGTAAACAACGAATAGATCTTGAAGCCATGTCCTTTGATTTTAGAGGCGAGTCTCGCTTTAATAGCTAATACACATTTTCTTATATAACATCTGATCTTCACATTTTAAGTAGACGAAACCTACAGCGTTCGATTCGCCAGATTCAAGTGATCATTTCGATATAGAATTGATGTAAATCAATAGGGAGAGCACGAGTCTTAGAAAGGGCTCTGTTTATTACTCGGGCCTCCCCCCCCTGGGGGGAGAGCACGAGTCTTAAAAAGGGCTCTGTTTATTATTATTATTTAGTCGTCGTTGCGAAACGGCAATTATTGCATCATTGTTGACTAAATTTGTAGACTAGTGAGCGAGACTATGAATGTGGGATTACTACACATGCGCAGTGAAGTGATCCCAAAAATCTTTTTGTCCTCGTACCCAGGCTTTTCACCTTTGCGAAACTGAAAACACCGCCATTGTGCTTTATTTACTCATCTGATCCAGTGATCTGATTACCTTTCTTCGAGTGCTCTTCACTGAAAATCTTTGATGTGGCTGGCAACTGGCAAGTATCTTGATCTTATATATATACGCTCACAATCCCGATCGCTTTCAAAACGGGTTGGTCTACGATTTCGAGAACCTGTACTCGATCAAATTATCTGTTTCCAATTTCCATACGCTTTTTGTCTACTAAATGTTTAACTAAATGAGACTCAACATATGAATGCTGTATGGAAATATGTTAATTGTTCTGAGGTAACTGTAATATTTTTATAAGCTTTGTTGGCTGTATTGTTTATTGTTATGTTATACAAAATAAAGTTGATGCTATGAGCCTATGTTAATATTGTTTAGTAATTAGTTGCTATCGAATTTTACCCTGTTTCACTTGATATTTTACCTGTAAGCTTAAATGGAGCTCCAAAATGTTCTGGGTTATCAGTAAATTTGTATCGATTGCTCATACATGTATTATTATACACAGATGCTTACAAATGAACACACAGTATATAAATCTGTGACACCCATACCAACTAGGCAACTATCAAGATCAAGGAGTAAAGAGTTTGTTGTTGTTTGCTAGTTTACTACCAGTGACGGGTCTGAATTTTGGCCTTGACTACATGGAAAGCGAGTTGGCTCGCTAACCGAAACAGTAACATAGTTAACTATGCAGTAATCTGTCTTTATATTGCAATTAGCTAGCTGTCACTACTATGTATAAAGCCTCTCAAATAATAAATATGCGAAAATTATGAATATGTTTACTGGCTCAAAATGTTAATATAACTTCAAAGAAATAATGATTTTGAATTACATTTCTTTAAACTATTTTATAATAGCTTATGACACCTTGCTACTGCCAGCTAAATGGTTTGATTTACTGCTATGCCTTATACACTGAGAACAAGATTAACTTATTTAATGATTGCTCAAACTGAACCTGTTTGCCGGACTGACCATATGAATTATTATTAGTAATTACATGAGCACAGGCCGGCTTGCTTGCCAGGCTGACCCTGTTGACTAGAAGTGGATTAGGTCAGCAAACAGGATGGCTCATTTGATGGAGCAGACTTCTCAGTAAGCCAGCTTGGATACTGAGTCAACTCACCTTCATATAATCAAAGCTGTTGGCCAACACTATGTTATGGGTTTGCAATGATGGAAAATTTAACCAACCATTGTACCTACAACTATAGATTTGTGTATATTGAATTCAAATCACTGAATTTGCCTACAATGTCTTTCAACAAGCCACTAATTCAAGAGCCCGAGTTAACGCCTAGCGGGCGTCTTGTTTTATTTTTTTTGGCAATGTCGCGAAATGGCAATTATTGCATCATTGTTGACTAAATTAGTAGACTAGTGAGCGAGACTATGAATGTGGGATTACTACACATGCGCAGTGAAGTTATCCCCAAAACAATTTTGCCCCCCGCAGTCGTTTTTAGGGAGGCTAATTATTGCATCATCCCGATCAACCTCTTACCCAGGCTTTCCACCTTTGCGAAACTGATTTCTGATTTATTAATACTCATCTGATCTGACACCTTTCTTCGAGTGCTCTTCACTGAAAATCTTTGATGTGGCTGGCAAGTATCTTGATCTTATATACGCTCACAATCCAGATCGCTTTTGAAACGGGTTGGTCTACGATTTCGAGAACCTGTACTCGATCAAATTATATGTTTCCATACGCTTTTTGTCTACTAAATGTTTAATAATTTAATATGAGACTCAACATATGAATGCTTGCTGCTTGCATATGAATGCTGTATGGAAATATGTTAACTGTTCTGAGGTAACTGTAATATTTTTATAAGCTTTGTTGCCTGTATTGTTTATTGTTATGTAATTATACAAAATAAAGTCGATGCTGCAGTTTATTGTTTCATATTATACCAGTAGAAGTACTATTATTAAAGTATGCAATGTTGCTATATATCGAATTAATTACCCTGTTTCACTTGATATTGTACCAGTAAGCTTAAATGGGGCTCCAAAATGTTCTGGCTTATCAGTAAGTTTGACAAATGAACGTACAGTATATAAATCTCTGACACTCATTGTTGCCATTGAGTAACCCTGTTTCACTCGATATTTTACCTGTAAGCTTAAATGGGGCTCCAAAATGTTCTGGGTTATCAGTAAGTTTGTATCGATTGTTCATACATGTATTATTATACACAAATGCTTACAAATGAACACACAGTATATAAATCTCTGACACCCATACCAACTATCAAGATCAAGGAGTAAAGAGTTTGTTGTTGTTTGACCTTGCTACTGCCAGCTAAATGCATGGTTTGATTTACTGCCATGCCTTATACACTGAGAAAAAGATTAACTGATTTAATGCTTGCTCAAACTGAACCTGTTTGCCGGACTGACCATATGAATTCTTATTACATGAGCACAGGCCGGCTCGCTTGCCAGGCTGACCCTGTTGACTAGAACTGGATTAGGTCAGCAAACAGGATGGCTCATTTGGTGGGGCAGACTTCTCAGTAAGCCAGCTTGGATACTGAACCAACTCACCTTCATATAATCAAAGCCATTGGCCAACACTATGTTATGGGTTTGTAATGATGGAAAATTTAACCACCCCTGCACTGACAGCTGTATCATTACATGTACCATAGTACCTACAACTATAGATTTGTGTATATTGAATTCAAATCACTGAATTTGCCTAAGCCCGAGTTAACGCCTAGCGGGCGTCTTGTTAATTATACTGTGTTGACATTTATCCCGTGAAACTCTGTAATATTAATCGTGAAATATTGTGTTTTTGTCCGATTTAAATCAATTTAATATCGAAATGATCACTTGAATCTGGCGAATCGAACGCTGTAGGTTTCGTCTACTTAAAATGTGAAGATCAGATGTTATATGAGAAAATGCGTATTAGCGATTAAAGCGAGACTCGTCTCTAAAATCAAAGGACATGGCTTCAAGATCTATTCGTTGTTTACCCGATGATTTAATGCTCTTATGTCCATTAAACCGATGTAATTTCGTAACAGATATGTTTCGTATACCTTGCCGTTGTTTTTTATATAAATTTTGACACACGAAGACCTTCAATCGAACAGATATTAGAAAAAATAACATTGCCGCGTCGGGTATTATATCACAACAGCATCAGCATGTTTTATAGTGCCTGTCACTTCATTTATCACTTCATCAATGTTCTTCATTCTTCCATTTACAGCAATTGAGCAACATATTTCAGTACAATTTAGTAGCACATTTAAACAGTTTGATCGATTCAATAAAACATGTAAACATAGATTTGATCGAGTACACATCAGCGTACGATAATATTAAATGGAGACCGCGGAACAACATGTTTCGAAATCGCTCATCTTTTACTTTTAGTGTAGGTCTACCGCTATCGGTGTCTGCGATTGTAAGTAGTGTGAGCATGTTTATTATTAATATACTTGCCAGCCACATTCCTTATCAATCTTATCACAAATTTGCTAGAGTCTTGAAGTTGATCAATGGCAATGGCGACCAAAGAAGCGTGGATGAATATAAGGTCAGCGCTCGTTTTCATCACTGAAACAGTCATGACGTCATGAGAATAAACACTGAAACAGTCATGACGTCATGAGAATAAAGAACAACGAAATAAGATAACGTCAGTTTGATAGATGGGAATTAGTTGCATTTTGTTGACCAGAAAAATAAAAAAAATAAAAATAAAAATACAGAAGTGCAGCCCATTCTAAGACTTGGTGCTATCCCACAGGGGGTAGCCCAAGTAATAATAAAAATACAGAAGTGCAGCCCATTCTAAGACTTGGTGCTACCCCACAGGGGGTAGCCCAAGTAATAAAACGAAAGTCCGAAATCGCTTTGCCTTGCAACGACTATCTCTGTTATGTTGACGTTTCGTCCACGGTTCTCTCTTTAATCTCTCATCTGTGTTTCTCTCAGTCATCCAGTTATCTTGGAGATAATCTTTGCATTAATTTGCGGGTTTACAGGTCTCGTAAATGCTTTTCAGACTGCGATTCGTTGACAATAAAACTGGCCGAAATCGCTTTAATTCGCTATTTATACGTCCACGCAATAATTACATTCTCTCGACGTATAAAACGACGATGACGACGAACATGACGAACACAGAAATCAAGCTGGATTTAAGACTTGTGCTCACCACAGGTGGCCCAAGTAATAACATACGGTAATGATATGGCGATGTCAAAATTCAGTATGACCATTTGAACGCCATACATCTAATTCGAACAACATTTACTCCAAACGAGCAAGCCTCGCGAAGTTGTAAATTTTCCATTCAAGCGATACTTTTGGAAAATCGAACTTGACGTTTGTAATATTTCTGAATTGAACTTAAGACGCTGTAATATATTTATTAGCTTTATTTATTTTCATAATTCTTTACAGCATAATTTTATGTTTATAAACCAATCTTCATTCACCACTTGCTCGTGCACATGCGTCGAATGGAGTTACACAATCTTTGATCACTTGTAGTTGTAAGTAATACCGTACCATGACTTGAAGTTTATAATAAAGCGCTTGTGAAAGTAATTAGGGATGAGCAGATAATCAGAAATTAATCTATAGAAGCTGACAACCGACAACATTTAGGCTGATGGGTTATCGGCCGATCGCGTCAACATATATCGACATATATCGGCGGTCCCGATATAAATATCATTATCGCTTTTCTACTTGTGACATTTCCTTTTGTTTGTCAAGAAAAACGCGACGGATATATTCTTCCACAATGAATTTGATGTGGCGAATGACATATTTCTCGTTATAGGTGAGACATTTTTTTGAGTTGCGATTTCCGTCATTCGTAGTTACCGACACATCTTTGCCCAATAATATACAATATCTTCCAGAAGTAGAACGTTGCAAGTGTATTTTCACTCTGGAAAATTTAGAATGTTGTTGTTTTTTTCTTTCTAAAATTACGCGATTAATTGTAGTTGAACGCATTTTAAAAGCTAGAGACATGTGAGCAACAGTCTCAAATAGTCAGATTGCATTGACACCCCAGCTCATACGCCCTCCGAACCGACACAAACATGAAGCCTAGCTAATGCGAAGTGAAGTTTGGCCCCAAATTCAACTATTAAGAATTTATGGTGACCAATATATCGGTAACCAGCGATAAATCGGTCGATCAGATAGTAAATCGTATCGAAATTTATGGGATCGGTAAATGATCGGCTCATGATCACTAAAAGTGATGAATATTAATTGCTGATGATATATTGGCAATGTTGCGTGGTTTATAAATAGAACGAAGCAATAACATATATGATAGTGATATGTTGGGAATAAGTGATAAAAATATGTTGGCAATAAGTGATATATGCATATTAGATGTGTGAAGTTGATCGTGCAGGTTGTTGTAGTCTTGAGAAAGACTGTTGTTGGTGACTGACGTTTCGACGGCCGCAGCGGCGGTCATCTTCAGAGTCTAGGATGACTCTGAAGATGACCGCCGCTGAGGCACGCTTGCGACATGGTTTATAAATAGAACGAAGCAATAACATATATGATAGTGATATGTTGGCAATAAGTGATATATGTATATGTTGCTTCGTGGTTTATAAATAGAACGAAGCAATAACACATGATAGTGATGTAATGTTAGGAGTATATGCAGCGTAACCATGTAAACGTCACCAATTTCACGATTCGTCACGATCGGACAAATCGGACGAATCGGACGATTGGACGGACTTTTCCCTGTACCTCTTCTACCTAAGTCACATGCAGCGTAACCATGTTAACGTCACCGGCCATCGGACGATTGGCCTTACTTCCTACTCTCCTTACTTCCTACTCAGCATCATGCGGTATCAAGTTATGGTTTCACGAATCGTACGAATCGTACGAATGGAATCTATTCGACAGTATTGGACATGTATGACATCTAAAACGATAATCAAAAATTTCTGAAATTACTGTTGGACTTAAAATGTGACAAACCTCATCATCATCACTTTCTACTTTTATTTTCTTAATCTTTTCGTTGTCGTCGTCACCAACGTCGTCGTCAACATTGAGTGTGATAAGGGGTTTCTTTTTCTTCAATGCTCGTTTTTTGACTGTGCTAGGTGGGGATTTATGGCCTGTCGCATGATTATACTTTCTTAGGGCAATAATATATTCATCCAAGGAATCTTTCTTTTTAATATGAAAACTACCCCAGTCATCAGACCATACGATTTCACTTGACGTTGCGTTGTTGTTGCTGGTTGTTGGATCATCGTCAAATTCCATTGCATCGGATAATTCGTTATCTTGATGTTGATAACAAATTTCCAAAACACCCCACGCATCTGTACGTACAACCAAACGGCATGTTTGCTTTTTCCAATTTTCAAATCTTACCACTTCAAAAAATATTTGCACCAATTTCTCTTGAATGCTAATCATATTAAGAACATTCAACAATGAAGGAATATGATCATTTTTCACTTCAACAGCGCTATTGTATGTGTACTTGTCACATCTTTTATTTGTAGGATATACTTTTGCGAGAATAGCATTGCCGTTGATTTTTTTTGTGCAATTATTTTTGCAGACAAATCTGTATACGATTGCATTTTATAAAAATGGTCATGTTGTTGTCTCGCATAAAGTTCCACCATCTCTGAATCTGTTCCCGAGTGAAGGGTAAATGATGAATCACTGTAGGGACAGTGCTTATTTATACCCTCGTCACAAAAAATTTTATTCCATCAAAATGAAAAAAATTTCATTACACTAATAACATGTATAATTGATTACAACATTTTATATCAAATAAACTATTTTGTTTTCTTTGCATAACTCCTAAAATTTTACATAACTTTCTATGTTGTTTTTTGTTTTTATTTTACATTCTATTTTATTTTCTAGAAATGCAACAAGTGCTTTCCCTATTCTCCCATTTCCATCGGAAAAAGAATGAATGGTTTCAAAAATAAAATAAATCAAAACTGATATATTTTTTCTTTTATAGTTTTTTACGTAAAATTCATCTAAATGTTCCATATATTGTTGAATATATAAAGGATCAACCCCCTCATGAAATCCAACAAATCTTTTTTTTTACTGTAATTTCCAGCATTCGTTAAATGACACATAGATATTTCATGAATAGTTTTACAACATTCACTTATTTTCCATTTTTCATTTTTTTCCATATAAAATTTTCGAAGGGCAAAACAAAATCTCCCACATTTCATCCAAAACTCTTTTTCATTTTCTTCGTCTTCTTCCATTCGTATAACATCATACGCAAACACTTTAAATTTTATACAGTCTTTTAATTCCATTTTTTTTTACATACACGTTTGTTCACTAATACTTTTATAAAAAATATCCCAATTAACATTCGACTCAGTCATTTCATACATAGGATTGTATGAAGCTAAATTATAATTCAATGTTGTTTTTATATAATTTTTTATCATCAAAAATAATTCTATTACATTTTCATCATACATTTTTACATTTGCAACTTTACACTTAAATTCTCCTATAATTCCCACCCCATTTTCTCGCGTAACATGCACAGAATATAATACTGGGGTGTGATTTCTATTTAAATCATAATTACTTTTGTTTAAAATACTTAATTTCAAAGGATCAAACTCAAAAAAATAACTTTTACTCTTACAATTTTTATACCGACATTTATCAAAGGATACTTTACCATTTCTAATATAATATATAAAATGCCCAAACTCATATCTAATATTTTTTCAGAAAGACCTTTTTTTTGTCTATTGAGTAAACTTCCTATAGGGTTATGTTTACGACAAGAAAATATAAAACATGAAGTGATCATGATAAGATTTTTAATTGAACTACAATAAGCATAAGAATTGAAAATACTAGGTTCTACCATTAACAAATAAATATTTAAAAAAGAGCAAAATCACCTTTCTGGTTATGTATGTGTTTAAATTTGCTTACTAAACTTTCTTTTCCAAAACCCAGGGTATAAGATAAGCATTTTCTTTCAAAGGTTAGATTTTGTACAAAATATGTATAATGATACTTATCATTGGTTTTTAAACATTGAAATAAATCTGAGTGGTGGCTTTCAAGGGGTAATATAATAAATAATCCCTTAAAACAATCAGGGAATGAAAAAAAACTACAGCACAGGGCGTCTGATTCAACTAGTATAGTACGTTGTTGAAGCCATGATCTCTTCAAGGAATATTTTCTTTGACTTGCTTGTAAATTCGGTATCATACAAGAGAAACGATCTTCTAGAATAAAATGGGGTTCCATTCCACAGGTTCCCTTGATTTTTTTCATATAAACTGTATAGCTTTCTTCGCGGGGGTGAATGTTTTCACAATTCATCCTGGGACATATAACATATTTTCCAAGATAATAATCAAATAATCCACATAACCAAAATAAATATCCAATTTCTCCTTGGTTAAAATATTGAAAATAAAGAACAACTCTTAAAATTGTTTCAATCATAATGCTGTGATTTGAAATGTCATATTTTTACTCTTTATATAGCTTTAAAATTCATTAAGCTGAATAAATAAAAAAACGCTTTCTCGATATTTTTAACTGTTTTATTTCAAATATTTAATTCATTAAAATTATTACATAATTCCCCACAAGAATTAAAATATACATGTATTTGCAACATAGATTTATCAAAATGTATTTTATTTATTAATGTTACAATATAATTCCCATTACTGGTACCATAAATCACATTAAGTACAGATAATATATTTTCATCTTTAATAAGAACTAAATAAAGCTCTTGACCATCACAATTTTCACGTAAATGATAATTTACGTACTAATCTAAATCTTGAATCCTTACATTTACCATACAAAAACGCTTTTGAATAACATGGAATATTATTTATCTCAAAACAATCAAGGGTCGAAATTAACGTGGGTAATCTCGGTCTCTATCAATAAATACTACATGTTTTCCCACCAACTGATCATAAAATGACATAGTCCAGCTAAAACCGGTTATTAAAAATCTATAATATCTTTTTCCACCATATCGTTTCCGAAATATAGATTGTTCATTTTTATCTTCCACATAAATGTTAAAATATTTATAATCATAATCAGCACATCTAAACTGATAGGGGTGCTCACTCCATTCCAAAAAATAAAACGTTGAATCTCGTGTTTTTTCTATCTAAAAACAATTCAGCATGTGATAAATATTGAATGTCGGGATAAACAATTTCATCAAAATCACGCTCTCGTACAGCCATTTAAATCTTTTAAAAAAAAAACTTCGACGTCTTTTCTTCTATTCGTGATCTATTTCCACTGAAACATTCACTGTATATTTCCACCGTATATTTAACTTGTTTAACAACCAACGTTTAAAACTGTTTAGTCTAGAAAGTTTTAATTCATCTGGATGAATCGCACACGGTCGTTTGTTAATACATCTTCTACATATGTGTTTGTCATAATATAATCTTTCAAATCGTTCATCTGCTGTTTCTATACGTTCCATTTTAACAAATATAAAAACAATTATTTTTTTACTCTTATTTATACTGTTTCTTATTTTTTTTTTATGGATTTTCTTCTTTAAATCTTTTAACAACATATCTTCTTTAACAACCATCTCTTTAATCTACAACAACGTTTTTGTTTTGAATCTTTCCACGGTGTATAATTCGCACACACTTCCCCACACATATTTCCGGTAAGACATTGTCCACAGGGATATTTTGAATAGAATAATCTATTATATCGTGCATCTACTGTTTCCACGGATTCCATGATATTTTGTAAAAACATTTTTTCACATTTTTATTTATATCCTAATAAAATTTCTTTTGATTTTTTTTTATATATTTTTTATTTTAGAATATCTGTTTTTCTATTTTGATTTTTTTCTTTTTATATCTTTTTATAAAAAATTATATATAAACGGGTTACCGAAATGTTTAAACGTTATTGTGAATGATGTCGAATTCACATGTGCCCTATCGTGATTGTGATGAAGATAACGGTAGAAAATATAAAAGAATAACTGCTGATGACTTTAACCCCTACTTTGAAGATGAGAATAACTATTATGCAAGTCGTTTTCTAGCAAAAGAATTACATCACTTTACCTATGTTGTAAAGAAATATCAACATACGGCATTTTGCGAATGTATTGGTGATATACCCTCAACACCTCCTCCTCAAGCATATTACTTAGCTCTGGAAGTTAAAAAGAAACATGAACATGAAAATGATGAATGGAATTGTTCATGTCTGGGTGAAAACATAACAACAATTGTTGACTATGATGCTTCTGATCTTTTACAAAAAGAAATTAAACTAATAATATATTCTAATAATTTCATGAAAGCTGTAGCATATACTCAATAAAAACTTTTTTTTTAAAAAAAATTCGTGTTTTTCCTTTTTTATTTATTATATATATAAGATTACACATTTGATTTAATCATATTGATATCTAGAACAAGATGAATCAAGAACAAGATCTCGTAACCTGTGTCAATTATAGGGATGTAGCATATTATGACTATACTCCTCGTTATTATTCATGTAATTTTCTTGAAAAAACATTTTCCTAACTATACGTATTTGGTAGAGGATTGTAAATCTGCTATACTATGTAAAGAATGTAATCCCCCATTTTGTTCTCCACCTCAAGTCTACGAACTAACTCTGAAAGTTATTAAACAGGGATTAGTTGAAGAGAAGGGAATAACCCTAAAAACAATTATTGATACTAAGAGTGATCATCTCTTGTATAAAAAAATTAAACTAATAAATAATGTTTACTCAATAATTCCACAACAAATTAATTTTTAAGAATATTTATTTTTCTTGTAATAAAAATTTTTACACAAAAATATAAAACTCGATATATATTTTTTCTGTTTCTAACTTTCTATCAACAGTTTATTATTTTAAAAACATTACAAAGACCAAAACATTTGTTTCCCTCTGTTTCCCATGAGCAAGCAAGGTTTAATGTTTAATGAAGGTGTTGAGTTTGCTAATTCTACACTATTATTTTTAATATTTATATCTTTTCCCTTCAATGATGATAAGAGGTTCTGTAAATTATCCACCTGAGTCCCAAACGCCTCTACTAACAACATTTTGAAATATCGAGGTCATCATCATCATCATCATCATCTTTATTTAAAAACACGGTATCGCTTCATTTTACATAAATGGTCTTCCAGAGAGCCGTGTTACAATATTAAAGAAATATATAAAAATGTATAAAAACTGAACTATTAATAAACTAACAATATAAAATTTCAAATGAAGAATATTTTACAGAATATTTACAATTTTTGTCATACCCAGTTTAAATGATCGTATGTTAGTTTGATCTCTAACCTCAAAAGGTATTTTATTCCAAAGGACAGAGCCCCTATAATGAAGACTACATTTTCCTTTTTCGGATTTATATCTAGGAATGTATAGATTTTTTTCAGAATTTCTCACATTGTAAGAATGAACATTTGACGTTTTAGCAAAAATCTTCCTCAAGTACAATGGAGAAAGGTTGTTGTAGATTTTGTACATTAGCACAGCAAGTTGCATATTTCTTCTGTGTTCTAGTTTTTCCCAACCTAGAACATCCAGTATTTCATTAGAGTGACTATTAATCTCATAACTTGAGAGTGTCACTATCCTTGCAGCCCTATTTTGCAATTTTTGGAGTCTTTCTGATAGACCTTTCCCAATGTTGCCCCAAACAGGGCTGCAATAATCAAAATATGGCAAGATCAGTGCCTTGTACATATTTAATCTTGTCTCAGACGGTATCGTTGGGCTTACACGTTTCAAAACTGCAAGACCTGCAAAACTTTTTTTGGAAACTATGTCAATATGTGTTTTCCAAGTTAGATTTTCATCTATGTGGATCCCAAGAGATTTATACATTGTTTCTCTTATAAGGGATACATTGTTTATCTGTATCTTAAAATCTTTAGGTATTTGAGATAACATAAACTGACTCCCTATTATCATGTACTTTGTTTTCCCAACATTCAAGGTTAATTTGTTTGCTTTTAACCATTCGTGAATCACATTGATATCGTGGTTCATTTGCGCATTAAGGATATTTGGATCCGCATTTGCTGAAGTCATGGTGGTATCATCTGTATACATTCTTGGTTTGGAAAACAAATTACATGAAGGGAGATCATTTATATATAGAATAAATAGTAGTGGTCCTAGAATGGACCCTTGTGGTATTCCACAATTTAGTGAACAAACATCTGACAGCACTCCATTAACAAAGGTTTGCTGTCTTCTATCAGTTAGGTAAGATTTAAACCAATCAAGAGATTCAAACCTAACTCCATAAAGTTCTAGTTTTTTTATTATAATTGAGTGGTCCATGGTGTCGAAAGCTTTTTTTAGATCCAGAAATATCACACCATTTAAAAGGTTGTCATCAATATTATTGTACCATTCATTGGTACTTTCAAGTAATGTTGTTTCAGTGGAAAACATAGGCCTGAAACCTGATTGAGATTCAGTTAAAAGATTATTTTCATTTAAATAAGTATAAAGCTGATTAAATACAATCTTTTCAATCAGTTTACTAACAATAGGAAGGACAGAGATAGGTCTATAGTTATTATGGTCAGCTCGGTTGTCTTCTTTAAAAATTGGCAAGACTTTAGCGAGCTTCCACTCCTTGGGGAAAATTCCAGTGGCGATTGATAAATTAATTATATATGTCAAGGATTGTATTACTACAGGAACTGCTTCCTTTAATAGGCGACTAGATATGTTATCGAGTCCAGTTGCTTTATTGTTGGGCAATTTATTGAGTAAATGTAATATCACTCCACAAGAAGTTTGTTCCAAAGCAAATGTATGATTAGAAGGAGTAATATAATCTCTAAAATTAGAAGGAGTATCAGGTATCTTTGAAGCTAGAGTAGGTCCAATTTCCGAGAAATGTTTGTTTAAACTTGCACTAATATCACTAGGGGTATCATATGTAATATCTCCTATATCAAGTTTATTTATTTTGGTGGTCTTGGGTTCATTCCCTATTACTTTGTTTATTCCTTTCCAGGTTTTCCTGATATCTCCATGATTTTCTTTAAAATAATTATTAAAATAGTCAGTTTTTGCTGTTTTAATATCGTAGTTAACTTTGTTTTTTAGAAATTTGTATTTTGCCCAATTTTCATCGTTAGAAAATTTCAAAGCTACTTTTTTAGAATTGTCTCTTTCAAACATTTGTTTTTTTAGATCTTGTGTGATCCATGGTGAAGGTTTTCCCCGAATTCTCTTAGTCTTACAAGGTGCATGTTTATCAGCAGTGTCCAAAAAATCTGCTGCCATATGTCCCATGCTCTATCTGGATTGTTTTCCCTCTCTATAAGATGCCAGGGAGCTATAGCAAGATCATTTCTGAATTTCAAAGGATCAAATTTTCTAAAGCATCTACATTTTACTAATTTAGGACTTGGTTTTGAAATACAAATATTTCTTGTTGCATATATAAGACAATGATCACTCAATCCAATATTTGACACTCCAATATGAGAGTATTTGAGGGGATCATTTGTTAAAAATAAGTCAATTATGGAAGATGTGTCCTTAGCAATACGTGTAGGCTGCTCAATTAATTGGCTATACTGATACATATTGCAAATATCCAATAATTTTATAGTTTTATGATCGGGTGGTGAGGCTCCAACATTACAATTTAGATCACCTATAATATTTACTTCCATATTATAAATTTCTAAATTTTCAGGAACCGTTTCAAAATTATTTATAGTTTCAATTGTTGTTCCTGGAGGTCTATACCAGGTTCCTACAATGAAGGGCTTGGTTTTAGGTTTAGTTACCTGAATAAAAAGCATCTCAAGGTCATTTTCTTTCAGACTTGTCAGACATTTGTAGTTAATGGAGCTTCTAATGTAAAGTCCTACACCACCCCCAAATCTGTTCCGATCTTTTCTCTCAAAATCATAACCTGGAATATTAATTTCACCATTTGAAATAGTATGGTCAAGACGTGTCTCGTTTACAGCTAGAATATCAACAGCTTTGTCAAGCATATAAATTCTAAGTTGATCAATATGCTTATACAAACTAACCAGGTTAATGGAGGCTATCTTGAAACCCCTGGTATTAGGAATACCAAAGGATGGTAGTGACATATGATGGGATTCATATGTATTATGGGTGTGAGTTTCTGAAATCACTGGATGATCTAGGTTAGTATTATTTTCCACCCTGTTGAGGTTGGCATGAGATCAAGCAAACATACCTAAACAATTAACATAATTATTACACATAATGTTATTACCTGTTTCATTAAGGTGCAGACCACTATTGTTTAGATTGTTACCTCTAATGTTTTTATGTTCAATCAATTGCCAACCATTTTCTTTACATGACTTCTTCAGTCTCTTGTTGACATCTTTCACTGCCTCATTCAGCTGGTCTTTGTCATTTCTCGTAATTAGCTCAGAGATGATGACGCTTGTGTTGCTCTTGTTCTCAATCTGATTTGCAAGGTCAACTATGTTCTCAACAACCTTTGCTGGTTCAGAATGACGAAGATCGTTGGTCCCAATATGAAGAACAACTTGTTCCGGTTTTCTCTCAATGGTTGGTTTGAGGTAGTGTTTCATGTCGGATGAACTGGCACCTGAAAAAGATTTCACAATCACCTTGCGTTTAACTCGCTTGCCAATGTTCCATCCTTGGACCTTTTTGATCATGGAATCCCCAATAATCACTGTAGTTGGTAGTGGCTTGGATTGGGTAGACGGAGGCTTGTGTTGATTTTCCTTTGCCCTCTGAGATTTCAACTTATCAGCATCACCTGGTTTGTTGTTGTGTCGTCGTGCTCCAGTCTTCGAGCATGGAACATTTAGACTATTTTCTTCTTCCACATTAACCGTTGTCTTGGATTCTTTGGTTGTCTTTGGTTCTTTGGTTTTCTTTTCTTGTCCAGGATCTTGGTTTTCTTTAGGTTTTGGGTGTTCATTGTTCAACAATCGTAGTGCAGTGATAAGACTATTTTTTTCTTCTGTAATTATTCTTGCCTCTTGTTTGAGGTTGCAATAGCATGATTCTAATTGTTCAAGTCTTGATTTTAGTTGATTGTTCTCAGTTTGAAGTGACAATATTATCTCTTCATCATCATGTGTTGGAGCTTGAGGCTTGATGTGAAGGCTTTGGCAGATTTCATCTTTAATATTTTCCATTTCGCTGTGGCATATTTCTTTCATTTTGCTTTCGATAAACGAATATATGTCAAGTTCTTGGACATTTTTGTTGTTCATATCTGTGTTCGATGCTCCCGAAATGCTTGCGTCGTCATCTATCTTCGGTGGATACAAGTCGTCAAGTTCGACTTCGCCTTCGAGATTCATAATGACTCCGGCTTCGGGTTTGTCAATGGCGGTTTTAAGTCGTTCGACCAGGGTGGATTTGTTTCCAGATATCTTTAGACCTCTTTTCCCCAGCTCTACTTTTAATTATTGGGACTTCAACAAAGACAGGTCCCTTCCAAGAAGGGGAGATAGATCAGAATTTGGTTTTATTGATATAGACTCCACGTGGTCGACTTACGGCAGCTTATTACGTCCCTCTTTAATAGCTTATTACGTCCCTCTCTAAATGTCTCCGTAGCTCTTATAGACTTCGATTGAAGGATTCTCAGGTTGGCTGTCGGTTTCACATATCGTGAATGTGTTATTCCTTGAGGATGTTTCACTTTGTGGCAACAAAGTGGCTTCACATGAGGAGCTCACGAGGTCACAACCTTCCGCCATCTTGGCTTAAGTAATATCCATATCTTAAACACGAGGGAACCACAGGTTCGTAGTTTACTAATTGTATGGGTTCAGCATGATAATACAGTGTAAGATAATCATAAGATACACCTTCTCCAAAATCAATCATTGATCGCAACCACATGTTGAAAATAATCGAAAATATATTTGATACCCTGCTTTTATAGTCCAAAAATCTATAAAAATGGGTTGCAAACTATAAAATTTTCACAAAAAAAAGTTGTCAAGATGGTATATTGCAGTTTCTGTTGTTGTGAAGTGAATTCCTTCTATCATTTTTTCATGCATTACAGATGTAAAGAATGTTTTGTAAACCATCATTATTGGTTTTTTTGTAAAAATAATTACGGACGACTTATCTATAGTAAAATAGTTGATCTATGTGAATGTGATGATAGAATACAAAGATGGAAAAACTTATTTGGATTAATAAAAAATATTTTTAATACATCGTCTACCATTTCCAAAATTCATAAAACTCATGATCTTTTTTGGTGATATCCCCTTCTTTTTGGATTTTTTTTTTAGAACGTCGTCGTTTTCGTATTCTTTTTATTTTTATTTTTCGTTTCGATTTTTTTATACAACTCCTACACTTCATTTTTTTTTGTTAACTAAAGTACGACAAGCAATGCTTTATAAAAAACGAAAACCCATCTATTTATACTGTTATATCTGTTTTTGATTTTTTTTTTAAATATATCTTTTCTGAGACAAATATATAATATTATATATATATATAGATGTTTAAAAAAACAACTTTATCATTACTGAAAAAAGCAATGTCCGTATTACATTATTGTAGTATATGTGTTAATAGTATAACCTTTTTTTGACAGATGCAAAATACTTTTCAGCGCTATTTATCATGTGAATAAATAAATTTGTGAATATGTGAATAAATTCAGGATATTCTTTATAAAGAATATCCTGAATATATATATTTTGTGGAGGATTGCAAACCTGTTACAATATTAGAAACAAAACAATGTTCTGTAATAAAAACAAATGGTGTGAAACAACACCCGTATGAAGTAACCCTGAAAGTTATCAATCATGGAGAATCTGGAAAAACAATAAAAATATTATCAGAGAAAGATGTTCCTCATCTTTTGCATAAAAATGTTAAGTTTATAAAAACTGACAAAGACATAATAATTCCTTCTCTTGTATAAATTTATTTTTTATAATAAAACATGTGAATCATTGTTATTTTTTTACATGAATTTCTTTCTTTACTCTAAAAGTTTTTTTTCTTTTTTCTTTTTGTTTTTGTCGATGCTTGTTATTATAATCAGCTGATTTACGGGATCTTTCTATACTCCATAGTTTTCCTATTTTACCCCAACGTTTTCCATTAGATATAACGTGGACGGATATATTCTAGCCTTAAAATGGTAGAAATCATCAGCATAAGAACGAACGATTTCTCCCCCACATGGAAGCCAATCAAAAATGTCATCTCTTGCTTCTTTGAGATAAACAACCCCTTGAAGATACCCGATTTCTTTATCTTTTACAATTTCACGACTACATTCAAAAAACGATATTTCATTTAATTTAAGACAATTCCATGGAGTGTGTATTAATTTCGCCGCCTCTATCAATTTTTCAGCATTTTCTGGGTTACGCATTTGAAATGACCAAATCTTTTGCGGTGGCATATACCCCATCTTCAACAAAATAACTGTACATTTTTTTTATGATATCAGTTTTTTATACCCTAGGTTTTTTTACAAATGAAAAAAAACTTTCATATAAATAAGCTGAAATTATTATTTTTTCATTTAAACAATACGTGCTTATATAAAACGTTGCAACAACCAAACATATCTACAAACTTAAGAAGTTTAAGAAAGAAAAAAAAAATGGCTACGAAAGAAGAAAAAACGAACGAAGCTTCCTATGAAGGACCCCATTCCATAACCTCATATGGTTCCCCTCTCATATGGGACTACAACGAAAAAGGAGAGGGATACGCGTACGGGATACGTGTACGGGATACGGATACGTATACGTCCAAAGAGTTTAATTTCGATGACTTCAAACCCTTCAAACCCATTCAGGATAATGGTGATTCTGATATTGAAGATAGTTTGAAGGCAAATTTGGGTAGTGATGAAGATGATGAAAAAGTAAAGGAGGAAGAAGTATTTAATAGAAAGATGTTAAACACTATAAAAAAAACAGTATATTTCCACTATGATCTTTATACTCTTCAACAGAATTTTCCAAATCAAAAATATATTTTACGAAACTGTATATACTCTCCCTCGGGTAATCTACCCATGTATAAATTATATTTAGAAGCGGTAGACGGGGAAATTCTTTGTCCGCTAAAATATATAACAACAATAATGATAACTGATGATTAATTACTTAGTTGTATTAATAAGGAAATGTATTTAGATTAATAAAAAAATAAAAATAAAATTTTGTTTTCAAAAAAAAATTTTTTTATTGTGTGTTAAAGTACATTTCATCTATTTTTTTTAAATATATTTCATCTATTTAAAAACACCAAATAATTTTTTGAGACATCTAAAAATATTTTGATAAAATATCATTTTTAAAAATACCGTAACTAGGGAATATCAGTCATTCGGCCATAAGATGGCGTCGAGGTAAGAGCTCCATGACGGAAATTATATATATAAATATATATATAAATAACAAATAAACCCACTTTATTGTTAAACTCGCTTCACTAATAGACGTTAAGGCTCCCTGTGGCATCACGTTACCCGCCTGGTTCATCACTAAATCGCTATTCAATCCAATAAAAACAGTCCGACGAGCGCGAGCAACAAGTTAATACTACCGTAGACTTGCAATCTGCAGTTTAGCGAAAAAACTGCCTTGCTATAGTACACTGCCCAATCTTTAACGCTTGATGATTTTGTCGTCTTATATGACATGTTGGCATATTGAATCAATATGATTTGTCGATTTATGCCCACAGGCAGTGAAAGGTAGCGAGACTCCAAATATATACATACTCCAATTTAAAAGCTCTTGGTATATGACTGTGTTTCTGGAGCATTCTAACTCGCACAATTAATTCAACAAACAAGTAATTTACGCCGGAAATACGCGCGCCGATGTACGTTGCTAAAAATCACCACCTTTTCACTTTGCTATACAGTATATCACAAACACTGTCTACGCAATATTCTACTTTTTTACTATTCTCGGATATTCTATCGCTGCGATATCCTAACCTTAAGTAGTTTCGTCAAGGCCTCCATCACGAAATGGTAAGTAATTTGCTTCCTTTTTTACCGTCGATCAGTAACCATGTCCATGACCTTACTTATTTTATCTAAGACCCGTTTTTCCAGTCGTATTACTTTACATTTTAAAGGTCATACTCTGATGGACGCCTAGGCCGAAAGTTAGTATTTCGTTACTAAAAATCTTGGCAGTTTACCACCTTTTCACTTTGCAATTTGTCATTTACACTCGTTCTTAATAACGACGCACAGCCATACATGTCGTTGAAGTAAGAATCGATATCATACAATAAAGAATGTAGTTTGACCAACTCAGATAAAACACTCTTACAATAATGTATAAATCTTATCACCGTTTTCCGACACAATAGCGTCCAGAATACTCATTGAATAGATCTAATTTCATTTGCTTTCGTGTTCTTACGATCGGGAGAGATCGGAATACGAAGTGTACGGTCGCCAATACTCTTGCGGTTGCGGTCGAATGTGTCGACCGCAAGATCACCGCAACCGAACCGCAACCGAACCGCAACCGAACCGCAAACGAACCGCAACCGAACCCCAATCTAACTGCAACCGAACCGCAAATGAACCGCAACCGAACCGCAACCTCAGTGTTAGGTTAATTCTAGACAGTACTGTATTTATTTTTTATTATACAAGGTAAAAGACTTGAGTTACTTTAGTTCGGTAAAACTGCATTTTTTGGATAAGGAAAAAGAAACAAACCAAAATACTTTAGTTTTTGTTTAATATAGTTATTTCCAGCTTAGTTGAATCAAATTCTGTATTAGTTTTCCATTTTCCAGTTAATAATGAAGTAAAAATCACGATAAATTTTTTTAGCATTTAGGATTCCGTGACCGTGGTCAAAATATAGTAAAATTCCGCCCGCTGCTGCAGCCAATCAGTTGCAGGAAAGGCTAGGATTCCGCCTGCTCACGATACAAAAAATATATATAATATAATAATAATAATAAAAATAATAATATAATATAATTTATTATATAAAATAGAGTATATATAAACATATATATATAAACTAATAAAAGTGATAATCCCATATGTGTGATTATTTATGGTAATCGCACATGTAACGATTATCACTGATACAGCACTATAGTTTAAAGCTGTTTTTTCTAAGCAATTGGACATTTTTATATAGTAAACAGAAAAATACATGGATGCTTGGAAATATGAAATTTATTTCCCGTGTTAACCAGGATATCTCACTCATTCGATTCCACACACCATGTATTATTCTCTATATAATATTAAAAAAACTCATTAATAATGCATGAAGAAAACACAAAGGAAAATCACCACCGTGTCGTATCTTTATATGTGATAAAGATTCATCCTAATTTACATAAACTTTAGCTTTGATTTTCTCGGCTTAGACAACGTTATTTTTCAAAATTACTACGCCAACGAACGTACCAAATGCTGGTCGTTTTTTAAGCCATTTAAAACACTCGCAGCAGTGTTTTATCAGATATAAAACACTTGGCATCGTCTCGTGTTTTGTATCTGATAAAACACTGCTGCTCGTGTTTTAAACATTACATAATATAATAATAATATAATAATAATATAATAATAATATAATAATAATATAATAATATAATAATATAATAATATAATAATATAATAATGTAATAATATAATATAATATATAATATAATATAATATAATGTAATATACTATAATGTAATATAATATAATATAATAACACAAATAGTTATATAGCTTGATTTGGCTTCCTGTGGTTGCAGTGCTGAAATTTGAGATGGTCGGAGATCTGTAAAATTATGATATTAAATTATTAAAGACTTATCAAATCGTTGAAAACAATTTAGTAATTTTTAATTATTAAATTTTTGTATTATGAAATCCTCGTATTCGTACGTGATCTTTGTAGATTTTAAGATGAGCAGTTGTTTTGTTTTTTGTATGGTGTGAGCTAACAGTACAGATCATGTTTTATTTCACATATGGTCTGAAGTCAGGAGACAATGCCTGAACAGGTGGAAATCTCAGCAGTTGGCAATAACGATTTACGTGGTGTTTCCACAAAGTTCATTCGCTTTTTTTAATTTGAAGCACAAGATCAGCATTTTCCAAAAACCTGTGAACGAGCTTAACCATCAATATGGAATGTCCATGGAGTTTGTTGCAGTTGAAAAGTATGTATCGTGTTTTCTTTTCAGTAATAAATTATTTGTTCCATATTCTCTAATTTTATAAATTAAGGGTGATTATGTACATTAAATCTTAAAGGTGCAGTCCAGTCCGTTCTGCGCATGTATGATATTTCAAACGTTGGGGACCCCACATGTCAACAAACTTTAACGGAATAGATTTGCGACAGTTCGAAAGAGAGTATTCGTTAAATGTGGCGAAGGCACGAGTGGTAGTTTGATATATTATCCACATTTATGAACCAAACAGCTTCTTATAACACGCTTTTTAGGCGGAAAAGCTCAAGCGTGTGAAAAAAATCCGAAATACTTCATGTTCAATGTTTATATAACGCAATGTAAACAAACGATGTAAACAGAAACATGGACATGCGCAGAACGGACTGGACGGCACCTTTAAAATTATTTTTAAAATTATTTTTGTGGCATTCAGACAAGAACATGTATGTTTAGTGCTTTGCATGATTATATTTATTGTGTACACACCATTTTGGTTTAAATTATGGAAAATGCGCATCACGTATATCATGAACTCTTTATTCACCAAAAAATTGCATATAGTCTTTTTTCAACTAATTTGAACCATTAGTTTGGTAAATATTCTTTTATGTACATCACCATACGCCTTTCTGGGCTCGTTCGTGTTTCTCCAATTCAAATTAATATTTTGCTCCCAAGAAGGCTGAAAGGCTAATTAAGATACACATAACAGAATATTTAAAATGTGTGCCATTATAAAAGAGGTCTATTGGTATGTATATAGATGTTTCATTGGAAGTTTCTAATATGAACGTTGACCAGGCAAACGTTGCTGAAGTTATGATGGCATCCTACTGTATATTTCCAATGAAGATAGTGACTCTTCACAATCGCAGAGTACTGAATTGAAAAATATTAAGAGAAGGCTGGACAAATTCCATCAGAAACATTAACAGATCAAGTGGCAAAAAGAACATTGGCAAGAGTAATTGGGGGAAATTCTGAAAGAGAAAACCAGAGAACTGTCCAAAATATTGTACAACAGAAGCACCAGAGGCAACCGATGTCCAATAATTCACCATAATGTACGCAATTGGAGTTGGCTGACAAATATTGAAACAGACTTCAAATATAGACAGCTACAGTTGTACTGTTTTATTGATTTCCAACTGAAACTGGTCTATGCAAATTAAGGCTTTGTCTGCCTCATTGTAGATTAAAATTTGCTTTTAACAAACATAATAATAACTTACACTTACTGAAATTAAATAAGGCCACTTAACGTTATTTTGATGGTAATACTGTACATTAGTAATATATATATTTAGACGATATCAATATGTGACATACCTCATGATGTCATTGATATACATGAATATGCTAATACCAGAATAAAAATATTGTAAATTGTACAATGTATATTTTGTTTTGATTTTTTTCCCAAACTGGTGCGATAATTGTACCAAGGTTGATAAAGCAATCATTAACACTGCTTTACACACCTTGAACGGTGTTAAATCTGTGATTTCGTGCTGTGATTACACGTATTTAACAACGCGGTGTACGTAAAGTTGTATAAATGTGCGCGAACTTTAAACAATGGTGTTAAACATGGATTATAAACGTGATTGAAGGTATCATTACACGTATTTAACAATGCGGTGTAAAGGGAGATAAATGTGCGCGAACTTTAATCAATGGTGTTAAACATGGATAAACGTGATTGAAGGTATCTTTACACGTATTTAACAACGAGGTGTAAAGGTAGATAAATGTGCGCGAACTTTAATCAATGGTGTTAAAGTATGGTAAATGGAAATTTAACATTGTTTATTCGCTTTTAAACTCACAGTTTAAATGTAGCTTTATCAAGATTTATAACGTCTTTACACAGGGGGTGTAAAGCCGTCATTACACAGCTTTATTATTGTGGTATAAAGGTGTGTAAAGGGACCTTTCACACCATTAGTCCATTACGCTATATGATTAAAGCTGGATAAAGCAATCATTAACACTACTTTACACCAGCATTAACCTGTGGTTAAATCTGCGATTTCGTCCTGTGTATAATACTCAACGAAAGTATTTTATTCGTCGATATATGGACAATGATGTAGAGACATTGGTATTGCTTCCTTCGCCACATTTAATGTACTCTATATTTCATTTAAATAGTAATCACACGGATAGTTGGTTTATACCCATTCTCAATAATAACCATCCAAGAGATGATTTATATCAATATATGTGTCTTACAATGAATGAATTGCAATTGTCGAAGGGAATACGTAAACCTGCGGTACTTATCAAGAGTTATATCGCAAGATTAATTTATAATCTTAAGGGTCGATATGATATTGAATTTGTATACGTAATCCTCTATCTGATAAGTATTGCCCCGTATTATTTTGTCGCAGCACTTAATTATGCTCATAATTTAGAGAGATTTGAAATGATTGTATATGAATTGGGTGCTTGCTTTATTTATTATTGTGACCGCCATTGCCCGACAGGAATGATTAAACAGAATAGACGATATTTATATAATATCGATAAGCTATGTGTGAAAATACGGTATAGGGAAAAGACCCATTGCTGTTATAAGAATTGTAAACAATTGTCTTATTTTTATACAACCGATAGCTATTCATTTGATAGTTATCAAATACATTTATTTTCTGAATTAGTACACAAAGGATGTCGTATTGACGAGAGTAGACCCATTGGATTAACTCTAAATACCCCTGGCCTTATCTAAATATATTACATGATCATAAGATAATGGTCACTCTTCAAAGCAATAAGCAAGTCAATAGTATTGTTATTGAATGTTGTATTGACGCCTATATAACACATTTGTATAATAATTATGACGATATTCGATTATTTCCAAACATTATGTAAATAAGTGAATTGTTCAAATATATTTACATATCTCAACGAGAAATGTTGTGAAGTATCGTATCCAATTAATTTGGGGAATAACACGTTTATGGTTGCGACGATACGGTGTCGGGAAATAATATTGTTTTTTGACGTGAATTTCTAAAGTCCAAAATGTTGAGTCGTACTAAATATTTAATAGTTTCCTCATCACACGGATCCAAATGTTTATTTTTGAAGTAATGGAGAAGTAAGACGTAAAAAGCGAATATGTGTCCAATTTCATGTCTTCCCATTAAATGATAGACTTGTTCCAGTTGCTGATTATCTTTTAAAAATGAGATCATATAGGTTTGATAAAATAATTCTTGATCTTTGCTACATTTCACGATAGAATCTTTCATCTTTTTATTAAGTCGAATGTGAAAACGTTGCAATTCTTGTTCAATAATAATCCACACACACTCCATGATGATCAAAAGGTTTTTATTAATTTTACAAAAAAGCATTTATTTTATATATCAAACATTTTTCTTTACATTTAATTTTCGTTTGAATTGATTTTGCAGTTTCTTTTTCTCATCTTTATTAATATCACAAATATAACGTTTCTCCATGAGATCAGAATTGGTTTTTTTATTTCTCCATTTCAAATATTGTTTATTAATATAAAGTTTCTCTTTGTAGAGTTCTTTTAATTCACGAAATTTATCGAATTGATGGCATACAACGTCTTGATCAAAATTACAAAATATAGTGACCGGTTTCTCTTCGTGAGCAAATTCACAGCCTTTATCTCTTTTCATATAGATTAAGGACCGTTTGAAACATTTTTTCTTCAATGGTGGTTCGTTGCTACTATCATCCAATGTTTCAGATTCTTTTATTTCAATAGCAGCTGTTGCGAGGACTTCAGGGGATTTTGATGGTGGCGGTGATGATAGTGTTGGAGGAGGTGGGGTACATACAGGAATTGGAGGGAGAGGTAGGTGTAAGTGGTAGTTGAGGATCGGTAAGGATAAATTCATTGACCATGTCTTGGTATATATTAGCCATTGTAGATTCCGTGGGGTGTCCAAAGAAATCAATTGGCATGTCAAGTATATATTCTTGAACGGGGTTGTTTTCCTCTGCGGGTAGTGGTAGTATTTCTTCAGGTGTAACAGGTTCGCAGTTAGGTTGTATCGGTGATGGAGACGATAGATGTTGCGGTGTTTGTAGTGGTCTTGGTCGAATTTCTGCTGAAAATTCAGCGTAACTTTGATGATGATGTTGTTTGACGGTAGCATTTCGTTTTAATTCTTTCCTGAACATTTTTTCTCCTTGGTTTTTTATTTCTAGTATTCGAGCAACGTCTTTTCCTTGACTTGACATACTTCGTTTCGTTTGTTTCGTACGGGCCATCGTTATAATGAAATATTTTTTGAAAGGTTGAAATATATATTGTTTTCTAAACAATTGAAGCTTTCTCATTGGTGGATAGGACAATCCATAAACTATTCGCTTTTTACAAAGTTTTTTTTACAAACCAAACTAATAAAGGTTCTTAAATTTAATATTTGCACGATAGTCCAATTCTCGCGATTAAATATTCATGTGTTAGCTAAATCAGATCACCGAATTAAAAAAAGCCAAAATAAACTACAACATGCAGTCGATATTTATTTAAAAGATTAAAGTGCCCATGACCCCAATTACGATATTACTGATATAGATGCTACATGAAGTGAAAAGTTGAATGCCAAAATATTTTATGATTTGAGCTTTGTGTTAATGTGCTATAAAGATTTGTTTGTCAGAAATGGTAATGAGTGTGACGTCATTTACGGCATTTGGCTTTCTTTTCTGCTTTCCGTGTGATAGACTGGTTGAGGATTTGAGTGAAAAAGTTGATAAAATCTTTACTATAGCGGTCAAGTACATCATCAACGTTTGAGTTAGATTAATTTGCTTTAACAGTAGAGTATTGTCTCCGAAATGATGCCGTAAATGACGTCACACTCATTAGCATTTCTGACAAACAAATCTTTATAAGCTCAAATCATAAAATATTTTGGCATTAAACTTTTCACTTCATGTAGCATCTATATCAGTAATATCGTATTTGAGGTCATGGGCACTTTAACTTTATCAACCATTTAACAACAGCATCGTTGGATAAACGTCATAGCGCGCAATATTAGTTTTTCATATTGCACCAGGTGACGTCAATCTGCAATTAAATTTAAGAACCTTTATTAGTTTGGCTTGTAAAAACCTTTGTAAAAGCGAATAGCTTATGGTCGGTTTCAAAAATAAATGAAAAAGCTGTAAATATTTTGAAAAATAAATATATATTATTTCATTGGGGCGAGCCCCTTAGTTGTGGTATCAAGCGCGACTCTGATCGTACGGGCACGTGCACAGGACGAAATTTAAGAATTAAGTTCACTTAAAGCTTACTTAAAGGGGCTATGTCACGATCTGCCTGGTTACTCAGCTAAGCGTACTTTTTGATTTTTGATTCGGAATCCAAAATCAAAGCGAAGCGAAAGCTAAACGATTTATTCGATTAGTATTTATTATTTTCATGTTGGTGGGTTATTTTGGACGAGTTATAAGTAAAGCGTAATGACAATTTAATGTCTAATCGCGGTGGGAAAGGAGAAGGAGCTGGAAGGCCACGATTGCCGTATACTATCTTGAACAAAAAATCAACAAGGACGCTTAGCTGAGTAACCAGGAAAATCGTGACATAGCCCCTTTAAAGACCTATTAGCGAACCATTTAGGGTAGATTTAAGGTCTAACTTAAAGGCACTTAGCGAACCATTTAAGGAACTTTAGCAAACCATTATTAGTAAACCATTATTAGTGGGTAATTAAGTGCTTAAATGCCACTTAAAGTTAAAGATTAACTTTAAGAACATTTAAGGTCACCTTAAATGTCCTTAAATTTTAAATTTTGTCCTGTGGTGCACGCCATTCGTACCCATCTTATTCTCCGGTTGGACATTTCCACATCTAATTCACCGGCCATGTCCATGACTATGGATCAGTCAAGGTCTGACCATGCATCTTCTCCGGTCGGATATTTTTACATCTACTTCACCGGTACTTTTCTGATGCAATAAACATTATCGACACAAGAGGACTCCAGCTGTGTTTATATATTATCAACATACCAAAATATATTTACAACCTGTACGACTCGTTCTTTAAAAACCTCATTCGACTTATAAACGCGAATGATGCATTTGCGTAAACTACGACAATAACAACATATCGTATTGCCGACAATAATATTAGTTATATTTTGTTATACTTTGTTTTGTTATACGCATTGTTTTGTTATATTGAACGCTTAAGCCTGGTTTCCATATGATCGCTACCATCGCTACGATCGCTCAACTTTAAAACCAGCGATCGCGGCGATCGTCGTGTTTCCATATAATCGCTACGATCGCTACGATCACTCAATTTTAAAACCGACGATCGTAGGACGATCATGGACGAAGTAAACAAAGACAACTTTCAGCACAGCTTTTTATTCTTTATAGTGTTTATCAGTAAGGCCAGCAATTCCAAACGTCTAATACACATTAGGTTCGACAATATTCGACGTCGGAAACGATTAAGCTCGGCACAATTAGAACACTAAACCGTCCAAACAATACTGTTAACTGGTATTATAAAATAACATGTATACAACAAGCAATCTGATTGGTTAATACCCGTGCAGGATGAGAGCATCCTGCACGGAAATGTTCATGCCATATAGCCCGGGGGTTTTTAAAATGTCGGACAATACAAATTTATCGAGGTTTGAATTTGACAATAATAATATCATAAATGAGAGCGAAATTAATGAAAACAACCCACGGAGATTCGCCCTAACTACAGAGGAAGACGTTAACGAGTTGGTCTCAAATGCACAAGCACAAAATACAAGACAATTTACGCTGTCAAAACTTTTAAAGGTAAGTTTGTTTACACGCGATAGACTGTATAATAACAACATTCCCAATTCACAAGCGAAATAATAAAATTTCCACAAATAAAACGTTAATATTATGTTTTCAAGAATGGGCCAAAGTCCGTCAAATTACAACAGAGTTGCACGAAATGGATAATGAGACATTGGACAGCATTTACGATTGTTTTACGCCGAAGTAAAAAACCTGGCTGGGGAGGACTACAGCAAGTCAACCCTACTCGGTTTAAGGTATGGTTTAGAGAGATATCTCAACTCCCCACCACACATGCAACAAAGGTGTGACAATATCTGGAAACCCAGAATTTAAGAGGTCCAACCTTGTCCTCAACGCGAAGCTTAAATCGCTCAAAAAGGATGGTAAAGAAAACGTAAAGCACAAACCTCCCCTCGAGCCCGAAGACTTGGAAAAGCTGAAGACAAGCGGTGTATTTGATTCCTCAAATCCCCATGGACTGCAGCGAAATGTCTGGTTCCACACCGTATTGGTTTGGTGTCGTCGCGGTCGCGAAGGTCAGAGAAATTTGACAAAAGAGAGCTTCATCTTTGCACAAGATCCGACTGGTGAGGAATATGCAACAATAACACATTGCGAAGCATCCAAAAATCACCCAGGGGGAGTAAAGGATACCTAGAGTTTCCAACATATGGGTCGAATGTACAGGACGAAGGAGGAAAACGACGGGTACACAGCGTTAAAGCTCTACATCAGCAAGTTAAATCCGGCATGCGAAGCTTTCTTTCAGTACCCGAAGCGTAAATGGAGGCCAACTGATGCAACCTGGTACGAAAATCGTCCTCTTGGCGTTAACAAACTCGGCGAAATGATGAAGAATATAAGTGCAGCTGCTGGTTTGTCCACGATCTACACAAACCACTGTGTAAGAGCCACTTCAATTACCCTTTGGTCAAACACTGGCTTAATCAACCGACACATAATGTCAATTTCGGGCCATCGAAATGAGCAGTCCCTGCATCACTACAACCGTAGACCATCAACCTCACAACTTAAGCGCTGTAGTGAAGTTCTGTCACAAGCTCTTGGCGATGAAACAAGTGTCATATGCCTCAGCCATGACAACAACAACCTCGACTTCTCACTCTCAGTCTTCCAGCCGGTTCAGATCGGAAATCTTCCGAACTTTGATTCTATGTTTAGCGGTTGTTCCATCGGGAATGTAAATGTTAACTTCAGTCTGCAATAGTGAACTTGAACTGAACTCTTGTTATATTTTAAAACGTTGTAAAACCTTGCTCTATATTTGCGATCATTTATTTTCAGTAATCTTCAGGTCGAAGGACAATCGTGGGGGGTAGGGATGTACTCTCTTTTGATTGGTAGTTGAGAGTTGTTGTGAGAATTGCATGCTTCATCAATTATTTAAATAAAGTTTACCGTTGTTTCACTGTCGTTATTTTATAAAACAAATACCAAATGGTTTTCCGTGCAGGATAGCGTGATCCAAACACTTGGGATGTTGCTCGACTTTCGAAAAGCTAAAAAACACTCGCCTAGGCGGCTCGTGTTTTTTTTTACGCTTTTCGAAAGTCTCGCAACATCCCGCGTGTTTGGATCACGCTATCCCGCACGGAAAACCATTTGGTATTCCTTTAATAATATTCAACATTTTTACAAGATTCTGGTTTAACATCGTTAGAACATGAAAGACAGTGGCTGAAAGGGCAATTGACGCTAATCACTTAGTTAAAATTTAATCGACTGTTTGGCATGTTCTGTTTCAAATTAGTTGAAAAGACTCTGTCCATAAAATTCCCACTAAACAGGAAAAAGCTAATCGCCTTTTGAACAATTGACCCATGTATTATAATACTACATTTTTTACTTGAATTGAGAGATATTTGTACTATTAAAACCCATATTCTATTTGTTGTGTATTATTTTAATTTTCTTCTAATGCAATCCTAATTACACATTAACCAGAACAAAAATCCTTGTTCATCATTTCCATTCTCTTATATTATCATAAACGTACCTCATAACATTAAATAACATAACAGAAGACAATACAATATACAGGCATAAAGGGGGGTCTGATCTTCTCAGGCTATGTGATCGTGTGACCAGATCTGATTCAGCTAACACATGAATATTTGAATTGGATTATCGTGTCTTCGTGTGCGCTAGTTTCCCACGTATACAAGATCCGTTTTAGCTAACTATTTTTGAAACCGACCATTCGCTTTTTACAAAGGTTTAGTTTAGTTTAAAGAATTTTGCCACGAATACAATTGTGACAGGGATGAGAAACATAACTTGCGTTCCAATTGAGATCAAACCCCGAGACAGTACAAGATTAAGTATTAGTATTAAGGTTGATTGATTATAGATTAGTGAGAAGGAAGAAAAACCGGAGAACCCGGAGAAAAACCCTCGAAGTACAGGAGAGAACCAACAACTCTACTCACATGAGTCTAAAGCCAGCTCGGGAATGATACCGGGCAGTCACCCATCCAGGTGCGCACCGCGTCGGACCGAGCTTAACTTAAAGTGCACCTGACATCAAAATGTTTTATTGTCTTATTTGGAAGAACTTTTAAAATGATAAAGTAACTTATTTTGAAGATTTTCGTTTCTTCGCTTTCTTTTTGAGATATATCAGTTTGTTTGCTATGCAAATGTCCGGAATTTACGTCACACATGCATGATGAGTTATCAGAGAGTGTTATATATCTTTGCGTTCATGAAATAAAAACACTAAAGTGTGAATAACACGTGTGCGTGTTTCTCCCACAACACCAATCCTCTCAATTTTAAAGGATTTCGTTCGAGAATGAAAGAGATACACACATTTCTCCAATAAGTCATTATGCATGTGTGACGTAAATTCCGGACATTTGCATATCAAACAAACTGTTATATCTCAAAAAGAAAGCAAAGAAACGAAAATCGTCAAAAGAAGTTTCTTTATCGTTTTAAAAGTTCTTCCAAATAAGACAATAAAATTTTTTGATGTCAGGTGCACTTTAAGTCTCCTAGGTGAGAAGGAACGCGCTAACCACATATGCCACCCGTGCTACCCAACAAAGGTTCTTAAATTAATAAAAACTAATAAAATATCATTAAAACTAATAAAGGTTCTTAAATTTAATATTTGCACAATAGTCCAATTCCCGCGATCAAATAATCATGTGTTAGCTAAATCAGATCGCTAAATTTAAAAAAAAAAAAATAAATAACAGCAGTCGACATTTATTTAAAATATTAACTTTTTTATTTTTATTAATTTTTTTATTTTTATAAATATATAAATATTTTTTACTTTATCACCTATTAAACAACTGCATCGTGGGAAAAACGTCATAGCGTGCAATATTAGTTTTTCATATTGCACCAGGTGACGTCAATCGTGCAATTAAATGTAAGAACCTTTATTAGTTTAGTTTTGTAAACAACCTTTGTTAAAACGAATAGTTGTAATTATCCAGTATTCATCAGTAACTCTACAGGAAGGCCGCTAAGTTGCATTTTTCGCAACTGGTCCCGGTTTGGTCTTAAAATGTATGTATTCCAACACTCGAAATTTTCCTTCATTATAAAAGTAATAGTTTGACGGATTGACTGCCATCACTCATTACGCAGCAAGAACTTGAAGAAACACTTTTTCTCCCACTTGCGCCGGAACGTATTGTTAGCGCTGTGTGCCATTAGAGTAAGCAAAAAATCAAAGATGGCGGACAATCCGAACGGCAAACAACAGTGAGGAAAGTTCTAAATTAAATATAAGGTGCTTTTGGGCGTCATTGGAGCGTGGCGAAAGGTTTTGGAATACTTTACTGACAGAGATGAAATTTTCTGTGGAGCGGGAGTGAATTAATGCTGTTAGATGGAGCAGAAAATAAGCCAGATTATGGCAAGAAAGAGATGGATGTCATGGATCCCTTACTCGAAGAAGTTGAGGGGAATAAACTCGAAATGGTGGATTCATGTTTGAAGGAGGTTGCAAAATCATTTCGCAAAAGCTGTGTCGTTCAAAGGCTACTGGTTTATTATTCCCTGGCAAGTGCCATACCTCAATTGAGTGGATACCTCAATTTAATACTTTTTCTTTTGTCTTGACTGCAAAATCAAGCAAAATATTTCGCCTGATTTGAGCGGTATTTGAACTCGCACCTTCAAGATACCAGTTAGCTCTCTACCTGTTGAGCTATCAAACCGCATAGTGATTGGAGGCGTGTTTTATTGTGACAACTTAACACTCATATCTCAACAGGTTGAGTGGTGAGCTGGTTTCCCTTTTGAGTTCAATTATTTTTATTGATTTAGCAGTGTAAGAAATCATGAAAATGTCCGTATGTTTCTCTGAGGATGATTCTGAAACAAGGAAGAAATCTAGTTGTGAAAGGGATAATCTGATTGATTCATGCTTTCACTAAGTGTGGTGGTCTTAGTATTTTACTCTGGCCAACACCAGATGATTTCAGTTGTAAAAAGCAAAACCCTTAGGGGATAAATACATGGAATCGGGCTGGTAGGGTTATTGACACAATTGATTGTAGGATCTTACGGGGCTTTCCATTTACACGGTCAGACTGGTTAGTCCGGAAAAATGTACCTCGTCTTGATTAGGCCCAAATTTTCCTGGTAGACCAGCCGCACTCCTAAAACGTATCGTGTTCGATTTAGCAAAATATTGCCGGACAGACCGGTCTGGTCGTGTAATTGGAAAGCCCTATTAGCTTTATACTGTGAAACATGTATAAACTAAATTTGGGATCAATATTAGATTTACTTAATTATAAACAAAAACCTAAATTTGTTTTAGATTTTTGTGAATTGCATGAGCTCAGTTAACTGGGTCAGCCCGGTCCATGTACTCGTCCCCTTATTTTTGGCTATAAAAGCTGGATTGTTTTTTAAGCACAAGAGAGAGACCAACTATTGATGAATGGGCTAAATACTATTCCTTTGACCTATTTATGCAAAGACAGCCTTGATTATGTTATTCTGGCTAAAACTAGATAATTTTATTCAGCAAAAGGGAAGTGTTGGCAAGAATATTTGTTTATAGTCAGTTTTGTTTCTTGTCTGACTAATGCACCTATCAATGTTAAACTCAAAAGGGGGGGGGGGGGGGGGGGTATTGGGCATATGTGGGGCATTTGATATTTCATGCAATTTCGTAATCAAATTCCCCACAGTATAAAAGACTAGTATAAAAAATCAAATAGCCCTTCCCTCAGGGCAAAAATAACAATCAAAGTCCCGGGGGCTTAACATTGATTGGTGTATAATAGTACCCATAATAAATGTTTGCTAATAAAGCTATTAATAGAAATAAAAGTTTTCATATGAAACCTGTGTTGTGGTTTGTTCCTTTAATGTTTACTATTACAGGGCCTATAAAAATCTAATTAAAATCAACACCTACATGTACATCTGTAAACCCCCTATACAGTAGATGAGCATGGCCTGCTCATAAGGTAAAGTAAACACAATACAAAATATGTTTAAACAATACCAATATTGTATTACATACATACATACATACATTATGAAACTCACTCCCCATGTGGCATTTAACTCATAGCACGCTGCCGGAAAAGCGTAAAAATTCTCCCATCGGCAATAATATGCGTCAGCAAACATATTTACTTGGTCAGCGGATATGACGTAACATTTAACGACGGACTCGCAACTCATAAAAGCACCTAGTTTGGCTTGGAAAACACAATAATCTATTTTCAATGTAAAGCTGGTTAAAATGAAATATCTAAGATAAACCTTTGTTCTAGTAATTAAAGAAAGAATTATTGCCATACGTCAGTTTTTCTTCAGAGAATTACCTTGCTTCCGTGATGTGTCCTATCCGTATGCCATGGTCAATTCCCTATTTAAACTGCCGTCTTAAAAGTGGGAGAGCGAAAATTAACGTCGCTATTTATTACCAATGGTTAGCGCTTTTTTTTCGCTTTTAAATATTTTAAATTGGACGCTTTGATTGGAAGAAATAAACCATCGAATTATTTTTTGATGGTTTTTTGACCAATTACCGTCCAGGTAAACTAGACGGATGGTTTCATGGTGATTCTGGCAAAGCAAAAGTTACCGCGAACATTCAAACTCATGATTTATTAATGTAGGAGGAAGCTTTGGAAAGGTAAATTTGCATTTTAAATACACATTTTGATTTGCCTTGAGCTGTGTAGAAGAAGGATAAATTGCTCCAAACGACATTTACATCGTGGCAAGTGTGACTCAAATAGGCAAAGAAACGTAAAGTTTTGGAATTGTACGCTGAAGTCAAGAATTTGCCAGAAGGAGAAGGAAATACGAGAGCGATTAGACGCTGAACAGCTAGAGCGGGAAGAAACGCTTCGCTTGAAGGATATTGAACTAAGGAGAAATACCGATGAAATAGGAAGAACATCTGAGGCCCTAATCGCTGATGCCCAGAAGCAAAAAGGTATTTTGATTGCTTTCACTTTATTAGGTGTACTGTGTTTGCGATTCAATTTGATTCTATAGAATTTGTCCTTGTTGATATTTGTGCTGTATAATTTATATAAACTCCCAAATTTCCCTCGATTTATCAACCGGTCCGAGGTTTAATTACAGTCAGAAGTTGAAGTTTTGGCGGGAGAAGGTATATTATTTTACATAGAAAGCTGGACTTTAATATATTTGAGATTTAATACCAAATAATATAATTTCTCTAAATTTGTACAGATGAATTGTTGTCAAGCACGATTGATTTATGCAAGAAGAAAGAAAAAGTTGCTCATAAGGTAAATTAAAATTTCCAAAAGTTTTGGAATTGTACGCTGAAGTCAAGAATTTGCCAGAAGGAGAAGGAAATACGAGAGCGATTAGACGCTGAACAGCTAGAGCGGGAAGAAACGCTTCGCTTGAAGGATATTGAACTAAGGAGAAATACCGATGAAATAGGAAGAACATCTGAGGCCCTAATCGCTGATGCCCAGAAGCAAAAAGGTATTTTGATTGCTTTCACTTTATTAGGTGTACTGTGTTTGCGATTCAATTTGATTCTATAGAATTTGTCCTTGTTGATATTTGTGCTGTATAATTTATATAAACTCCCAAATTTCCCTCGATTTATCAACCGGTCCGAGGTTTAATTACAGTCAGAAGTTGAAGTTTTGGCGGGAGAAGGTATATTATTTTACATAGAAAGCTGGACTTTAATATATTTGAGATTTAATACCAAATAATATAATTTCTCTAAATTTGTACAGATGAATTGTTGTCAAGCACGATTGATTTATGCAAGAAGAAAGAAAAAGTTGCAGGTGATTTAAATGGTTCAAATTATAATAGCATAAATAATTATAATAGTATAGAATATATATTGCAATATGTCTTAATATGTTCTTATTATAAATTTAATTTAAATGTTAAATCCTAGATATGCATGTGTGCTGAAAATGTATTATTTGTTTGTTTATCTTAGTTGAGCATGTATCTGCCATCATGAATTCTGCAGATCATGTAAAACAACAACTTGAGGAATCAACAGAAAAATTTAATGATATGTCCTGTAGGCTGAATTTAAAACAAATTGAGCACAGCAAGCTCAAATCTGTCATTGAGAGAAAGTTAGGCTCCCGAACAAAACGGCTGGGAAACCCTACATCATTTGATATGGTAAATGAGCCTAAGTCGACCACTAGGTATACGCGTCGATATGAGAGTAAATATGTTATGCAGTTTATTCATGGTGGTGGAGAAGGGGCTTTATATGGTGCATGGGATTTGCTTGTGTCCTTGGGATCAAGCAAACAACTTGAAAATCTTATAGCTAATTTTAAGAATGGCAGGTTTTTGTATGGACATTTTAATGCTATCACTAAGAAGTTTGAGTCATCTGATGCTGCACTTAAACAGGCATTGGTATTGAAGTACAACAACTATATTTCGAGTAGGAAGTATAGGTTCCAGTGTAGGACTTTGAATTTATTGTTTGACCCAGACAAGGAAACATGGGTTCCAAGGAATAAAAAGGTTAATAATGTAGAAATTCACATGCCTAAGTTAGTATCACTAGATAAACTTGATGCATTTGCAAAGAGCATTGATATTGGCTATGTAAATTTAGTACCAGGTGGTCTTGGTGTCTGTCGTACACTAGTCAGCTTTATGATTGCAGATCTGCATTTAAGACTTCCTTATTTGGCAAAAAGATTGATTTGGTTTAATATGGCAAGGTTAACCATTTCATTTTTCAATTTGGTGATGATGGTGCTCCTGAGACAAGCTCGCTTACTATGTCAATAGGTACATTGACATGCTGGAATTTTGGGCTTCAGTTGCGAAGTCGAGATTATCAGTATATACTTCATGGTTTGAGTGTTGGTGAAAAAGATGCCATCTTGTCAGACATCTGGCAACAGCATACTCAAGAAATGTTAATCTTAGAAGGAAGCAACTTCACAATATATGAACAAATTTGTTCATTTGAATTTCAACCCTCTGCTGACCAGTCATGGCAAACATGGGCTGCTAATGAAGTCAGCCAATCTGCTACTTACCCATCTCCTTATGCCAAGGTTTCTAAATTTACTCTATATGTTCCAAATGGAAAAATTGGTACAACATGGGAAGTTACTACTTCTGAAACAAGAGCAAGACATGTTGAAATGATAACAGCATTCAAGGCTAAACTTGATGAGTCAAGTAACCTTAGTGAGAAAACTAAACATGAAAAAACGCTTGAATTTCTAGCTGCAAATGGTGTGAGGACTTTTGGTCCTCCACGAATAGGTATATATGCAAACAGGCTCAGGCCTGAACCCTTGCACTGTGAAATCAACTGTTGGCAAGATTTTTTGGATTTAGTGTACCATGAATTTCTTGTTAGAGGTAAATATGATGAATTTATCTCTGTGTTAGAAGGTCCAGTGACACAAACAGAAACTAACATGAGTCATGTCATAAACAGTAACAATCGCCCGATGACTCAAAATGAAGTTGGCTCTTCTGGTGCTGGTGCTAGGATAAGAACAGTGGAATGTGCTTCACAGCAAAATGAAAATCTCATGGCTACTCTTAGGAATGCCCATGATATTAGCTGTGCAACTGTTCGAAATGTGGTACTCGGTGTAGGGTTACCATTTATTGCTAAGTATGTCAAAGAGCACCATGATAACACCAAAACATGCCACAATAAATTGCAGGTTAGACTTATTGGAGCACAGGCTATTAAGTTGGCTCAATTTCATTATCGGTTGGTAGATTGTCTTGCACTGCAGAATGAATCTAAAGCCCAAGTTCTTTTACGTTTTGCCCTTTCTAAGATTGGACAAATGCTTAGAGATGCTGGATCACTGTTTAACAAAATAGATCTTAATAACTCTGATTTAGAATTACTATCTGAAACTCTTCAGATTTATTATAATTTACATGCACTATTTTTTTCTACTAGAGTATCATTGACTGTCTGGACAATGGGCTGTGCTCTTCAATATCATGCAGTTAAACTGTACCAAGAGCACAGTATTGGTTATGGAATAGTTAGTTGTCAGTCAAAAGAGTCCAAACATGCTGGTATAAAGAAAGATCTTTCTTTATCAAATCGTCATACATCAGATACGGTTACTGACAATAAATGGTGGCAGGTTTTTAGAGCAGAGTATATCCGGTGCTTTTACATTCCAGAGTTTTGCCCTCAACCTTCTTCATATTCCTCACATTATTTTCCTCGTGTTCCGAAACATTGTTCTTATGAAGGAAAATGTAATTGTGGAAGGGATGCCAAGGATGGTAATAATGAATGTCAGACATGTTTAGATAGTGTGGACATAGTTGAGTGTGCTAGAAATGGACAGTTCTCTGATGCTATAATTGATATTATTCTTCCAATGAAATGCTCACAATTTTCAAGCAGGTTTTCTGATAAGGCATCTCTTGCAGCACATGTTCAGAGTCAACATAGTTCAAATATAGTGCAATTAATTAGTGATCCTAGGACTATGGGTAAAGCAGCATTAGTTGCTGCACTTAAAGAAAGAGTACTGGATGCTAAGGGCGGAGTGACTGTTTTAAGGCAAAGACTGCTAGGTGCTATAGAAGGTGAAGACTGATAATACTGGTAAAATATAAGGCATGAAAATGTAAAGTTAATCAATTCCTGCAATAACCCCTTCAATCCCAAAAAATAAATTTCTATACTTTAATTTTTAAACAATAGGCTATTTTAGTGTGTCTAATGCCAGATGATTTTACTCGTAGAGGGGAAAACTTCCGGAAAGTTTGGAGTGAAAAAGTTAGTCTAGCTTCACTCCCGAATACGGAATATCCCGTGCTTTATCATTTTACACTGTCTATAGCCCATGGAGCTGGCGGTATTAAGGGTTTTGGAGAAAAAGCTGGCGAAGGAAAAGTGGATGGCAAAAATCCTCCTCTTTTTATTTGCCCACCCCAAAACACCTTGACCCCAAATTCTGTCTAATGCCAGTTGATTTCACAAGTGGAGGGGTTAGAAAGAGTTATGTTTTTCATCTTACTGTATAAGGCCACACCAATTTGATACTTCAAAATTTTTAGGGTCGGTCGGTCAGGAAAGTGGAAATGAAAAAGTACAAGCTCATACCCAGTCTATTCACCCGTCTTTCTGGTGGAAAGCCTGGGTATGAGGTTGAAAAAGCACAACAATAACCCATTTTTATCAAAGTAAATAATAGGTACAAATTTTATTTTATTTTGGTTTCACAAAAACAGGGTCGTCGGATCCATGCCCCGAACAATTAAATTGGTGTTGCAGTTGCCTAAAACTAGATTAATTGTTCGACTCCCTGGTTTGCCTGATTTTGCCTTTTTGTCAGGTGAATGGGGTAAAAGAGTTAACCCTTTCACTTCTAAACATGCCATTTGTTATACTTTACTATTTTACTCTGTCTAATCCAAGAGACAAAAATAATTTTTGCTCATGCTTTACATCTAATTAAAATATCTGACAACCCATTTTACTGTTTCCTCAGTGGAGGTGTTGGTAAATCTCACCTTACAAAATCAATATATCAGGCAGCACTTCAACATTATAATTATCGTGCTGGTGAAGATTTTCATCAAGTGAAAATTTTACTTCTAGCTCCAACAGGAAAAGCTTCTTTTATCATCAAAGGCAATACAATACACAGTGCCATTGCAATACCAGCAAGTCAGTCATTAAAAAAACTATAAACCACTGCATTCCAGCAAGTTAAATACATTGCGATGCCAACTATAGGTGGTGTAAAATTAATATTGTCAGATGAAATATCAATGGTTGGAAGCAATATGTTTACTGTTCAAATCAATAACCACCTGAAAGATATAAAAGGTAGCAAGGAAGATTTTGGAGGAATTACAATAATTGCAATTGGAGATTTATTCCAGTTATAACCTGTATTTGATGGTTATATATTTAATGATATTCAAAATTCAGAGTATAGCATACTTGCCAAAAAACACTTCACAATGTTTGAACTAGATGAAATTATGCGGCAACGAGAAAGCAAAGTTTTTGCTGAAATCTTGAAGCGGTTAAGAGAAGGAAAACACACCAAAAAAGTGATATATATATATATATATAATGAAAACAAAAGAAAGGTGTATTGAAGAAAAAAATTGCCCAAAAGAGGCTCCTCGACAGTTCATACAAAACGCTATGGTCAACCAATATAATGAAAACGTTCATCAAGCATCAACATGAAATAAATATACTATCAAAGCTCAAGATGGTGTTATGTAGAGCTGACAAAATAATGAAACAAACTCCTCATGTCTCCCTGAAAAATACAAGACAGTTGGCAACAAACCTTCATATTGCTGAAGGTGAAAGGACAGAAATTGCTCTGAATGCAAGAATGAGGATGGTTTAACAAATGGTGCTAGCAATGTTGTGAAACTAGTGCAGCTTCATCAGCCAAATAAACCATCTTGTATAATTTGGGTCGAATTTGATCATGAAGATGTTGGCCAAAAAACAAGACATGAAAATAGACATCTTTATCCAAGGTATCCAAAGTACATGGACACCAGTCAAACCTGTCACCACACAGTTTGCTGTTGGTAGAAATAAAGGAGCTCAAGTAGTAAGAAAACAATTTCCACTACCCATGCAGCTGCAAAAACTGTACACAGGTCACAAGGTGACACTCAGTCTCTTGTAAACCCAAAGGCGCCGGAAGCAACTCAGGGCAGCGGGGGCAGAATCTCGAAAAAGGGCACTTTCACCTTACTTGGCAAACAAGCAAGAGGAAAAGTGCGAGAAGCCGTCTAACGGTCTAAGTGACTTTATTTATTTAATATCTATTACTGGACTCACAGTAAACGTTTGTCAATAACAATATTTAATAATTTAGTCGGGTCAATATACAGTTTCACCCCAAAAAATTGCTAGAAAAGGTTTTTCAACTGTTTCTGGTAGTATTGGATATGGAGAAAAATATTTCCGGAAAAATACTTCCGGAAAGTTGTCAAATCCAAGTGGCGTCCAATACCTTAAAATATCTTTAACTTCCTTACTATTCACCCTAGAATGATAATTTTGGTGTCTACACCCAGATCTTAGGGGTCAAGAAACTCACTGGAAACAGTGAAATCACTTTTGAACAATCAGAATACCAGGAAATCCAATATGGCGCGCAAAATGGCCGCCAATATCCTAAAATTGCTATCAGTCATTTACTACACTAGTATTCACACTATAGTTGCAATTGTTATGTCTATCCCTTGGTTTTGGTTTCTAGGAATCTAATGATGTGAATTAAATAATGATCGAGTTATCAGTTCTTCAACGATATTAATATGGCAAAAACACTATGACTTAAAAAGTTACCATTGTTCTATGAATGCATACATATTGTCAATTACACTCTTGCCCCTCCTCATCCTCCTCTTCAATAAATGTAGCCAGGAGTGTACGGATTGGCACACGTTTCTAACTGGCATTGTCCACAAGCTAGCGTGCATGGTAACCCATACACCCTGCAACTACAGTGTGGTGTTCTGCAGGCAGTTTTGCATTTGCAATGAATCATCTTTAGGAGCATGTCAGGGGCAGCATTCATATCCGACATTACCGGAATCAGTTTATTGTCTTCCAACTTCCAACTCCAGTTCAACACATCCATGTCACTCTCCTTCCCAATCCAGAGCATTATCTGGTAGTAAACTCTGAGACAGTGGAGTTGGGTGGAGGACGCACAGGGGGTAGACGTCCAGGTGTCACGAACGATGTTGATGATACGATTTTCTCTTGGTCAAGGTACTGTGGTGCAAAGATGCCAGCGACTCAGGTCTCAGTTGCTTTTCATTCACGCCTTCGCAGGATGTGATAGTACATCTCGGATCTTTGGTGTTGGGAAGAGGTCGGTCTTTCAAAAGCTTGTGAAAGGTGATTCTGTAATGCAATCCTGTGCTGATCAATTCCTCTTTCCAAATCAGGAGAAAGAATTGATTGAAAAATTGGATCCCAGGCAATGACTGTCGTGTTCGGCGGGAAGGGTACTGGGAACGCAAATTATTTCCTAGGGTTGATATAAGACTGTTGATGTTATACACTGTTGTAGCAGTCGCCTTGTCCGATCGGAAATAGAGGTCTTTGTTATCTGTCTGGGCATAATAAAGGATCAGAACTAGTAGGTCAGTGTCTTCTCCTATCAAAGTAGTAGAATGATATCTGGACACTTCAACTGCACCCTTGGCAATGTCTCATCCCCAGGTGAATCTGTCTCCAGTGGCGTACCGTGACCATTTTGGATGGGGGGTGTATCGTCTTAGTTTTACCGACGAATTACACATGGGCGCAGATTTTCTTCCATTGCATTGTACGTACCGGTAACAGTGACCTTGTATCCAGAATCTTCACTCGGCGCTCCTTCGGAGAAAAGTACCTGGATACTCGGTTGGATCGGGAAAAGGGAGGAATATTCATTTAACATTAACCCATGCAATGGTAACAATATTACATTTCATATAAATCGAATTTTATACAACCGACAACGTTTAAACAGTCGATGAAGTCAATTTTACCATGGATCTAATATGACGAACAGTTTACCGACACCCTTAACTATTACAAGGTTTTCCCAACTTCCGGTCTGACCAATCGGTTTTACCGACGACGCTAGGCTTTACCGACTGACTCTGCGTTTTACCGACCAATTCAGTGAAAAGTGGGGGGGGGGGGGTGTCACACCCCCCACACCCCCCGCACGGTACGCCGTGTACCCTGGAAGAAGGGAGACAGTCAGGGGTGTAGTAAGGAGCCTCCGTCAAGGACGTAATGTTCAGTTCTAGGAATAGATTCAGTTAGGACTTCTCTTGATGCATCACTCAAATGCTCAGTTAGCATGAGCTATTTGCGGCTTGTTAGGCTTTCGAAACAAATTTCTGGCCTCAAAAAGAGCAGCAGGGACGAATGGACTGAGCTCATATCCCATAACATCCTCCAATGAAAGTTCACCTGTTTTAGATACAACTAGAAATCGCTGGAACAACACGGCAGGGTCGATAATTTGATCTGGAACAACCTTGATGGCTGATACATCACCGAGGGTTATGGCTTTATCTTTCCGTTTGAACGAAGATGTGAAAGTGGGCTGTCCAATCATATTTTCAATGATTTTCCTTCACAACGGACTCAAATTTGTGCCGATAGTAATTTTAGGATACGGCGGCCATTTTGGGCGACATATTGGATTTCCTGGTATTCTGATTGTTTAACGGTGATTCACTGAGTTCCTTGACCCCTAAAACATGTGTGTTGACACCAAAAGTATCATTCTAGTGTGAATAGTAAGGGAGTTGGCTATTTTAAGGTATTGGCGGCCATCTTGGATTTGACAACTTTCCGGACGTCTGATTTTGGTAGATTTTTAGTATAATATTCTCCATATTCAATACTATCATAAACAGTTGAAAAACCTTTTCTAGCAATTTTTTTGGGCTATGGTGGTAATTTTTCATATATTGACCCGACTAATTAATGTAAAGTGGATATAATAATAATAATATAACAGTTCTTTAAAACGCATGTCTCGATGCTTTTTACAATAAAATTAAAATTGCTCAAAAGTTATCTTAAAAAAGATGCAATTTTGCTTTGAAATCATCAACTGTTAAACATTCCAATGTCTCTGAGCCGCACACGAGAAGGATTTTCGGTACTTGCATGTCTTTGGTATGGTTAAGAAATTGCGGTACTTGAGGTTTACGAGCAGGAGCTACTAGCTAGTACTGTATATTGATGAAAAAGATCAGCGATGTACATAGGGGCGAAGCCATTGAGGATTTTAAATATTACCAGAAGCTTAAAAGCTATTAGTTGTTGTACTGGAAGCCAATGATGATTAAATAATAACTGCGTAATATGTACACATTTATTTGCTGTAACAACTAGCCTGTGTTTTGGATTATTTGGAGTTTTTGTAGGTCACAGGAGGGAAGGCCATGTCACATATGCCATTACAGTAATCAAGATTAGATGAAAGAAAAGCATGTACCAAACGCTCAGTATCTTTTTATGTTAGACATTTTCTTATTATGCCGATGTAATGAATGGATTGAGAGCCTGAAGGACATATTTTATTGACATGCGCTTTGAAAGTTAGATGAGAGTCAAACGTGACTCCCAAATCTCTTACTTCTGCAAGAGGCTCTAGTTGATGCCCTCCTACTTTGATGGAAATAGACGAACATTCCGGTAACGTGAATAGAAGCGAATGACCTCCGTCATTAATGGAAATAGACATTTGAAAAGTAATCCAAGTCATGATATCCTCAATATATATATATAGTGAGATTGTTAAGCTTCAAAACAATGTAGAGTAACATAATAATGTATTAATATTATTAACAACATGATAATATATTAATAATAATATATTTTAATATTTAACAAATAGAAAATAGCTTGCGTCAGCGTGCCTCTGTGTAACAATTACACAATCTATACTTCGGAAATCGTCGACGACGAGCGACGATTAGTTCGGGCTCGTTCCTCCTCATTTTCCTCATTACGCATCTCGCTCGCATCTCTTTCCAAATTTAACTTAGAGAGATAAAATAAATTTAAAACGAAGTATAAGATATTGTAATGGTACCAAAGGGCACACGGCTGCCCCGTAAGCAAAGGGCAGCTTTGGCTCCAGCGCCCCTGTGTAAACCTAAATACAAAGAGGGCTATTCCTCATATACATTATGTAGCACTTAGTAGAGTTACTACAATTGAAGGATTATATGTCACTGACCTTGCGAAAACAAAATCGCTGTCGATCAAATCTCCTGATTTTACTTGCGACCAAAATTCAGAAATATCGACTGATATTATCAATTACGGCTTAAACACCATCATGCCTCTACGTTCGGTAAGAGTCCATGACAACGACCGCCCATGGATGACCAGCCATTTAAAATCCTTGATGGCTCCCGCCGACAAAAGGCATTCACATCAGGAAAAATGTTTTGTTCAAAATGCTTCGAAACAAAGTAAATAGAGAAAGAAAACGCATTCGTAAAATCTACTATAAATCTAAAGTAGAAAACCTCAGAATACTAAGCCCAGAGATTGGTGGCGGGAAGTCAAACAACTTTGTGGAAATTGTAAGGCTGCTACAAAAAACTTAAGTAACATCCTAACTCCGGAGCTTGATCTTGAAGACAGAGTACTATGTGAAAAAATAAACGAATCATTTATCAATGTGATGCGCGACTATATTCACCTCTACCAAACGACGCGCATATTATTGTTGAGAACAATGACCAATTCATCACTGTTAATGAATTTGAAGTCGCCATAAAATTAAGAAAAATCAGCACTTCAAAAGCCGGTGGTCCTGATGGCTTACAAAATTGGGTACTAAAAGTTTCTGCAGACATTCTAGCGCAACCAATTACTTTAATTTTAAATTCATCTTTTCAAAATAGTTATGTTCCCAAAGTTTGGAAACTTGCAAATGTCTCGCCTTTTCCCAAGGCGTCATCCATCGAAGTTTTTGAGCGGGATTTAAGACCGATATCACTAACATGCAGCCGATCAAAAATCGCTGAAGAAATCATCATTGAGAAAGAATTGAAACCAGTCTTGTCGAAGTCGATTGACCAGAACCAATATGGTTTCATACCTAGATCTTCAACGACTCATGCACTTACAGTATTTCAATGATTCATCATTGGCTGTCCTTCACAGATGGGGGAAGCGTTACAGTCCGTACCTCATTTCTTGATTATAAAAAAGCGTTTGATATGATCGATCACAACATACTGATCGCTAAACTTTTTAGTCTTGGTATTAAATCTTCAATTATAAATTGGCTCATTGACTTTCTTAGAGATCGGAAACAAAGAGTCAAGCTTAATAACCAATGCTTTTCTCGTTGGTTGAATGTACCTGCAGGAGTACCGCAAGGAACACGCTTAGGACCTTGGCTTTTCCTTGCCATGATCAATGATCTTAAGCCTTCGGAAAAGACAAATACACTGATGTGGAAATTTGCAGATGACACCACTGTATCGGAGTTTATTTTACAAAATGAAGAACGTTCTTTACAGAGGGAAATCAATCACATTGCTACTTGGTCTAAAGAAAACCAACTCATATTGAATCCGAAAAAATGCAAAGAAATGGTTGTTTCCTTTAGAAAAACTGTTCCAACATATGATATCACGGAAGTGGATCATCTACCCTTTGAAAGAGTTCAAGCAGTCAAGATTCTTGGACTTACAATCAGAAACGATTTAAAGTGAAATGATCATATTGAAAATATCATTAAAAAAGCCGCTAAACGCTTATATATACTCAAACAACTTAAACGAGCCGATATACAAACAAAAGATCTTGTTTGCTTTTATTGTGCTGTAATAAGATCAGTCCTCGAATATTCCTGCCAAGTCTTCCCAAATATTTGTCGGATGCCCTGGAAATTCAGAAAAGAGCCATGGGTATTGTATTTCCGGGAGTCTCGTATAGTGACGCCATCGCTAAAGCCGGTATTTTAACTCAAATTGATAGACGTGATCACCTGTGTAAAAATTATTCAATGAAATTGTAGGGGGAAATGATCATAAACTGGCAGACCTGTTACCCGAAAGAGTTCGTGAATTTAACAACAATTAAGGACGAAGAGATCCTTTTGTGTGGCCAAGTGCAAAACAAATCGATTTAAACATTCTTTTATTGTAAATTATACGCAAATAGTCATATCACTAAATAATAGAATTTTTACAATTGTTGATCTAGAATTAAATATATTTTACCTGTAAATAGTTAAACTTTTTAACATTGTCGAATTGGTACTGTAATCTTTTATATATACTTGTAATTCAGTCGTTAAGACTGCGAGATGTATATTTTTATTAAACGATTCATTATTATTATATATATGCCAAATATTACTTGTAATATACCCAGAATCTTATCCCGGCATTACAACCCGCACATATATACAGAACTCGTGACTAGACTCTCGGCAACGGCTTCCGTAGCTCAGAGCACTGCACTACGTTGTAATAGCATTATAACCAATAAGGCCAGGTTTACACTAGTACGGTACGGTAAGTGATTCGCTAAAAAATCAATAAGTTTCTTTGTTGTGTTTACACTGTACCTGCCTAATCCGGAGTGGTTTGCCGTAGCGTAGTCATATATGTAGTCGTATATGCAAGCATTAAACCTCTCTGCAATCGCGAGTGCGGAGAGCTTCCGGCGACAAAGAAAACGGCTTGTAAACATGCTTGACATCAGCTTTTGTAAAATACGCCAACCTACTCCGGATCACTTACCGACCGTACTAGTGTAAACCTGGCCTAAGTTATTAGATTGTAATACGTTATTGGATTGTAAGCGCATGCGTGTAACAGTGAATTACTAGTCCCACATGCTCAGTCTCTCTTTAGTCTACTAATTTAGGACAATAGGGGAGTGGATGTGGTGTTGGCTAGGGATGGGAAAACTCGCTCGCCGGGGGGTTAGGGTTAGAAAACTCGCTAGCCGGGGGGTTAGGATTAGAAAACTCGCTAGCCGGGGGATTAGGGTTAGATAACTCGCGGGGGTTAGGATTAGGATCTTTGTTGTTTTGGGGTTGGTTACAATCCAATAACTTACTGGTTACAATGCTATTACAACGCCAATAATTTATTGCTTGCAACGTGAGCAACGGCTGTTTCATCTCTGCTCGAATTACCGTCGTCCTAAAGACGTGAAATGCTCTGAGTGGCGTTGTAAACAGAACGAGGACGTTGAGATTAATCTTGGGAATAAAAATTATTCATTCTTTTTGTTTCGCATAAAGATTCTTTGGTTTGAACGACGTTCCCGTCCTAGGGTTGCCATCGCAGATACGAATTGTAGACCTGCGAGTTTTAGTTGTCGTGCGCATGTGCAGACATTCGCCGTCGCCCGCGAAACTTTCAAAATGGCGGAAACAAATTCGTCAGGACAGATAAAGAATCGACACTGTTAAAGGTGATAAACATTGAACATGAAGTATTGCGGATTTGTTTTCCACGCTTGAGCTTTTCCACCTAAAAAGCGTGTTATAAGAAGCTGTTCTGTTCCTAAATGTGGATAATATATCAAACTACCACTCGCGCCTTCGCCACCTTTGACAAATACTCGGTTTCGAACTGTCGCAAATCTTTTCCGTTGAAGTTTGTTGACATATGGGGTCCCGGACTGGACAGCACCTTTAATTATTAAACATTGTCATCAGATTACAAGGCAGAATTTCGGGGAATGGCTAAACGGAGAGCTATTATCGCAGCGTTAACATTTCGGAGAGTTAAGTATGAGCAACACCCACATTTATTGATAGCCACACCCAATCAGTTTGGAGATGGTCGTTGCTAGATGGAATACTCCAGTTGAGGTGACCGTGAGGTACTAGGTCCGAGTCGTCTTAGGGGCGATCTTTTTTAGTATCCGCGAGAGGTAGGTTTCAACATGGTCGCCAATATTAATTAATTAAAAGATTAAGATTTTGATTAAGATTAAAATTAAGATTAAAATTAAGATTAATTAATTAAAAGATTAAGAAAAAGTGCAAAGGAGGGCAACGAAGTTTATTTTGAATCTTGGCTTCTCTACCGACATCTCATACTAAAAAATATTAATCAAACTCAACCTTCTGCCAGTTACGTATCGGCACGAGTACTTAGACATGGTTATGTTGTTTAACATTATGAATGGATTGGGTATAGGTATTCTCATGGCGTCCACCTTATTGCTGTTTCCTCAAGGAAAACAAGAAGCTCATCCGATGATGCTGTCATTACCTTGGTAATTCCTTTTGCAAAAACAGTAACTTTCCAGACTTCTTATTCATTAGATCTACTAAGGTCTGGAATATCCTTGATACCGAACTAAGAAATAAACATATTTCGCTTAACTCTTTTAAAATTAGGTTAAAGAAATACTATTATAATGCCTTGACGAATGTTAACGACATAGAGAATCCGAAAACATGGAAATCCGTATGTGTCAAATGTAAAAGGGCTAGATCCCTTGTTGTGAGCGCAAGTTGTTGCTTTTAAATTTTTTTAATAGTTATTTACTTTTATTGTAAACTTTATTGATATCTTTTTAAAACTTACTTCGTAGTGTATTAAGGGACCGCAGTAACTGGGGAAACCTCTTGCGATCTCCCTAGCATTTGTTGTAATACGTGCTAAAGCTTATTAAACACATTAAAGACATACGTTTTCAGGGTTAGTATTAAGGTTAGTATTAGGGTTGTTAGTATTAGGGTTAGTATTAGGGTTGTTAGTATTAGGGTTGTTAGTATTAGGGTTAGTATTAGGGTTGTTAGTATTAGGGTTGTTAGTATTAGGGTTGTTAGTATTAGGGTTAGTACTAGGGTTGTTAGTCTTAGGGTTAGTATTGGGGTTGGGTTATTATTGGAGTTAGTATTAGAATGAGTATTAGGGTTATTTTTTGAGCTTACCTATACGTAGCTAATACTAACCCTAACCTCTGCCTTACTGCATATTACTAAAACTTAATTTACATCTCATAGGCACTTTAAGATGTGCGAAGAAGACATAAAAATAATAATAATTAAATAATAATTAATGAAATGAAATAATATATAATGAAATAATATATAGTATAGTATACTATACTCGTACAATCTCGATTGTGATTGGCTAAAAAACCTACAGACAATTTGATATCTTGCCACCTACAAAATATAAAAAATTGTCTGTAGGTGACGTAATTGACGTACTTCCTAAATTCCTTAAAGGTTTCTACATTTATAATTGTCTAATAAAACAATCATTGGATTCGGCTTACACATGATATCAAGAATTATCCAGACCTCTGTCAATGTTATCCGCCTCCATTTTCGGCAGATAACATTGACCTCGATCTGGATAACTCTTGATATCATGCTCATCCAATAGTTGCATAATATTTAACCTGGGGCCCAATATATTATTTTATATTATTATTATTATTTTCTTTGTATTAAGCACAGATATTAATGTATTAAGTACAAATATATCTACAATATTCATCATACTAACAATAAATAAATAAATTATGTATAATTTGGAATTTAATGAAAACAAGGATAAACTTCGATTGATTTCAATCATAGTACGCTATCACCAAGCTTCTTATATTGCTCATAAGATATAAAAAACTAAAGGTGCGTTAAGGTGAATACAATGCAAATAATGCAGCCGTGGCCTCACGACCTCGCCAATTTAACACACTGTGAATAAACTGTAAAACTCAATATTAGGGTTAGGAGCATTGGTTTATGAGGGTGAGACTTCAAACCGCTACAATTTTTCATCGGTTTACAGCCAAAATTTACGTTTACTATTAATAGGACCATTCCGTGGCTGATTTGTGTGGTACGTTGAAGACAACAATTTAGTCATCATTATACCTCAATGTGTATATAAATTAATCCTTATAGACCTTATTCATAAATGGCCGACAACTTAAAATTATTTTATATGCATATAAATTGTCCCTTGTGACCTCGTTTTAAAGTAAGAATCCTTTACAATGTCATACATGAAAACGAGTTCATAAGGGCCACTTAATGCATATAAAATAATATTAAATTGGAAGCCATTTTGGAATTAGGTCTTTTCAGCTATCAATACTGTTATCACTCGTTAACAAGGTTGAGCAACCATGATAACAATAGCAACAATGATAACAATAGCGAACATGATTGTTCTATCAATATTGCTTTTTCCTGTTCCAATACCGTTGTTGGTTCATCAATGCCGCATGAACAGAACAACAATGAATTTCACTATGATAAATGGCTCCACTCAAAATGTCAGTATTTCGTTGCTAAAAATCTCGGCAGTTCAACTTCTTTTCACTTTACTATATCGAAAAGACAACCTACGCACTATTACTAATTAAATAACTAATAAATAACATTGTTCGTTCAACAATATTGTTCAGCGGCCATAATAGCAGCATTGTTCAGCCAGCATCCTGAAAAAACAACTATGCAACAACTTGTGGGAGTTTTAGCTGTATAATTGATGCTTCTAAACAGAATGACCAGGTTTTTGGTTGGTTGTGGCCATCACATGCACCAACCAAAAACGGTCAAAAAGACCCAACTGACCAAAAATAGCTGGTGTCAAAAAATAGCTGGTTCTCAAACGAGCTGGAGATAATATGAAAAAGAGAAATAAGAGAACTTACGTAAAAATACTTAAATACTGTAGGAGTACTTACGTATATTCAGGTGAAGGACACATCATGCGAAACGTCGTGACCAAGGACATCGTGAAGGACACATCGAAACGTGAATTACTAAAGTATTTTTCGACACAATAAAGTTCTCTTATTTTTTATTATCCGTGAGCGTGCCGAATCCTAGCCTCTCCTGTAATTTGATTGGCTGCGTGAGCGGGCAGCTTTTTTCGATATTTTGATCACGGTCGGGGAATCCTATTAAATGCTGACGTTTTTTAATATTTTTAAAGACCCAGGAGATAATTGTTTTGTTTTTTCTTTAAGGATGAAAAGGAAGGGTAAACGTAACACATAAGACATGGATTCAGACAACAATTATCACAGCGACAACGAATTTTATTATCCAGACGAGTTGGAAAATGAGGAAATTGACATTGTAAACAATGAACTTGATAATGACTGTACAACCGAAACTAGCGAAGAAATGAATTTAAGCTTTATTCAAGATTTTATAACAGCACAACGTCCTGAGAACACAGTGAAAAAAACAAATACGACACGAATATCTGGCAACGGCATTTCCTGTCAACGAAAACAGAGAAATAAAAAAACATACCGCTAAGAGAGTTGAACGTACTTATGTGCCAGCCTCGTCCCCAGCCACTCGCCTACAAATTACGAGAGCGGGCGCGCGGAAATTTGAGAGAAGGCGCGCGAGGAACGACGGGAAGGGGGAGAAAGGGCGAAGCGAATTGGAAATCTTGCATCCAAAATGGAGTTCTCTGTAATGGCGCCACTAATCTCTACATAGAGATAAGCGAATGGCACTTGCAGCTAGTGACAGGAATTGCGCCGACCCAACATTGGTCAATATAAGTAGCTCTTTGGTAAAATATTATAGTTCGATGACAATGACAATTTTTAAATTATTCGCGTGAACATTAATACGCACTATTGCCAAAATACCAGTACGCTTTTTGCTTTATATGAATATCAATACACTTTGTAGAGGAAATATGTAGGATATAGTAAATTATTCCAGGTCAAACACTGACAAAATAGAGCTTAAATTGCATAACCATGGAGGTGGAACGTTGTCATTCAAAACATCAATTATATGTAAACAAGGGTGGGTGATGACTGATGTATTTATGTATTATATTATATGATATTGCTATGTGCCATTACTTCCGACGTACCTGAGTTTGAATGATTTCCACAGTGTATATATCGATTATCATATAAAATGTATGCCGTTATAACGGCACTCGAGAAGCTATCGCCGTTATAAACACTCGTGCTGTTATTTAATACTCGATAATCACACGCGGTTTTCACCTACAAAGAGCTATTTATATTGACCATCTCTAGCTGCAAGCGACTTCGCCATTTCCAAAGCCAATTTGCAACGTTTCGATCAAATTTGCAGAGTTTCGACACACGATTTCGCAGGCTCTAATTTTTTCCTTTATCGCCTTCCCATCAACCATTGCTGGCGCTCTATTGCTAGCCTGCGCCGCTCCGCCTGCACACTCCCGATTAAGAAGAGCCTCCGGATCTTGTAAACCTATCCAATACAACAGTTTCTGGTCCTTTTGGCTTGTTTTCTGGTGCCTCAATGGAAAATTCAAGGATGTACATTCAACTTTCATATTCACAACAACGAAGGTATTTCAAGTGATTTATTAAAAGCTCAGCCACAGATGAAACGTCGCATAATTATCCTGAGCGATGATTCCGACACTGACAAACTGACTAGATCGATTGACTTGCTTTGAAACGCTTGAAGAGTAGAGAGCCATCTATTATGTATATAAACCTTTTGCTTTGAATTTCCTTGTTCAGTCTGTTTGTTGTTCCTCATTCTGAGGACGTTCAGAATAAAATGCCGTTGTACTGCGCACGTCACCTGACGCACACAGTAACAGTGAAAATTACGTAATCGTTTTTAATTGACTAATTTCCGGTTTTTATAAAATGTTCAAGCTATTTTATCGGCTTTTTTGGTTATATTAAAATGGAATTTGTTGGTCTTTATTTCTCTTTTCTCAAATAAACACTACAATAAATTATTTCTGGCATTCAGTTTCATACCCTGCATAATGTGTATTAAAAAAATAAATATGTTATTTACCGTTTTTTGGTCGGCTCGCCGTTTTTGAGACCTCGGTAAAATATTTTTCTACACGGAGCTTCCAGTCAGTAAATAACATATTTGTTTCTCTTTTTCATATTATATCTGGTGCTAATTAAAAGAACACAATCTAAGATACCTATTATACCCTTCCAGGGGATTGATGAAGTATCTTCTCGAAGCAAACGTTGCAACACAGTTAATTCTCGTGAACTCTGTTATAACATTGCAATGGCTACATTATTTGAGAACGAAAATTTACTTTATCACTAAAAATGATGTCAAAGTAATTATTTAAAAGGATACGACAATATTCCAGGGACAAAGACGAACAAAGTTAGGAATGAATCCACGATACAATGCAAAAAATCCTTCTGTACGCAACGTCTTAAAAGATTGATATAGAAATTATAATTAGCATCATTTTTATGTACTTTTATAATTCAATGCAAGGCAGAATGAATGAATGGATAACTTTATTTGAGTATCAATGCGTTTAGCTATATATAACTAATTGGAACTAATTGATAACAATACTTTACTAGAAATACGTAAACGCAACAACCCCTCGCCCGCTTGCTGTTTGAAACTTTTATAGCGTAGTTGCTTACAGTAGTTCTTTTACTTGAATTAGATAATAGCCCATTCATTTGCCAAACTGAATACATTTCCCAAACTGAATACATTTCCAGTGGACAATATCGCTGAAAGCCTTGTATTGTCTGAATTTAATTGTTTCATACAACATCAAACTAAATACATGAAGCCCAAACTTTTTAATTTTTGGGAGCAGCAACAGAATAGTGGGGAAGTCTACTGCTGTTTCTACCATCAATCACTAAGAAAGAAAATACATTTTTCACATTGTTGATGATTCATGAAACAGACACCAAAGGCTGTTGAAACTTGAAGGAAGAAAGTGCATCTTTATCATACAATGGGTGCCCTTTAAAAAAAATCAAATTTGTTCAAATGTCTAGGTGGTGCATATAGTGCAAATCTATAGGGGTCAATTCAAATTGGGTTCACTAAGACGTATTATGGATTCTACCCCGATTGTTGGTGTGGATATATTATATACAGTAAGTTGATACTGTAATTCTACCCACATTGGACTACTGTGATGTCGAGCTGGCATGGATGTGGATATAACTTAATATTGCTGCTCTTGAGAGGTCCTAATTCGGGACTTGAAACTGATCGGTTAATAGAAATCCTAGGATTGGTACCTTTTGTAATTAGAAGAAATGCTAGTTAAGAAATTATGTGAAGGCATTTTAACATCATATCTAAAGAACTATTTTCCATGTCTCAATGAATCTGTTCATGCAATGTGTAGCACAATATTGACAATATGTGTAGGATATGTAACTTTTGAGTTAAAATGAGTTTTTGTAACATTGTACTGTACATATATGAATATGTGTTTATATTTGTAATAACTTTAGTTTGTTAGGAAACAATCAAGACCCCATATTGATACTTAACTAAGACTGCTTCTGACTTTTTTAGCATAAGGGTAATTAAATACTGGAACCAGCTCCCGTCTTCTGTAAAATGTTCACCTTCTGTAATAGCTTTTAAAATAGGATTGGAGAATTTTAAGAAAAGTGTGCCAAACTCCCTAAACGGGTTTTGGCAACTGTCACAAGAAATATTTAGGAGGATACCAGATAATAATAACCATGTCAATTTTTTAATTAATAATCCGGAGGTTGCTATCCGGCAGCATATTTCTATTTAAACTTATTTATAGCACATATTTTTAGATAATTGTTTATTATTAGGCATAAATTATTGTATAGTTTTTATTATATTTTGTAAATTATTGCATATTTGAGATACCCAGGGTGGTATAATAAAGTTATGTTATGTTATGTTACCAGTGTTAGCATTGAAGGAGATTTCCTGTATAAATATATTGTATTATTATTATTGAGTTAATATATACACTGCTGTAGTGAATGTGGGAGAGCTTGGAGTATAGACAGACTATACATGGACGATCGTCAAGCTCGTATCCTCATAAAAATTATTCTGAGTCCCGGACAGGAACTTGACTCAGAATATTATTAATATTTCCCTCTCTGCCCTAACACCTGAACACTCTGCTCAGTTCTAATACAATAAAGCAAACAATAACAAACTCTTTATACTCTTTGATCTTGATAGTTGGTATGGCTGTCAGAGATTTATATACTGTGTGTCTGTTCATTTGTAAGCATTCGCATATAATAGTATGAACAATCGATACAGACTTACTGATAACCCAGAACATTTTGGAGCCCCATTTAAGCTTACACATATCAAGTGAAACAGGTTTATTCGAGGAGCAATTATAGAATTCAAAAGTGGACACTTTTGAAACCGCATTTAAAGGCAGAAATAGAAACCAGATTGCTCTAGAATCTCTTTAAATATAATGTCGAAGGTTTATATTGTGTATGAAACAATAAACTGTTGAGAATGCAGGCAACAAAGCTTATAAAAAATATTACAGTTACCTCAGAACAGTTATTTATTTATTTATTTAATGTTATTTATACACGGTAGGCTTATCAGCTATGTATTGTTTAATAAACGAGCAGCAGTGTTTTATCAGATTTAAAACACGAGGGCGTAGCCCGAGTGTTTTAGATCTGATAAAACACGTGCTGCGAGTTTATTAAACGGCTTTAAACACGACCCATTTGATAAGTTCACTGGCGTAGTAATTTTGAAAATCGATGTTGTCTAAGCCGAGAAAATCAAAGATAACGTTTATGTAAATCAGGACGAATCTTTATCACATTTAAAGACACGATACGGTCGTGATTTTCTTTTGTCTTTTGCTCATGAATTATTAATGAGTGTTTGAAATTATAATAAAATATTTTAAAATTTAAAAAGCTGTTTTTCAAAGGGCCGTGTATCTAATTAACTAACTAACTAATTTACTAACTAATTAACTTCACCAACTAACTAACTAACTAACTAACAAACTAACTATATTACTTACAATTCAATAGGTTAAAATAATAAAAATCCCTGCGACACTGCAATGTTTTCCATCTTAATTTGGACAAAGTAACAGTGGCTGATGAGTAATAGCTGTCACCAGTAATAATGCGAGCTGCTCTATTCTGTAACTTTTGTAATTTATCTTTTAATTCACCTGAGCAGTTGTCCCAAACAAGGGAACAGTAATCAAAGTGACGTAGGACTATAGAGCTTGATATAATTTCTTTAGACTATCCTTACTGACTACATCTTTAGCTCTTCGTAGGATTCCTATTCCTTTTGATATTTTTTGCGATACATGATCAACATGGGTTCTCCATGTTATTTTTTCATCAATAAAAACACCCAGAGTTTTTGTGCTAGTCACACGATTAATATTTTGATCGTCAATTAAAACATTAGGGTCTATTTCAATTCGTGATAATCTCTGTCGAGACCCGATGATCATGTATTCCGTTTTGCTGATATTTAGAGATAATTTATTCGTTAGTAGCCAGTGATGTAAGCTATTAGTTCTATGTTTAGTTTTCTTTCAATATCTTCACCCGAACACCGGTTACAGTTATATTAGTATCATCAGCAAATATCGCAGGAATGGAATCGTTTAAACAGTTAGGAAGATCATTTATGTAAATCAAAAATAATAATGGACCCAGATTCGATCCCTGCGGTACTCCAGTTTTTATATAATTCATGGGTGATAATGATCTTCCCACCTTACAAATTTGACTACGATTGCTTAAATGAGAAATGAACCATCGCAACATAATTATATTAACACCATATAATTCTAATTTTTTTATTAGTATGTTATGACAACGGTATCGAATGCTTTTTTGAGGTCTAGAAACATAACCCCGTTAATAAAACCTCGATCAATGTTAATAAGCCAAATATCAGTGGTACTCAATAAAGACGTGGTAGTAGAGTGGCCTCTACGAAATCCTGATTGATAATGTGTAAAAACCTCATTTAGAATTAAATATGTATTCAATTGCTCAAAAACTAGTTTAGTCAAATAACTTAGAAACAACTGATAACACAGAGATTGGTCGATAGTTGCTGCAATCTACGGGCTTGTTTCCAGCCGTTAGGAAAAATACCCTGAGTTAATGATAAATTAAAAAGTTCAGTTAAAAAAGGCACAATGACATCCGAAGAATCTTTCAATAACTTTGCGGAGATCTTATCAAGGCCAGAAGCCTTACTCGGTTTCATTTCATTTATAACCTTAGCAACAAGGTTTGTTATTGTCGAAAATTTAAATTCATTCGAAACAGGTGTGACATATTCTGAAAATGCCCGATCTGTTTCGTTTAGGTTAGAAGACAGTTTTTCTCCTATTTCGCTAAAATATACATTTAACGTTTATACCAAAGATATAATGATTTGATTCTTCCACCTCCAGCGGAGTCATCAGCTAACCAGACTTGTTTGACATCAGGTACAGAGGGGCTCAAAATTTGGATCATACTGAATGTGTTGATGGAATACCAGGGCATAGCCAATGGGTCACCCTGCGTAGTTCCCTCTTGTGACAGGATTTCACCTCCACCAGAAATGAATAACCTGGAATGTTTGCGATAGGTGTTGATGATGTACAGCGACATTTCGGGACAAGTTATCTGGATGTTATGCAGTGCAACAGATCTATTAATTTGGTTGAAAGCATTACTTGCATCTATAGCATGATTCCGTCTGTTTCTTCTGCTGCAAAAAACGTGGCTCATGCCATGGATCGCTGCTTCAGCACCCGCGCTGTGACTAGCACAAGCCTGTAAAGGACCAGCTGCCTCTTTAATCTCATCCTTTAGGCTCCACGATACAGTCTTGCCAATTATTCGCCGCAGTACTTCCCCAACCCCTATTGGTCGAATTTCGGGAATCTTGTCGAGTGGAATAAGCCTGGAGGCTGTGTAACTTTCAAGGAGAGATGGATGATAACTCGTTGTTAGCAACTTTCTGGTCAAAATGGCAATTTCTTCTCTCAACTTCTTTCCCACTGTACTAAAATTTCTTGAGCATATAATTCTGCAGTAAAGTTCGGCATCCATACCCGAGGGTCTTGCAGAGCCCTTCGTTTTCATGGCAGTTTGGTGGATCTTTTGCTCATCAATTACCTCAAAAACACCAGTTGGAACAAGATTTACTGGGCCTTGCGGAGGTGCTTTGCTTTCAGCGTTTCCAAGACTTCAGGTGTTAGGGTAAGAAGGCCCGACGAATTTTCCCTACCCAGAAATTTTAGTGCTCTAGATAACATCCCTTGCATGATCAATTTCGTAAAGACCTTAGAGATATCATCAACAGTTCTAGCTTTTTCATCGAGGTTATACAAACTTTTTCTGTATGAATTTGATATCCTTCATCAAGAGATTTAAATCTCCGCGTCTCCAAAGAGCTAATCTCCGATCAATAGCTGCACTGTGCTCTTTAGGTTTGGACGTTGCCGAAGGTTTTTGTAATATGAGCGAAGGAAGAACCATGAAAGCTTTCAAAGCAATTGAGTTCAGGTCTGAACTGCAATTGAATTGCTTTAGCCAGAATGTAAGCTCTTCGATAAAGCTTTTCCCAGCTCTTCCTGAAGGTATCTTGAAAATGTTTCTTCTAAAATATACAATTTCATTGTAAATTTCGGTACAAAGCCAGTCTAGCACATCTACAAATGGTCTCCGCGAACCCGTAACTTGTAAAATCATGAGTGATTTAGCCGAGTATTGTGTTCCTGAAGATGAAGCTTGTTCAAACCCAATCCGCCC
>JAYKKM010000186.1:1512500-1545000 GCA_035772405.1 Chrysogorgia sp. JL179-B06 | reverse complement strand
GTCCTACGAAAAGATCAAGGGAAGAAAATCGCCTTCGGATGGAGACCAAAACGACTTCTTGGGGTTGAGTTCTTCGAAAATATCCTTATTGCTATTGAAAGTGGGCTTATCATGAAAAAAGGCTTTGAGGCGCATGCGGCGGAAGAAAGATTCGGTATCCTCTTTAACTGAAAATAGATCGATGGGCCCGGAGTTGGGAACAAACTTGAGACCTTTCGCAAGAACAGATCTCTCGGGGTCAGATAATGGCAAATCAGAGGGAATAGTGAAAACTATACGAGTGACTTCGTTAGAGGAACTAGTGCTTTGGGAGGGATTCGGGGAAGGACCCAGTAATTTGGCCAATTTGGACGCCTTAACGTCTTTAAGAAAAACATAGAGTCTGGAATTTAGCATGCGAATTTGTTGAACGATAGCGGTAAACAAAATAGGTGGGCAGACCTGGGAGAGAGAGGACTTACATCCCGAGATGTCGTCATCAGTATGTTGTAAATTACTGGACATAGATTTAATAGTGATACGCATCAAACGACGGGAATGACTCGAACAAGCCGCTGATATGTGATGGGAATAACGACGATCGATAGCGGGGAGATTAAAAGACAATAAATCAAAAGAGGATCTAAAACCGTAGGGAATGACCCCCCGATATAAACAACGACTAATAAAAGTAATGTGACTGGAAAAACGGGTTTTAGATAAAATAAGGTCAAACAAACGTAGAGCATGATTACTGATCGACGGTAAAAAAGGAAGCAAATAACTTACCATTTCGTGACGGAGGCTTTGACGAAACTTCTTAAGGTTAGGCATGTCGCAGCGGTATATAGAATATCCGAGAGTAGTAAAAAAGTAGAGTGCTGCGTAGACAGTGTTTTGAATATATAGCAAAGTGAAAAGGTGGTAAACTGCCAAGAATTTAGTGACGAGATACTGACGTTTCGAGCGGAGCCCTTCATCAGAATAAGACGAGATGAAATGAAATAAATAGGGCTTATATATATATGCCAAAAGGGTGTCACAAGTAGAAAGTAGCCAATCAAATGCACAGGAGATAAACAAACTAATAATTAATGAGATGGGAAATGTTAGATCATTTGCTATTTTTAACAGTCCGATCAGCAAGCAGACTGAGGGGGCGGGAGAAATGACAGGTCCAATATTCAAGGGGATTAGGCGATAATATTAGCATAAGAAACAAAAACTTGAAAAGGAATGAAAGTGCATACGTGAATAATAAAAAATTAATAATAATAAAGGTTCCAAGCAAACTAAAATAACCAAAAACTTGTAGGAAATTAAATAAAAGAAAAACGTTCGTTAAGACCAAGAGGATGTGTGGTGCCAAGTTTAAAAATGAGACAGATATATATATATATAATATATATATATAATATATATATATATATATATATATATATATATATATATATATATATATATATATATATATATATATATATATATATATATATATATATATATTATATATATATATATATATATATATATATATATATATAAGAGTAGTAAAAAAGTAGAGTGCTGCGTAGACAGTGTTTTGAATATATAGCTAAGTGAAAAGGTGGTAAACTGCCAAGAATTTAGTGACGAGATACTGACGTTTCGAGTGGAGCCCTTCATCAGAGTAAGACCAATTATATTGGCCAATTATATAGCAAAGTGAAAAGGTGGTAAACTGCCAAGAATTTAGTGAAAATGTAGAGTGCTGCGTAGACAGTCTTACTCTGATGAAGGGCTCCGCTCGAAACGTCAGTATCTCGTCACTAAATTCTTGGCAGTTTACCACCTTTTCACTTTGCTATATATATATATATATATATATATATATATATATATATATATATATATATATATATATATATATATATATGCAGAAAGGTATATCTACAGAAGTGGAAACTAAAAAAAAAACACTATAATTACAAGTAAAAAGTAATCGTAAAAAGAAAAGTTCATAAAAATTCAACTAACTATATATTACAATAAAATAACTTATATAGCACCAATTTATTTTTGGTGGTCACTCCATGTCTTGGCAGCTGCATAACTAAAACTTCGCTTCATGGCATTAGTTTACTTCTAAGGTAGTACATTTCTATTTGCAAGTGTAAACATCTTAGAAATACCATCTGGGCAATTATCTTTTTTTAAAACATTGGTCATGGGGGTATAAGAAATAATTTGGGTTTTCCTTCTTTCATCATGGGATTCCCATCCCAGTTTACATGCTTATTCTTTTAATTACTCTTTTAATTATTCCTATTGTCCTAGAAACCTCTTTACTGATGTTGTCAACTTCAGTCTCCGAATTCAATCTTTCATCAATGACAACTCCTAAACTTTTGGTATCTTTAGTAGTATAGAGAGTGGGGGTGCGGGCCCAGCAACGCCAACCGTAATATAAACGCCAAAACATCGCCAAATTTGTGCCAAGCCACAACTCGGCAATGTTTTGGTATTTACATTTTACAGTCAACGTTGGTGAACCCGCAGCCCCACTCTCTATACTACTATGGCAATCATTAGTCAATCTAGACACCCCTCCCACGTTTTCTACTAAATTGATACCAAATACCAAAATCACAATTTCCACTAAATTTTGTGCTAATTTAGCCATATTTAAAAATAGAATGTGTCGTTTCATCATTTTCGCGTCTTTAAAAAGTAGAAAGTGTCATTTCAGCATTTTCACGTTTTTAAAAAGGGCATAGTGTGCCGCTTCAACATTTTCACATATTTATAAAAGTAGAAAGTGTCATTTCAGCATTTTCACGTCTTTAAAAAATAGAATGTGTCGTTTCAACATTTTCACATATTTTAAAAAATAGAATGTGTCGCTTCATCATTTTCACATATTAAAAAATAGAAAGTGTCGTTTCGTCGTTTTCGCATTTTTGTTTGACAAACTACGACCGACACGTTCTGCTGTTGTCTCAATTCACGCGCGAAAAAAACCACTAGATTTTGATTCTAGTGGTGATGCTTATCCAAATGGATAGCGAAATGGTACTCTTTTGATTGGTCAACCCACACAAGCGCCCACAACAAATATTTTATCCAAACAAGTACCCAAATGGGGAGCGAAATGGCGCTCTTTTGATTGGTTAGCAACATTAACTAATTTGCATACTAACAGGTGGCCGGTTGTTTTGCGAATTAGTCCGTTTGCTCACTGTTTTCAACGTTTGTCACCTCACTCCTAAAATGGTGATCGTACACGTGTTTCGACGTTATAATTCCTCCCGACAACAAGCCCAAGAAAGGCACGTACGGTGTCACGATCGCGACAATGCTCTCGACGTCTTTCTTTAGTAACGGATCTTTTTGCAACTCGTCGTTTAGTTCCTCAGGGTTCTCGATAGCGTTCAACCCATCTAGTAAGCTGGCGAATTTGCTGATTAGCAAGTCGGTGAGAAAAGCGTTTGCGATCTCCATTCTCTTCAACTCGTGTTGGCGCCATATCTTATCAATAACTTTTGCGGACGCTTTTTTAATGTACGCTTCGGACTGACTTACCACACCGTCACCGGACAGTCTAATAAGTTCGGATCTCCTAGCGTCGATGTTGTCTTCCACAGTTGGGGTGTCGTCAGTCTCCTCAACTAATTCCTCAATCGTAGGATTTTCCTCACTTTTGCGTTTTACCATCACGCTATTACTTATACCATGTTTTATTGCGGAATAACAACTTCGTGACTGTACGGGTAACGCAGTGAGATTTCAAGTCTAGCGTACTTATTATTTTTTAATGCGGTCACAATCGCCAACGCTTCCTCTTTGCTAATGTTTCCAAGATAATCGTCAATAACAACCTTCATATCACTTCTGCTCGGACAGTAGAAGCAAACAAGCTTACTAATGTTTTCTCTATACGGTTTTGCGATCGACGTCAGTTGTTGTGTGATGACAATGACGCTCAACATAAAATGTCGCGCGCTAAAAGCCAAGTTGACCAATTGACTAGTCCTATTCTTGACGTCCTGTCCACTTGCGCAGTCGTCCAACACAATCAGAGTGTTAGTGCCTTTAAAAGTGTTTGTTACACACTTGAGAACAGCGTCGACACTGTCCTGTGTGCAGTCTATCGCTAGCACGTCAGGGTCGCGCACATATTTCCAATCTTGGTACGCTTTGTTCCACTCGAAAGTAGGGCAAATCAACACAATGTAGTCAAATTTACTAAAATACTCAGATTCCAATGTTTCCTGCAAATAATGCGTCTTACCACAAGCTGTCATACCAACAATTAACATATTAAACGGAGTCTCCATTAACTCACGTTTGATTTAATACTGGATTGACTGCAACCCATTGTTCATGAAGTTGACCAGTCCATCGCTCATCACAAACACCCTACACATGACATTTGCAGTCGTCACTTTTTTAGTGATCTCAAGAAGCACGCCAGATTGTGTGTTCACAATTTTTTTACCAGTGGCGACGTTGTAATTATCTTGGACGCTCCTCAAGTCGATGACCAACGCAAAACTATTTTTATTGAATTTCTGTATGGTCGTGAATTGAGCGTGTTCTTCACCCAACCCAAACAGTCGTTTCGCCTCTGCGTAGAACTTCGACTTCGGAATGCCCTGCGAGTGCACACTATTTGGCACACCTTCAATCGTGACTCTAACACTCTCGATATTTGGGTAAAGAAACTCCTCACTGTCTGCTCGCACCTTATTCGTGAATAGCAACACGATTGCCTTCATGCTTTTTCTTGGAAGATTAATGTTTTCATTCACAATGGTCGTGCCTTTGTCCCATTCGGTGGTTTTCATCAACGTGATGTGCTCATATGACAAACTACGACCACTTGCATAGCCCGACGTTATTTCGTCAGCGAGCTCCTGGTTGTCGATCGTTTCATATTCAAGTTCGAGGTTCTCCAGAGTGTATCCGCCCACAGCGCTACCGGATTGCGCCACCATGATGTCTGCAGCCTTCGGAAGTGTGATCACATACTGCAAGTTGTTATTCATGCTAAAAGGAGCGTACAACCCGTGGTCATTCATGATCTTGCCAAGCTTAATCCGCTGCTTCGTCCCAATCACACCAAACATCAACGCGTCACTAACTTTAGCGACGTTCCCACTCGTCGCACCACTGTCATCCTTAGAAATTAGCTTTCTCAAGTTCTCACCACCAATACCATAGTCAATCATTTGGTCTCGCGCAGTAACACTTTCCCAAAGGTCGCGATAGACACCAATGTAATTTTCCCCATTGTTGTCATACACAGTTTCCCCAGCTAGTCTCACAACAAGTTTCTCAACCAACAACTTGCTAACATTATTCAAGAACCAGCTTTTGGCGTTCGCATTCTTAAAGTCAAACACTAGACCCAACGATCCAGGCACCAAACAGCTGCTAACCTTGAGCTTTGGTATATCGATGTAAAGTTCCTCGCCAGGACTGACCTTATTAGGGTTCAACGTGATTACGTGTTGCGTTCTCACCCCTTTTATGACACCCATAGTCGCTCGTCTAAAACCGGGACTCAACTCTGCTGACGTGACGTTCATATACTTTACATATGTTTTATCACTACCGTTTTAGCTTGTAATAATCATAGGCAAACCACACAAGTACCACCGCGAGTACCCACAGATTTTGAGCCAACCATGCGAGACCCTTCGCACCCAACGTCAACGCATTATAAACTAAATTAGCCAGCCCAACAGCCCATGGACCCATCTTCGTGATTGCGTTCTTAACAGCCTGCGCGAACGACTTCGTGGCCACAGCGCCTCTCATAACAGCGGATCTACCAGCGATAATAATTGTTGTTATAATTCCAGCCACTGAAATTGCTACAGCGCTCAACCCAACCACATTCTCTTTAGCCCATTCCTTAAATTTCTGCAATCTGTCAATGTCGACTTCTTGTTGCTCTCTAACTTCTTCAAGCTCGCGCTGTCCTAGGGTTCTGTCTCTGGCTCGCTCAAGTCCTCCCACTCTTTCAAACAAACCGGCGTACTCTCGCTCTTCACCACTCGTAAGACTACCTTGGTTAGCTTTTCTATCAATCTCCGCCGATCTCTCATTCGTTTCATCTATCGCTTCTTGAAAATGGTCTGCCTGTGCTTGCAGTGCACCATCGTCACCTATTCTTGACTCAGGCACCACACTATCGCTTGGATTAAGCACACCACCCAGTTCGCGGTTCTCGTTTGGTGTTAGCCCAGGTATGTCATCATAGTCCACTTTTGTTTCAATTACTGGGAAGTCATCTGGGATTACTTCTGCTGTGACAGCTGTTGTTTCTGTATTCTCAGGGATTTGACCAACTAACTGTTTGAACTGCTCAATCGCATTTTTACTACTCGCGTCTTTACTGTAGATCAAACCTTTTTTCCCAGGTTTTAGAATTAGTTTAGGACTCCCACGTTCACCATCTTTATTTATCGGTTTGAAAAGAATAGACCCTGAGTCCGTCACATATGATCTGTTGACTATTTCCCTTGACGTGTCGTCGTCGTGACCGAGTTTTTTTTTGTACAACTCACGTATTTTCTTATCTATTAGTTTGACTCTTTTTACTCGATTTTTTGCTATCTCTTTGTTGGACGCGTTTAGCTCGTCCAATCTTCTATAAATATCGTCCGACTTTACTTCAAGAGCTATACTATAGCTTGTGTCATCGACGTCACCATACGATTCCTGCTCAACAAACTCTACTGGTGGGACTTCTGTGTTAGTTCCTCTTATTACCACCGTCTTACCATCGTCAGCGTCAATAAACGACGTCTCTTTTTGCCCACCTCGCCTCGCGTCTAGCTCACTCATTATCTTTTTCGCAAGGTCTTGATAGTCGTTGTAATTAACACGAACGTCTTCCGGCATGTTGTCTTCAGTGTACTTACCATACATACCTTCAATAAAATCTTCGACATCGGTGAGCTTATTTTCTAATTGCTCATCACTCATGTCGTCGTGCTTATTGAGGATTTCCATCTCAAAGTCGTCGAAAACTTCTCCACCTTCAGCCATATTACATTAGCTCACATTTTGAATATCTTTTTGAGCTAACCAAGCGAGACCCTTTGCGCCTGTCACCAGCGCGTCGTAAACTAAATTAGCCAACCCAACAGCCCATGGACCCATCTTCATTATCGCGTTTTTAACAGCCTGTGCGAATGACCTCGTGACTATAGCGCCTTTCATAACGTTAGTCCTCCCAGCGATAATAATAGTTGTTACGATCGCGGCTACTGAAATCGCTAAAGCACTCAACCCAACCATATTTTCTCTAGCCCATTTCTTGAACTCCCACAACCTGTCAATGTCGACTTCCTGCTGCTCTCTAACCTCTTCTATTTCCCGCTGTTCAATAACCATGTCTCTAGCTTTTTTAAGTCCAATCACTCTTTCAGCTAGATTGATGAACTCTTCGTCCTCCTCAGTCGTGAGATCTTTTTCTGCAAGCTCCACTATTCTTTTGTTCACTTCATTTATCAAGTTTTGAAAACGGTCCGCTCGTATTTGCAATACGCCAGTGTCACCTATTCTTGACTCAGACATCACATTCTCGCTTGGATTGAGTAGCGCGCTCAACTCACGGTTCTCGATTGGTGTTAGTTCAGGTATGTTGACGTACTCTGCGTGTGTGGTGTCTAACAATGGCGCACTCCTCACAATGTCTTCACGATCTCTCACGTTGTCAATAGTCTGCGTTGCAAGATCACTAAAAACCCTCTCCACATGTTGATACACTCCTCCACCACTCCTCGCAGCGTCTTCACGATCTTTTGCGTAGTCTTTAGTCCGCGTTACGAGATCGCTAGTAGTCTCCCCCATGTGTTGACGAAGTCTTATGTCGCGTTCGCGCCTCAGTCCACTCTCCACTCTAGTTAGTCTAATTTCCTCATCGGCTGTGACGCCTAGATCGCCCCGAGCTAGCTCGAGATCTTGAGTGGCTCTTTCGAGACTATACTTTAGTTCGTCGTCAGTGACATCTTTGTACTCATCAGAGCTCTTCATCTCAAGGTCGTAGAAGCCGCCTTCAGCCATATTACATTAGCTCACATTTTGAATATCGCTTTCTGGTATCCACGAATTATGTTTGCTCTCATAACCCAACCATTTGACCAACGCCATCTTCTTTCCTCTGACTTTCTTTCTTTTCAACACCTTTTCAACTCTGTACACATCGTCGCCATGTTTCTTATTGACCAGCGATAATTCCTGTTCATAAAATTTACCAATAATCTGTTCACCACTTATGTCCTCAATTTCGTACACATTTGGATCACCACGAATAACTTTCACCACTTTAAACAGCTCTTCAGTGAAGTTGGCTTCATAGCCCTTTGTGAACACACTCTTGTACTTACTAATTCTCACTGATTGACCAACTCTAAACTTTGGCAATGGATTGTCTGCAAATTGGTGACCAAACAAAGTGGTCCACACTTCACCTTCGTTTGACTTATTGACATCCTTCGGCTTCATCATAATACTACGGTTCACATTGCTATTGTAATTGTCCACAAATTTATCCAAAGCGTCAATCCATTTGTATGTCCCATGACTATAAAAATACTTCCACATAATGCTCTTCAGGCTTCTATTAAAACGCTCGACAACAGCAGCCTTTTTATTACTCTTTGTGCTGAAATATTCAACACCATGTTCTTTCAACAAACTTTTCACCCCAACATTGTAGAACTCAAGTCCATCATCAAATTGAGCTAACTTAGGCGTGGTTCCAAACTGATCTTTAAAGTTGTTCAATAGCTCTCCAACAGCCTCAGTCATGTTCTTAGTGTCTTTTCTGTAGACCGCAACGCCAAAAGCGTATCTACTCAATATTTCAATGCCTGTTAGTATCCAATAATACCCTTTGTTCTGTTTTGAGTACTTACTCATGTCCACTAAGTCCATTTGGAGCTCCTCACCAAGAAATCCAACAAAAGTCGCGCGGAACTTATGTCTTCTCACAATGGGTTTGTACCTAGTGTAAGTGTCCTGCGCTGTCAACCATTCTTTCACTGTTTTTCTAGTTACTCCCAATCCATTTTCTAACGCACTTTGATACAGCCTCTCTGCACCACCGTACCCCGTCTTGGGATTATAGTAAATGTCTCTCAACCCTTGTTCTGTTTCCACACCAAGCTCCATATAACTCACACAATATACAGTTCCAATAACACCGCACCAATTTTGAGATCGCCGTTATTTGGTTTGACGCGAAATGTCATACTCGAGTAAACACCTTTTTTAACACTCACCTTTGACTCAATGTCCACATAACGTTGCACTGAACCCTTCAAAGGCTGTTCGGTGGGTATTGGCAACGTTGTGATCACATTGCTACGCTTCCCATCAATACCCACATTGCTTTCAGTCTCAACAATGTCACATAAGATTTCTATGTACTTCAGACCTCTAAGCATGTCGACCTCGTTTGGGCTGACGTGCCACTGTGAGTCACCCTCAATCACCCTATCCCTCGCGAAACCAAATAGAGTCCCAAGGACGCCAAGCTCAAGTGGGGCGCTAGCCTTAACCATGCATCTACTTGAGAACGGTACTTTCTCTATCTCAAAGTCCTCACCCTTCTTTTCTTTTAACTCTTTTTTTATTAGTCTGACTAGTGCGTCGAAGTTAGCATACCCACCACTCGTTATCGTACTTTTAAGATCACTCGAAGGGTAGCTCAGCGCGGAGAGCCAAGTGGGGTCACTATTTAATACGTTATTGTAGTCCCAAAACACAGTAGCTGTCTTGACCATAATGTGTGGGTTGTCGTGCATGACCATCATCGCGTTGTCAAAGGACACAACTTTTTCTTCACCTTCAATGAACACCGTCAACTTTCGCATTATGTATAACATACGGTATATTATATGCAGAAAGCCCTTCACGACTACTATGGAAAGTACTACAAACGTGCGATGGCGAACACATCGAAGGCTACACACGACGCAAAGGCAGACCTCATCAAAAAATACCCTCACGCCACTTTAAGCAAATTCGAGTTCGATCCAAATATTTCACAAGACGGTAAAATCATGAGTGTCGACATATATTTCAGAAACAACGACATCCTTAGCACAGACATAACCAGCGCAACTTTCAAAAATGATAAAAAAATGTGGAAGTGGCTACACAATAGTAAGTTCCCAATAATATGGCAAGGTGGTGGAACTATCCAACCACTGCCAAAAGGTCATAAGAACCACTGGGGGCTTTGGGATGGCTATCCAACGGAAAACGTGTTAAATTATCCAGTGAATAACTTTAAAGTTTTTGTTAACCAAAATAGCTACTTCATGTCAAAGCTACCAGTCTTACAAATCACCACGTCGAAGACAAAATCAGAGTGGGATGACAACGAATCTTACTATCGCATTGTGTTTGCGACGTATTGTGCTAGTTTCTGTTGTGGAGTGTCGTTGCAACATTTATCAGTGTCACAAGAAGTTCACCCCGTGGTCACAAGTGTGATGAGATTTCATGTGTACTTCACCATTAGAAGACTTCTCAGAAGAATGGAAGGTGGTGAGACCATGAAATCAATAAGTAGAGAATTCAACGCTTCCGAATTGTATGGCAAGATTTCCAAAATTCCCAGAAGGCACTACTACCAGAATAAAGTCCTGAGCGATGGTACAACAGGCGAATCCAGAGTCTTCACGCTCAACGACGTTCAGAACGACTATAAACGATACGTCGCGCGATTGTCAGACGGCTTTACCAACATTGGACTGCAATATCTAAATCAAAGCATAGAAGCCTTTGTGTACTCCACACTTGGTGCGCAAGCGAGAACACGTGTGTCAGTCGTTGGTGGTTCTGCAGGGAGTTTAGAAACCCAACAAGAATTCCGCAAGTTGTTTTCTGACAGTGTTGTCAACTACGACGTATCGACATGGATTCTCAACATGAATAAATCGATTAGAGACACCAACGTTGTCCAGAATCTTGCAGTGTCGCCAAGTACATGGTTAATGCCAAGTAATGTGGTGATACTCAAGAATAAAATCGCTGGGTACAACAACTTATTAAAGATTGCCACGAAGTCCATGAGATTTGGAGTGAACACTCGCTTGAACGCAACAACACCAACGACTGTGGCTAAAAAAGTCCACCAAGAAAATGTGGTGACTAACTTAGTAGCGCCAACGAATCATGCGGCTAAAAAAGTTCGCCAAGAGAATGTGGTGGCTAAAAAAGTTTACCAAGAAAATGCGGCACCACTTCCCATGAAAAAAACAATGGCCACCACCACAAGTAAGTCAGACACGACAACGCTGGCGATAGTGTTAGGGTTCTCAGCGGTATCTGGCTATCTGCTAACCAAATACACCTTGAAGTAGTAATGAGTCTAAACTATGGGTATGAGTCTGACGACCCTCACGATAAAATACTAAAGAGAACGAAAAGGCATCTGGACGAAGATCCCAAATTAAGTGTGACCGGTGGAAGGATGTCCGGACTAATAGACATGCAAGGCTCAGCAATAAAAAACGTAGCAGACCCAGTCGACGACCTAGACGTCATCAATAAAAAAGTCTTAGAGCAATTGTATTTACCGCTTTACTTCAAAGTGCGACACCACAACGTTGTGTTTGACTTCAACACCAACGCACACGCTGTGAAAAACGTGGACCTCCATAGTAACACCTCCAAAGTGAAAGCTATCGGTGACGCGACAAGTATGTTAGTGCAAAACAACTCAACCTATGGTCCCGTCGTTGGTGTCGACAGTCAAGGTCACAGTTTTCTATCCCCCGAGTTAGCACCAATCCCGCTTGAGTCAGGTCTCCATTTTAACTGCCCCAGTATGCAGTGGTGTGATCTCTCCATTTTTGTTGTGGTGAGGTTACCTACTCGCACCGCTGGATCAAATTGGGAGACAATTATATCAAACGACGATGGTCAGTGGGACAAGTTCGTAGGGTACAAGACTGGCATGACTAATGGACTCGCGTATGGTGGTAGCGACCCAGCAATGGAGAGCATATGCACTATTCCGAGTGGCGTTGACATAAGTAAAATGCATATGATATCAATACACTGGCAAATGGACAATTCACACGTCAGGGTCAACAACGTCAAGTCAGCCGACTCAGACTTCGTAGCGAATATGAAAAAGATAGGCACACCCTACGGAACAATTTTTGGAATACATCGACCAAGAATACCACTCGCACCTTATGCGTACCCATCGTTGATAGAGTTCTACGGTGTGAAAATTGTGAGTGGCTACATGACGAACCGAGACATTATAATCATGGGTGGAGAAATGATGAAGGAATATGGTGTAAAGTAAATGGGAGCATGTATTTCGAGACCTCATGAAACATATAAGATAAATAAGACGACTGATCACATGTTCAAAGCTGGTGGGTCATTTGGTCGCGGTGACGTTACTCTCGAGCTCCACGCTGAGATTGGTATGAGGTCTAAAAAGACTTACGGCAAACCTATTATGTTACCAGAGTCAGACACTGTGGGAGTGGTGGGAGACGTGACCTAAGTTATGTAATGGGTTGGCTTAGAAAACTGGCTCGTAACATTAGAAACTTTTTCAGACGACGTAGAAAACTGAAGACTAATAAAACACACCTGCTGCATTGGTACACAACAAACCAGATCTATAAAAGGTCTAACACCTATGTCGAGTAGTTTTTTGTGAGACTATAGTAATGGCAACCAACTCAGTGCAATTATTCGATGGTCACCAAATCACGATGGCTAATCACAACGGTGACATATGGTTCAAAGCAAGAGAAGTCGCAAGCGCTCTAGGTTACGCTCGACCAAAAGATGCAGTCAACGACCACGTCGAACCTGATTGTAAAATGAAGATAGAGCAGGCCTCGTTTATCAACGAACTTGGAGTCTACTCGTTGGTGTTCTCGAGTAACCTAGAGCGTGCGAAACACTTCGGAAGGTGGGTGCACTCAGAAGTCTTGCCAAGCGTTAGAAAAAGTTTGGCTGACGTCGGTCTCAAACACAATCAGTTTAAAATGATCACCGAGTTCGATCTCCACACGAAAGTCGTCGGTTTTCTTAGGAAATATTATCCAGAAGCTATTTTGATAGCCGGGCTTGGTGAGAATCAAGACACTTCTGCGAAGAGAATAAATTCGTGGAAAAAAGGTTACCAACGTGGAACACCTGACTTGATTATTGCCAATGCAAACCGACAGCACATTGGGCTTGTGATTGAGTTCAAGAACCCAGGTGGCACAGGTAAGACATCCAAAGAGCAAGACTCTCTGCCGCTCAGATATAGATCCGCTGGTTATCTAACATTGTTGTGCGACTCATACGACGACGCTATTACTACAGTAATAAAATATTTCTTTGACATTGGGTTTCAATGTTCCCAGTGTTTTCGTAAATTTAAAAATAAATCAGCGTTGAGTAACCACGAGAGACACTATTGTAAAGAGGCTTTTTAGACAGCGAGTAATAAGTCGAGTTAGCACTCGTTCTCGTTGTTGAGACAATGTTTAAAGTGACAACTGTTCTAGCATTTTTAAAAGACGTTTTTAACTCAATAAAAATATCTGCGAAACTTTCTCTCAATGAAAATATTTGTGGAACCTTCTGACCACTGTGTGATGCGCAACTAATTTTATGTTATGTAAAAAAATGTTTCTATGACATTGGACGCTTCACGTGACCAATGTACAAATTTAAAAAGTGGGGTATCCGAGAACACCCTTAATTTTGTGTGGAAGGATGATGACGTCTGCACACTGCGCGATATTGCTCAGCACCACCAACAAACGATTGTCCTGGATTATATCTCCAATTGAATGGCGCTTCAACAGTTGTTCCGTAAGTGTCACGGCAAACGACGCAATGCGCTTTTAGAAATGTGATGTCGTCTGCCATTGGGAAGAGTGTGTCGAGCTCACCAATTCTTTTTAAGCGCTCTGTCGCTATGAGACCACAAATAATGACGTGAATGCCAGCTTTGACATATTCGTGAATAACTGGGAGTAGATCAGAGTACCAATGGCCCTCATCAATGCCGATGACGTCGTAATCAGCTATCTCGGAAGAACTTGGAAGGTTGGTGATTAACTTCGCGGGTAAGCTGTCTGATCCAACAACAATGGTCTGACGATGTGTGGAGAACGCGTGGTCAGTTCGCCTAGTGTCGCCTGTGTTGTTCATGTAGAGGGCTTTGAGCCCTGATTTACTTAACGTGATTAACCTACGAAGAGTCTCTGTTGTTTTTCCTGCAAACATGGGACCAATCACGATTTCTAGTTTACCGAGTTTCTTCATGATTACTATACCTCCAGAGAAATGTTCTCTCCTGTTGCGGCAACTGTTGTTCGTTGTTAAATATCCGCTGAAGCTCTAAGTTTTTAAGATGGGACTGTGAGCTCTCGTGTCTTGAGCGATACATTGGGTCACTGGTAGCCACACCACATGGGTAACAATTGTACGACACGCCGCCATGCGCGAGATCCCGGTGAATGTGTGAGAGTATGTGACTCATAACATCGCCCGCACCCACTATTTCATTACACCCCATCCTACAAACGTTGACGTCGCGGTTTGCGGCGAGCTCTAGCCACGCTTTGGCTTTGGTTAGGCATGGCTTCCATAGAAGGGTCGCCAAGAACACTTCGAGGTAGTTACCGAGTAGTGTAGCGGCGGACTCGCGAGGGTTGCTCAAGTAGCGGCTACTTGCTAACGTGAGACGTTTGAATGGTGAGTAACACCACGCAGGGATCATCTTGGCTAGTTCGTTAACCATCCTGTTGGCTCTAACTTCATCAAGCCCGACCCAAGCCTCATGAGCGAACTTTGTATAGAGAATCTGGGTACCAAATTGTCTTGACACCTCTTCGTTTTTACGATCGGGGTCGCACAACTTGAAGACTTGCGAGTACTCTTTTAAGACGTTGGGTCCAGAGGCGCCTTGTGGGGTAGACGCATCGACAAAGGCCGTTCTCAGCAAGTAGATGATCTCCTCTTCTGCGACGTCTTGGATTTGAGTCATCTCTTCTGCGGTGTCTTGGACTTGTGTCATTATACTATACCTTCAGAGAAAAACCCTAATTTTTTTAGTGCGTTTGGTTTGGAACTGTGAGATAACTGTGAGGTCAACTGTGAGACAACTGTGAGTAAGATAACACGTGATAGTGTATTAGATGGCTGAAGACTCACAGACGGCTGTTGAAGCGAAGATCACAGCTGATGTGAAAAGTGTTAAGGTGAAGGACCCAAAGCGGGTCGCTGCTGGTAAAAAGTTGGCTGAGATATCGAAAGCTGCGAAAGAAAAGAAAATGCGTGAAATGATAGTCAACGAAGAACAGGGTAGTGAGTGGAGCTATGGTTACATTGTCGGAACACTTGGTGTTATCATTGCTGCTGCTTCGCTATGGTACACAATTAGCAATGAAAAAGAGACACAACTGGAACCTGTGAGCACTGTGGTTAGCGCGTCAGAAAATCGTAGAACTTGTCGTCCAGCGTTAGACACATTTGATTCTTGAACAAAACACACGACAATATATATGACTGCGATCGATCGAAAAGAACTCATGAACGAATTGTACGATGCGCTACTTGTCACGACTGGTGCTGTGGTAGTGAGTATGATTTCGAAAAAGGCTTTGGGAGAGCCACTGGGAACACCAGAGACTGTGAAAGGTACAGTGAAGCTCGCCGCAGCTGTTGGCGCAGGAACGTTGTTAGTAAAATGGGCGCAATCGAAAAAGTGGATACCGACAGATCCATTCAAATCAACGTAAGTTAATGGTGAGCGTTGTGGCTGGAGGGATATTTAATGCAGTGGCTTTTGCAGGCGCTGGCTTTATGTTTTCGAAGTTCAATCACTCAGGTTACGAGGCTGAGATGAAGAGACACAATCATGCGTTGGAACAGCTAGCCAGTGCGAAAGAAGTGTGGTATGAAAATGAAGTCGCTAAAAAAGATCAGATTCAGCGTTTGCGACAACAGCTCTCTGACGCTAATGCTGACATCAATGACACAAACCACGCGTTGGAAGAACTTAGAAGCGTAATGACCATACGGTACAGCGGACGAGTGTTCACTGACTCCCCGAAGATTGCGGATTACTACCAACCGAGTGCGGAAATGAAGGATTATCAACTATTGTTTGTTGGCGCGTTAGGTTTGGGTAGTGGAATAGCGGTGTGGGTACTAGTTCGGTGAAAAAATGTTGGAGTAGTATAAGTGATGGACAAACTTATGAGGCAGATGAGTTTTGGTTTGACAATCGACGAGATTGCGAACGAAACGAAAATCGAGTGTGGAGGCGTCTCCAGGCTTCACCACTGCTCGGATTGTGACGTTGTGAAAAACGTAAGTGACTGCGGTGGGTACGCGTGTCCAAAGTGTGGCGACATCGAATGGGGTTACACTCAGAGTTACAGCGACATGAGACTCGCACGACCAAAAAGCGTTCACAAACGGTCTTGGTGGATGGGGAGGAGACTACGGAACGTTGTGAAGTATGAGCACCTTGAGTTGATAAAAGAGGACTTCCTGAAAGTTGTCAACGTGCTGCACTCGTGCAATTTGATAAAGGGTAGAAACGTCAGCAGATACGGATACTACATTATTAGGTTGTGTTGTAGAAGACAACTTGTGACACTTGAGAAGGTGTCAGACCTTAAAGACGGAAAGGTGAAAGAGAAGTTTGACAACAACCTGTTTGGGGTGGTGTATCCAAAGTTGGGATGGTGTGAAAGTAGCGATCGCTATTACAACGAGTGGCTTAGGAAAAAAATATATATGTGTAGTATATAGAAGCCATGGGTGACGTCACAGAAAACTCACTTGTTAGAAATGGTGCAGCCGTTGTAAATCCACTAACAGGTAGAGCAGTCAACGTTCGTGGGCGAGTCTACAATCAACTTGTTAGAGATGGTGTTTTTAGCGACACGACAAATGCTAGTATTGTTAATCCGCTAACAAACAGACGAGTTAACGTTGGCAGTCGGACGCATGACCGTCTTGTTAGAAATCAGGAGGCGCAACCCACAGTTGAAGACCATAGCCCACGGCTGTTGAATCGAGCACTGAGAGGGTTCACAAGGTCTTATGGAGTTGAGGTGGTTAACGACAGAGACATCAACCAGGTGAACGGTAGTAGAGGCGCTGTCATCAACCTTTTGAGACGTGAACTAGGCGAGACCAACGGAATGAAAGTGGTAGAGACAGTTAAGGTCACTTTTGAAAAAGTTTTAGAACTCGATAAGACCACATACAAAACTGCCTACTTTAACAGCGGGACGTTTGTCGTCATTAACGAGCGTGACATTGAAGGTGTTGCCAATCGTGGGTCGGAACAGATCTTGGTGCGGATAGCTGGGTGGTTATCTGAGGGGTCTGGATGGACTATCGACAAAATAGATGCGCACTACGTTAACATTGCTATCTACAGACCTTTGAATGGGAGTAGCTACATTGCGTTGCCAAAGGAGCTGTGTAATAGTATGAAGGGTTTGATAAATGTAAATAACGACGACAACGAGTGTTTTAGATGGTGTCACCTAGCACATAAGTTTCCTGTTGGAAAACACTCTGATAGAACGTCGAAGTACGCCAGCCATATTAGTGAGTTGAACTACGATGGAGTCGACTTCCCAGTCACGCTCAAAGAATACAACAAGATTGAAAAGGCTAACGAAATTAGCATTAATGTTTTTGGGTATGAAAATAAGCAGCCATTCCCTGTGTACGTTTCTAAGGAGGTGTACCCTGACCACATGGACCTATTGTTGTTAACTGCCGATGGGGACAACAAGCACTATGTGTATATTCGCGATTTCAACAAATTTATGTACCGCCAGACAGAGCACAAGGCAAGAAAACACTTTTGTAGACATTGCCTGCAGTGTTTTACCCGAGCGGACGTGCTTGAAAGTCACATTGAAGTGTGTTTGGTCATCAATGGGAAGCAAGCTATTAAAATGCCACAAAAAGGTGAGAAAGTGAAATATAAGAATTTTAGTAGACAGCTAAACGTACCATTTGTGGTGTATGCAGACTTCGAGGCTATCACACAGAAGGTGCACACAGCAACACCATCAAGCGAGCGTAGCTACACAAATGCCTACCAGAGGCACGTTGACTGTGGTTATGGGTATAAACTGGTTTGTTGCTATGACAACGAGTACAGTAAGCCAGTGAAAGTGTATCGCGGTGAAAATGCAGTTAACAAGTTTATTGGGGAGATGTTAGAAATTGTCGAATATTGTAAAAAGACATCTGAGAGTCACTTTAACAAAGAAATGGTGCTGACTGATGACGATAAGAAGAATTTCGACGAGGCCAAGAGTTGTCATATTTGTAGCGTTGAGTACACCAGCGCTGACGTTAGAGTGAGAGACCACTGTCATGTGTCAGGTAAGTACAGAGGGTCTGCACATCGTGACTGTAACGTGAACTTTAGATTGACTGATAAAATTCCTGTGATCTTTCATAACTTACGCGGTTACGATAGCCATTTCATTATGCAGGAGATTGGCAAGTTTAGTCAAGACATAAATGTGATACCGAACAACATGGAGAAGTACATGGCGTTCATGCTTGGAAAAAACTTGGTGTTTTTGGACAGCTTTCAGTTCATGAGTAGTGGTCTAGACAACTTGGTGAGGAACCTACCAAGGGACGCTTTCAAATACACGTCAGAAGTGTTTCATGACGAGGGGTTGGCACTCATGACAAGAAAGGGGGTCTATCCCTACGATTATATGGACTCCTTTGATAAATTCGATGAATGCGAGCTACCCTCCAAAAAAGATTTCTACAGCGTTCTGAACGATGAGCACATCACGGAAGAAATGTATGAGCGTGCCATCGATGTGTGGGACTACTTCGACGTTAAAAATATGGGTGGGTATCACGACCTGTATTTAAAAAGTGACGTGCTCTTGCTCGCTGACGTTTTTGAGAACTTTAGAGAGACATGCCATCGCGAGTATAAACTAGACCCGTGTCATTATTTTACATCGCCCGGATTGGCTTGGGACGCCATGTTAAAGATGACTGGGGTGGAACTCGAATTATTGTCCGACATTGACATGTTCCAGTTCGTAGAAATGGGTATGCGTGGTGGTGTGAGCTACATATGCAACAGACATGGTGTGGCGAATAATAAGTACATGAAGGGGTATGATAAAGCGCAAGAGTCGAAGTATTTGATGTACCTTGACGCCAACAACTTGTATGGATGGGCAATGAGTCGAAGTCTACCCACGGGCGGCTTCAAGTGGTTGACTGAGAAAGAAATAGAAAAAGTTAATCTGCACGACTATCACAACAATAGTAAAAAAGGTTTACTGCTCGAGGTCGACTTGGAGTACCCAGCCCATTTGCATGACCTACACAACGATTACCCGTTGGCTCCCGAGAAGATGGAGATAACTGTTGACATGTTGTCGGAGTACTGCACGAAAATCAAAAATAAGTTTAACGTGAGTGTTGGTGGTGTGAAGAAGCTGGTGACTAATTTGATGGACAAAAAAAAGTATGTGTGTCACTACGGAAATCTGCAGTTGTACATGGATCTTGGATTAAAAATCAATAAGATTCACAGGGTCCTGCAGTTTGACCAGTCCAAGTGGCTAGGCAAGTACATCGACTTTAACACAGTCAAAAGAACTGCGGCTAAGAACGCTTTTGAGAAGGACTTCTTCAAGTTGATGAACAACAGTGTGTTCGGAAAAACGATGGAAAACTTGAGGAAGCGTGTGGACGTAAGATTAGTGACCACTGCGAAGAAATTAGAAAAGCTCGTCTCGAAGCCGACGTTCGTGTCTTGCAAAATATTTAGCGAGAACTTAGTTGCTGTCCATAAGGTTAAAGAAACGCTGACACTAAATAGGCCCGCATATGTGGGTATGTGTATACTAGACTTGAGTAAAACGTTGATGTATAATTTTCACTACAATTATATTATGAAAAAGTACTCTAGCGACATCTGTAGATTGCACTTCACTGACACTGACAGTCTGTTGTACTCAATCAAAACTGACGACGTTTATTCCGACTTTATGATGGAGTGCGAAAAGTTTGACAATAGCGACTACCCTGCAGACAGCCCATTCTTTTTTAGAGAGAATAAGAAAGTTATTGGGAAGATGAAGGACGAGTGCGCTGGGACGCCAATTATTGAGTTCGTTGGGTTGCGCAGTAAAATGTACAGCTATTTGAAAGAGGGTGGAGGTGGTGGGAAAACCGCTAAAGGTATTAGAAAGAACATAATTAAAAAGGTAATCAGACACGAAGATTATAAAAGTGTGTTACTTGAGCAGAAACAATTGCGACACACAATGAAGACCATTAGAAGTGTCAAACATCAGCTAGGTAGTTATGAAATTAATAAAGTGTCGCTATCCTGCTTTGATGATAAACGATACCTTTTAGAAAATGGTATTGACTCCTACGCATATGGTCACAAAAACATTGTAGTGAGAAACACCACTGAAAATAGTGAACAAACGGACTAACTCGCAAAACAACTGGCCACCTGTTAGTATGCAAATTAGTTAATGTCGCTAACCAATCAAAAGAGCGCCATTTCGCTCCCCATTTGGGTACTTGTTTGGATAAAATATTTGTCGTGGGCGCTGATGTGGGTTGACCAATCAAAAGAGCGCCATTTCGCTATCCATTTGGATAAACATCGCCACTAGAATCAAAATCTAGTGGTTTTTTTTCGCGCGTGAATTTGTGAGACAGTAGCAGAACGTGTTGGTGGTTTGTTGAACAAAAATGTGAAAATGTTGAAACGGCACTTTCTACTTTTTAAAGACGTGAAAATGATGAAACGATGCTTTCTATTTTTTAAATATGTGAAAATGTTGAAACGACACTTTCTACTTTCTAAAGACGTGAAAATGCTGAAATGACACTTTCTACTTTTATAAATATGTGAAAATGTTGAAGCGGCACACTACGCCCTTTTTAAAAACGTGAAAATGCTGAAATGACACTTTCTACTTTTTAAAGACGCGAAAATGATGAAACGACACATTCTATTTTTAAATATGGCTAAATTAGCACAAAATTTAGTGGAAATTGTGATTTTGGTATTTGGTATCAATTTAGTAGAAAACGTGGGAGGGGTGTCTAGATTGACTAATGATTGCCATAGTAGTATAGAGAGTGGGGCTGCGGGTTCACCAACGTTGACTGTAAAATGTAAATACCAAAACATTGCCGAGTTGTGGCTTGGCACAAATTTGGCGATGTTTTGGCGTTTATATTACGGTTGGCGTTGCTGGGCCCGCACCCCCACTCTCTATACTACTATCTTTAATATCTTTAATATCTTTAATAAAATCTTTGCCAACCAATATACACAATAAACAATTACATTACAAAAAATTACAAACAAAAAAATATATACAAAAAACAAACAAAAAAAAAACAACAACAAAAAAAACCTGGCTGGCTGGATAGTGGTAGGGGGAAACTTAATTCCCATTTTTGAACCACTCTCCTTACAGTAATAAATAAAATAATAAATAAAATTTAAAAAAAATCTAATTCAGTGGTTTTTAGATAAATAGTTCCAAAGAGATCTTTTGAAGGAAGCCAAACTAGGAAATGGTAATTATACCGGTAATATTAATAATTCATATAGAACAAACGTGGCAAAAAATAATGGACGGAAATGGCAACTGTAGATTTAGATGAGCCTAGCTAAACATGCCAATTACTATAGCGAAATATGCGTTCTTAATGTCAGACTTGCATTGGGCCGTTTATTATTTCCTTCCACGATGAATATTTTTTTCAATTTATTAACGTTTTTAGATAAAGCAGCAGACATGCATGGCATAGGCGAAAGGATACCTGAATTAATTTTTTTGAATTAGGTTTGTTTAACGTTTCGCAACTGGCAATAGTTGCCCATGGTTGAAACGACGAGTACGAAATTTCACAAATTCTTCATACCATCGTGCCATTCATGTCTACTGTTACAACAACAAATATGTGAAAAATATGTTCAAAATAACATATGGAATGTCGCAGTAACTTAACGTAAAAGTTAGTTTCTGTATTTAACTGGCCGGTTGACAATTTTCAAACTTTCCGGACATGAATTTGCAACTGCAAATTTAACATAATAATTAACTACACACAACTACGTGCATAGTGTTTAATCTATAGAACAAACGTGGCAAGAAATAATGGACGGAAATGGCAATTATAACTGTAGATTTAGATGAGCCTAGCTAAACATACCAATTACTATAGCGAAATATGCGTTCTTAATGTCAGACTTGCATTGGGCCGTCTATTAATTCCTTCCACGATGAATATTTTTTTCAATTTATTAACGTTTTTAGATAAAACAGCAGACATGCATGGCATAGGCGAAAGGATACCTGAATTAGTTTTAACGATTGGTATCTTCTTTGGTTTGTTTAACGTTTCGCAACTGGCAATAGCCGAATGGTTGAAACGACCATGTGGAATTTCGCAAATTCTTCATAATACCATCGTGCCATTCATGTCTACTGTTACAACAATAAATATTTTTGGTTATTTTAAATTTTTTTAAACTGTTATTAAGATCTACTTTTTAGTAGATTTTTTGGTTTTTTTGGACTTATGCTTTTTCTCTTTCACTTGTGAGGTTACGGCTGGTGGTGGTGTTGCTATAATTTGTTCCTCGTCGTCGTCGTCGGACGACAACAGGTCCGCCAGCAGTTTCCTTTTGGAGGGCGTAGATGAGGAGGAGGAATTTGTGTTGGAATCGCCAACGCAGGTTGCGTTTAAAAATTTCCGCAGGCCTTTGCCTGTTGGCTCATCTTTAAATGCAGCCGCTTCTGCATCCGTTCCTACCAGCATTTCCGCATATTTGTCGGGATTTTTTGACATATTTGTCCGCATATTTTGACAATGGTGTAGTGTATGGCAGTTGTGTACATCGCTGCACCCACTTTGCACATTTGTGAAAAGAAATCATCAACATCGTCGTCCTCGCTATACATGTTAGTAAGTAATATTTTCACGTCTTTTTTTGACGGCACTTCCTCATTGCGATTGTTTAATTTATTCAAACTTTCAAGCAATGGTTTCAGTTTATCGGTGTTCTCGCACATGTCCTTGTCTCCGATGCGAATCTTCTGCTCGTCGAGAAATGTCAAATTTTCAACCAATGTTGACGAAAATTCGCTCATGGCGATTTTAGGCCTCGTTAACCATTCGCAACACTGCGGGTTGAGGCGACGGAAGGTTGTGTCTTGGTCCGGCGCTCCATCTGCTAGACCGTAAGGTTTTAGATGATTGTTTGGGAAATGTCGAAAATAATTCACACCTCTAGCAGCCATGGGTGTTTGCGACGTTGCGCTATTGTTCTTCTTATGTTTCAACATCTACCAAAAAATAATAACGTGTAATAGTCAGTATAGGAAACTCAAATTTACTAGTTAAAATACTCTTACAGCGTTCGTGCAGCAAATATCGTGGAATTTTAGATTTGTTCGCTATTCGCAGCGTCACCGTCAATTAAACTAACAATTATAATTTGTTAATAATTACATATATATATATACTAAGAATTGATATATATGAATTATTACTAATAATTCATATATATTTATAATTAATAATTGTAATTATTTTAATAAATCAATAATAATTTGTTTTGATTGATAATTCATACATGTACATTGGCACCGTGATCATGACGATACCATTTGGCGAACAGGTCGAAAATATGCCGGTTTCAAAATTGTCAAAAAGAAAATATCTTGTCTGCATTTAACACGCGACATTGCAACGTAACCAGTACCCGGCGGAATGGCGTCGATGTCAAACCATAGAACCGCTTTGCGCAATGTTTGCCCCTGCGCCTTGCACATAGTTGTTGCATACGCAATGCGTAACGGATAAAATACGCTGCTACCCCCATCATTTCTCTGGACAGTAACAGGATAAATCGGAGCAAGAGTATTGTTGGCAAACTTCAAAAGAATTGTTTGGTTTTGCACGCGTTCAACGATGCCCACTTGCCCATTGACGATGCCGTTTCGTTTGTCCCTGTTCTGCGTTACAATAACTCGCATGCCGCCATAAATACGTGTTGGTTCACGTTCGCAGTCTAGCTGTGCAACAGCTAAAGGTGTTGCGTTCTGAAATAACTTTGTCGCCATCAGATCGTTGACGGTGTCCGCGGCGCGTGTTGTGTATGTTAGCAACGTCGTATGTGGGTGCTCCTCGAAGGCTCGCAGTATGTCGTTTTCGGTAGCTTGACCGCTGGTGGAGATGACGCGACCGTCTTGGATGTTGTCGAGAAGCTGTTGGTCGGGTATCTCATCAAACAACTCAGAATGACAACTAACAAACGAAGGTAGATCGTTAATGTACACTAGAAACAATAGCGGACCAATGATACTACCTTGAGGTACTCCAGACGTTACTTCCAGCCATTCCGAGGCATGACCTTCAACCACCACACGTTGCTTTCTTGATGTTAAAAAATCCCTGATCCAGGCCAGAAGCTGGCCTTTCACTCCATACAGCTTTAACTTGTAGAGCAGATGCGCATGGGAGACTTTGTTGAATGCTTTGGCGAAATCCAAAAATATGGCGTCGACCGAGCCCAATTTATCCATAGTCTCAAACCAATTATGCAATAACTGCAAAAGCTGAGTAACGCAAGATCTGTTTTGTCTAAATCCATGTTGGTTGTCACATAATAGCTTCAATTCATTTAGAAACTGCGTAATATGCATGTGCACTAATCGTTCTAAGGTCTTGACAATAACACTAGTCAGTGAGACAGGACGATAATTTTCTGCCAAAGATCTTTTGCCTGACTTGTGGATTGGAACAATATTCGCTAGTTTCCACTCCGATGGCAGTTCACCTCGTGTCAGAGAAAGATTGAATAAATTTGCCAACGATGGTGCCAGTACCGACGCACATTCTTTTAAAACTCTTGGTGAAATGTTGTCCGGACCACATGCTTTATTAACTTTGATTGAACCAAGTAATATGGCAACATCATCTGCGCTACAATATAAGTCTGTAATTTCATGCTCGGTGAAAGGACTTGCATTTGGGTTTTCAGCACGAACCAACTCCTCTGGTACTTTTTCATTAAACACCGAATGGAAAAAAGAATTTAAGATGTCTGCTTTTGCCACAGGTGAAAACAATCTTTTCCCATTGTTCTCGATACAGCTTGGAACACTAGATTTACCGGTACGCGACTTAACAAATGACCAAAACTTTTTCGGATTCTCAGCTAATGAAGCAGTAAGATTGATGGTATAGTTATTATAGGCTTTGTTAAGCTGATCTTTGACAGAATTACTAAATCTCCTATAACTGGTCCATTTATCCGAGTCCCCCGAAAATCGAGCTGTTTTCCAAAGTCTCCGTTTCTTATGAATTAACTTCTTCAGATCTGAATTAATCCATGGCGCATTGCGTTGGGGTTGTACACGTTTGGAAGGAATGTTTTGTTTGACGGCTTTGAAAAAACAAGTTTTCCAAGCCTCCCAAACCTCATCGATGTTGTCCATCAAGTATATGTTGTCCCATTGGGCGTTTCTGAAATCATCCTTTAATGCGTTCCAATCCGCTGATTTGAAATCGTAAACCATTCTAGGACTTGGTAACAGATACTTGTTTAACATTTTCTCCACCAATGACAATTTGTGGGTCAGTGGTAATTTTAGATAGTCGTTTATATGATCCAATTATCATTTACTCAGTTTTGTCTACATTTAATGTCAATTTATTGGCAATAAGCCATTGATAAACTTTTCCAGCTCATTATTAAATTTTTTTCTAAATCTGCAGTTGTTTCATCAGAAACTGTGAGATTTGAGTTATCACCGCCGTCAGGGCGAGGGGAAAATAACAAACGAGATAATCCAACTAATTTGAAGCTGCATGTCAGTATTACAAAATGTTTACTAAATAACCTAAATAAAATCCAAATAAAATAGAATTAGTATTATGTTGAGCACATCACACAGTCTCTGCAATTATTATCAAGTAGGCTTTCAAGGCCACTTTTTCCGATATTTCTTCCAAAAGACTCTAAACTGGGTTTTTCTCTATCTTGTTTGTTAGGTTTTGGCCATATATAGGGACCATAATATCTGAGAGAGTTTTCACCATACTTCACTGTGTCACTCGTAGTGATTGTGCGTTGGGTTGAATAAAAAGTTCAGATATGTGTCCAGGCTTAAATATATAATAATACAATAGTTTGCTGTATATGCATGTATTATGGTAATTAATGCACATTGAATACAGATGGATATACGAGAGCATATACATACTAGGATTCAATGCAAAAAAACAACGTAGCAGAATAGTAAACAATAGGACATGCTCACGTGCAGAATATGGAACAAAATAGAATGAAACATAAATAAAAATAAGTAGAAAAATAGAGAGAAAATTCAAACATTTTCTAGGTTTTGTTTGTTTGTCTTCAAATTGGAAAATGAAGCCAGTCATATAATAACAACACAGCTTATAAAAATACCACCATTTTAGTAAGCATACTCACAGTTAATATACAGTCCAGAGAATTTTTATAGATTTTTGGTCCACCGTCACTATGACCCTTTAACTTTCTTTGATTCATTAACCTAGTCTAAAAATATAGTTTAACGACAACAATTTAGTGCGAAAATATGGATGTGAATTTCGTTACGCCCAAAGAGAGACCTAGGCATTTTCGAACGAAAACGTCTACTTGTATTTATCATGAAAACGTCTCAAGACTGTATCACTCAATTAGGTACCAGTGCTCACCGGAGTGTTTTATTCAAAATGGCACCACGAAGCTGAAAAAATGCTCTACTGATAAATTTTTATAAGTTTGAACTGTAGCTTGACCATAATACAAACTCTAACCCTAGCCATAACCCTAATCTCAATTCTTTACGGGTATATCATCGATAAACAACTTCGTTCTTAAAATTCCCGATCAACTGGACGCCATTTTGATTTTATTCACCCGAGACTTCTGCAGGATCAAACTCACTCAACCCTCTGAGCTATATAGAGTACTATGTTCTGGTCTTTGGTCGGGTAAAAAGTGAATCCAAACACGGCGGACATGGAGGTAATTTTGTGCGTCAGTTTCAGTCCGCTACGCGGTCTTTTAGGTCAGTTTCAATCTCCCACGCAACTTTTCTATTTTTCTCAACTATATGTTCATTTTCAAAACATATACACAAAACAAAATATCAACAGACAGAAATGAGCCAATAATTTCAAATTTATATTACCAAAGTAAAAAAGAGTGAAAATGGTTCATTTTTTATAGAAAGAAATAGCAGAATTAACACAAAATGACAAAAGAAGCCCTCACAAAATTCTTGAGAAAAAACAGGTTAACGAACGATTTCATTTTACCGTTCCCCCCTCATTTTCAGACAACTGATGTCACTATCACAGAACATACTAAATCCTTTTTAAGTACTCGGTCACTGAAAGTTTGTAGGTTTCATTTCTTTCGACGACTTCTTAATTTCGTTTTTGTAAATAATTTCGTATTCCGAACCAATCAAAACCAAAAGTAGAATGTCGTAAAACATTTGTACAAGAGGTACAAAATCGGCCTCCATGTCCGCAATGTTTGGCTTCACTTTTTGCCCCGAACTTAGTCATCCAGTTATATATATAGAGTTGACTGACTCAAATCTAGTTCTTAGTCCCTTTCATTGACAAATCGACGTACAAATTGATCAGTAATAGCTTACTTTGCCCAGTAGCAGATTGCCTAGTAATAGCTTACTTTTCCCAGCACCCAGATTGCCCAGTAATAGCTTACTTTGCCCAGTAATAGCTTACTTTGCACAGTACCCAGATTACCCAGTAATAGCTTACTTTGTCCAATACCCAGATTGCCCAGTAATAGCTTACTTTGCCCAGTGCCCAGATTGCCCAGTAATAGTTTACTTTGCCCAGTGCCCATATTGTCCATTAATAGCTTACTTTGCCCAGATTGCCCAGTAATATAGCTTACTTTGCCCAGATTGCCCAATAATAGCTTACTTTTCCCAGTACCCAGATTGCCCAGTAATAGCTTACTTTGCTCAGATTGCCCAGTAATAGCTTAGTTTCTTTTCCCAGTGCCAGACGCCCAGTAATGGCTTACTTTGCCCAGTGCCCAGACTGCCCAGTAATAGCTTACTTTGCCCAGTGCCCAGATTGCCCAGTAATAGCTTACTTTACCCAGATTGCCCAGTAATAACTTACTTTGCCCAGTTTATATAGCTTACCTTATCCAGTGCCCAGATTGCCCACTAATAGCTTACTTTTCCCAGATGCCCAGTAATAGCTTACTTTGCCCAGATTGCCCAGTAATAGCTTACTTTCCCCAGATCTGCCTCGGAGATCAAAGACCGAAAGATCCGCCGTACCCTCTACCTGGCAATTGTGCGTCCCCGCAGTAGTTGAGCTAATCAGAAGGACAGAGCGCATTCAACGCCGAGCTTCAAAATTTATCCCCAATTTGCCCTTCATATGTGCAGAATCCTACAAAGACAGGCTGATATCAATAAACCTGTTACCAGTCTCCTATTGGCACGAGTATCTTGACTTAACTTTTCTTTTTTAGGCCATAAACGGTATTGTAACTATAACGAACGATATCTTACCGGCACGTTTTATTCTCTCAAGGCCTACTCGATCATCTGCAAATACCAATGTAATTTCGTTCCACCCTCGTAAATGTAAGACAGCCACTTACCAGCGCTCATTTTTTATTAGAACAACTAGAATCTGGAACTCTCTCCCTGAACACTTTAGACTAGAACGCTTAACTCTTACACTGTTTAAGAGGTCATTATACCATAACGCTCTTGTATCTTGTTATGACGTGGACGATGCTCGAAACTGGAAAACTGTTTGCCTAAAGTGCAACACGTCGCGCAGTCTAATCCACACCTTTTCGTGCTGTTAGTAATTTTGTAATTAGTAATTAGTAATGTAATTTTTTCTTTGTAACTTCTCACCAACTTTAACTTACGAGCCCACAGTAATTGGTGTAAACTGTTGTGGTATCCCCGCCTCCTGTATTTTCGCATTGTTTATGTATTATTTTGTTTGTATTGTGTATGTTTTATCAGGCGAAGCTAAATAAATAAATAGATTGCCCATGCAGTAATAGCTTATTTTGCCCAGTACCTAGATTGCCCAGTAATAGCTTACTTTGCCCAGATTGCCCAGTAATAGCTTACTTTGCTCAGTGCCCAGAGGTCCAGTAATAGCTTACTTTGCACAGATTGCCCAGTAATAGCTTACTTTGCCCAGTGCCCAGATGCCCAGTGATAGCTTACTTTGCCCACTACCCAGATTGCCCAGTAATAGCTTATTTTGCCCAGTACCCTGATCGCCCAGTAATAGCTTACCTTGCCCAGTGCCCAGATTGTCCAGTGATAGCTTTTTTGCCCAGATTGCCCAATAATAGCTTACTTCGCGTCTGTGAAATTTAATATATCCGATGCATAATATAATAGAAAGTTCATTCGTGTCAAAACGGTTCGGAATTTCTTTTTTTTTTAATTTCAAATCTCCATGGTCGATGATTTTAAAAATTTCAACGAAATTCACCGCGTACATTCAACCGCGACGATTTCTTTACATTTTTCAACGAAAGACTGTGTGTTCATTCAAGGAGACAGGGTTGATTACGTCACAAACTCTTCTACTGGTCACTTTACACACGTCATGACCGCGCGCACACTGGGGATCTGTCCCGAATTTATAGTCAACCCCCTGGAAAATAAAGTATGAATCGTGCTCTGATTGGTCAATTCAAATGCTTGCTGCATTCTGATTGGCTTAGAGCTCGGTCCAGGCTCTTACACATTAATAATAATTTTCATATAACTACTGACGTATATAGTGTATAATTAGACGTTAATATACACAATTGCACTGTTCGCTTGTTTAGTAAATAGACACAATATACCTCAACACTATAAGTCTATTAGAAGCTATAGTTAGTATAACAATACACTATACATTGTATACCGTGTATAAATATACACAATATCCTCCTTCTATCTAAACTGTATATTCTGCAATACCGCGCCTTACTCAGTGTCGGGAAGTGTTTGAAAGATTTCATTTACACTCTCCCCAGCATAGTGTAATAAAAGGGCTCTTTGCCCCTTAACATCCTCAACGCCCATTGCTCACAAGAGATTCTTGAACAGGGCGGGCCATTTCTTCCAACGAATACTAATCGCTCCATCTTCTGAGACATCAAACTAAGGGCATTGTGTTAAAGCCGTTTCCATGTTCGCCTGTACGGTAAGGATTCTATATCCTCATCGCCAATATAGTATTTTACTTTTTTTAATGAATATCGAATTACAACAAAAAAAAAACTATCACTCATGTGCTAATAAGCATAGTTCCAAATATGAGCAGAACATTACACCAGATTATTAGGGATAACTCGAAATCGCAATGGAAAAACTTTCACTCGTGTTTCTGTAACTAAATGAAAATATAGAAAATGTTTTCTAATTCTTAAATATAACAAATACCTTTACAATATCAATTGGATTTGATGCTACAGCTCCAGCAAAACCGGCGGCAAAACTGGATCTATTCATAAAAATAGAAGAAATAGACAAATAATGGGAATGAGAATGCAAGGAATAAGGAATCATTTCAGATGTATTATCACATAAGTGAGAGAGCATCTGACGAAGGGCCTTCGGCTTCGCTCAAAACGTTAGACCTACTACACACTATTTCTGCAGTATAGACCAAACTTTTAGATTTGTGAAAGAAAAGTTATAGCACAACACTTTTAAACAGATTAAATACGTATTATCTAGGTATCGAATTACGCGGCTCGTAAATGGCCGTCTGAGCGCGCAATTCATCACCTCAGCTACAACGGAATATCAATTATTCTGGATATAATTTTTAAAATCTCTTGCTAAAAGAGCGGTCCCATCTCGGTTTAAGTAGACCCCGCAGCTATTAAGAGAATCTTCTGTTAGTGAGGAATGGGAATAAATGTAAAGTTTTTTTAATTGACAAAGTGATTGGAGGTCCTTATTCACTTGTTCGCGCTTGTTGTTGGCTTCTTTAAAATCATTACGAGGTGTGATTTCACATAAAGCGATCTTCGTTTCAGGGCATTCCTTTTGGACTAGGGAACAAAAATTTTCCACCTTTTTACAGAGATCTTCGGGGCTGTCTTTCTTCAGGTTGTTTGTCCCAATGTGCAGTATAATCTCTTCGGGATTATACGTCAAGGTAGGCTTGGTGTAATGGAGCATGTCTTCCGCCTTTGCGCCCGAAAAGGACTTAACAGAGACTCTTCTAGAATCGTTGCTCAAACGCCAACCTTCAATCCTAGATATGACGGAGTCACCGATAATGACAGTGTTCGATTTGCCGTTTGTTTGGTTTGGATCATCTGACTTGCTTTCATCATTCATATTGCTAATGCGATGTAGCTAATGTAGATGATGAAGACGGGGAATTACGATCGTCAGCTACTTTATGAGTTTGCTTTTTTCCAGTTTTCTTATTTTCCGATCGGTTGTTTTTTCGTTTAGCGGCAGGACGATCATCTTTAGAGTTTACATCTTTAGACTCATTTACATCTTTAGAGGCGTTTTCGTTGACATTGTTCTCAACAAGTGGGTTGTTTTCAAGGTCAATTATGGTAGTCCCTTGGGATATCACATTAGAGTTGGTTCCTTTATTAACAATCTCATGGATGATAATTTGTCTCAACATACAGAGAGATAGAGAGATAGAGAGATATAGAGAGAGAGAGATAGAGAGAGAGAGAGAGAGAGAGAGAGAGAGAGAGAGAGAGAGAGAGAGAGATAGATAGAGAGAGAGAGATAGAGAGAGAGAGAGAGAGATAGAGAGAGAGAGAGAGAGAGATAGAGAGAGATAGAGATAGAGATAGAGAGAGAGAGAGATAGAGAGAGAGAGAGAGAGAGAGAGAGAGAGAGAGAGATAGAGAGATAGAGAGAGAGATAGAGAGAGAGAGAGAGAGATAGAGAGATAGAGAGAGAGAGATAGAGAGATAGAGAGAGATAGAGAGAGATAGATAAAGAGAGATAGAGAGAGATAGAGAGAGATAGAGAGAGATAGAGAGATAGAGAGATAGAGAGATAGAGAGATAGAGAGATAGAGAGATAGAGAGATAGAGAGATAGAGAGATAGAGAGATAGAGAGATAGAGAGAGAGATAGAGAGAGATAGAGAGAGAGAGATAGAGAGAGATAGAGGGAGAGAGAGATAGAGATTTGATTGATTGATTGATTGATTCACTTTTATTTAAAATACGGTAGTTTCATAAGTCTTACAACTTCTTTCCATGAAAGCCGTACAACTATATAATTACTATATACAAGTAAAATTAAATACAAATTATAAATTAAACCAATTAGTTAATTGTCAACTGATTTGTCCAATAGCGATGATAGTTTTCTTTTAAAAATCGCTTTCGATTCAGAAGACTTAAGTTCATGAGGCAGAGAGTTCCATTG
>JAYKKM010000186.1:1505000-1507500 GCA_035772405.1 Chrysogorgia sp. JL179-B06 | reverse complement strand
AAAAATACAGCCCAATGGACCACTTATAACAGCAGAAGCATCTCTTAGTAGTTTGGCGGAAATCTTATCCAAACCACAGGCTTTAGAAACAGATATTGTAGACAACATATGCTGTATTGTCAAATCTGTAATTGGAGTGAACTCAAATTTCGACTCACTCGGTGTAACAAATGATTCAGGAGAGACAGAGGTTTTGACAACTCTCTCACTGATCTCAGCACCTATTGTAGAAAAGTGTTTATTGAAAGCATTAGAAATATCTAAAGGATTACTAACAACAGAGTCACCCACATTCAACTCCGTAATGCCAGATATTTTGGACTTTCGTCCAAGTAACATATTAATTGCTTTTCCAGGTGCGTCGACTATCTCCAATATCATTGTCTATCTCTTCCAGAACATATTCCTTCTTAGCTTTTTTAATAGCAGCATTCACATGATTTCTGGCTGCTTTATAAGCGTCATAAAAAGATTTTGATCCATTTTTAATGGCTTGCTTTTTTAAATGATCCCTTGAGTGCATTAATTTCTTTATACTAGGGGTAAGCCAGGGAGAAGGTTTATTTTTAACCCTTCTTTTCCTTAAAGGTGCATGAATATCAAGTACCTCAGAAAACAAGCTTCCCCACGTATATACCATGTCATTGGGATCATCACTGATCTCCAGTAAGTCCCAATGAACTCTATTAAGATCATAGATAAATAACTCTGGGTCATAATTTTTTATGTTTCGACTTTCAATATATTTAGGATTGCCTTTAATAGTTTGAAATTTCCGTACACCATATATTAAGAAATGGTCACTTATACTTATTTCAACAACTCCTGATGCAACTAAATTCTGTGGTTCATTCGTCAAAAAATGATCAATCAAAGTCTTTGATCGACCAGTCATCCTAGTATAATCTGTGATTAGCTGGGAAAACTGATAAGCTTCATAAAGGAACTTCACAGGAGTAGACAAGGGATCAGCTGAATCTTTAGCTAAATTACAGTTGATATCACCTGCCAATAAGGTCTCCTTACCTTCTATATCAACAGCCATCAAAAATTTCTCAAATTCCCCGAGAACCTCAATTAATGAGTCAGGTGGTCTGTACCAAGTGGAAATGATAAATGGCTTACTTTTTGGCTTACAAATTTCAATAGCCAACATTTCTAAATCATTTGGTACAATATCACCTCGTAAGGTATAATTGATATGTTCACGGATATACAACGAAACTCCACCCCCATTAATATTGCGATCATTTCTTTCCAAAATGTACCCACAAATGTTCAAAAGGCCGCTATCAATAGTATTATCAAGCTTGGTTTCATTAATAGCTAGCACATCAAATTGATAATCAGTCATCATAACCCTCAACTGATCAATATGAGTTAGCAAGCCATTTATATTAAGACTACCAAACTTAAACCCTTTGGGCAACTTGGACACATTAGAAAGACATGGCAATGCATTAACCGATGGTGTTGTATAACCATCGTTTAGAGTAGCGTTGTCTTCAGGAGTAATAGACCATCAATGATTCATTAGTATAAAATTAGTTAAATTACTTGCAATAATAGCAACTCCTTTGCTATTTAAATGCAATTTATGTTTAGCTAGAGAAGAATCGTCAATGTTATTATGTTTGATCATTAATCTTCCCGACTGAGAACAGTACTTGCTTGTGATCTTATTTACTTCACTAACCTTCTTGGAAAGCCCATCCAAATCATATCTCTGGGTTAGCTCGGATAAACTGACAGTAGACTGAGGGTGCTCATTCTCAATATACTTTGCCAATTCCACAATTTCGTCTGCAACGGCTTGCGGCGACTTTTCCTGCAGGTCATCGGTTCCAACATGGAGTACCACATTAACCGGTTGTGCAATCTCATCCAAAGCCGGTCGCATATAGTGGTACATATCGTGGACCCGGGCTCCAGAGAAAGAACGAACTGAGACTTTCGAATTAGATGATTTACTTAGCTGAAAGCTATTTAATCTACTAATTATTGAATCACCCAAAACAAGGGTAGTCTTTCGCTCTTTCGTTTTTCCTCCGTGATCATTCGTCTAGGCATTGCCCTGTGATGGTTGTGGCCAACCATGCCCCTGGTGATTATTTTGCTTCTTGTTTTGCTTCTTGTTTTTCTTTTTCTTTTTCTTCACATTTGGATCTGCTACGATCATTTCCTGCTCTTCCTCAGCTGTCGAAGTTCCACTTGGTTGATTATGTTGGTCAACATTGTGATTTAACAGCGAAAATTTGGCGGGGCTTTCGGTTTGATTGTCCTCTTGTAAGAGTCGAATCGCTGTCAGCAGACAAGCCTTTTCGTTTTCCAATTCTTTATTTTTGTTTACAAGATTCTTATTATCGAGAGAGATCTCCTCAACTTGCTTTCTTAACAGTAGAATCTGCTGCTCTGCATCGATGGATATGTCGTTGGCTTTTGATGGAATTTGCATATTTGCCTTCGATATAATTATATCCATTTGACACTTTAAATCCCC
>JAYKKM010000186.1:1317500-1502500 GCA_035772405.1 Chrysogorgia sp. JL179-B06 | reverse complement strand
TTGCAATTTTTGCAACCGAATTGCTTGTGTTAATGGAAGGTTGTCCCAGACAATATCACAATAATCAAAAATTGGTTGAATTAAAGACTTATAAATGATAACTGCCGTTTCTTTATCAACAAAGGGTCTGACTTGCTTAAGACCACCAATAGCTGAGGAAATTTTCTTTGAAGCATTATCAATTTGCTCGGTCCAAGCAAGTCTTTCATCAATATAAACACCAAGATATTTACTTGATCTCACCCGCTTAATAGGTTGATTATTAATGAAAGCATAGGGCATATCTCTGAGTTTGTTCAGCTTGTCATCAGATGCAATAAACATATGCTCAGTTTTAGCAACATTTAAGCTCAGTTTGTTGGCTAGAAGCCATTGACTGATATTATTTAAATCACTATTAGTTGCATAAATTAATTCATTTAATGACTGTCCCGTGGTTGTTAGAGTGGTATCATCTGCATACATACGCGGATTAGAATACTCTAAACAACACGGAAGGTCATTAATATAAATAAGAAACAGCAATGGTCCAAGTATGGATCCCTGAGGAACACCACATGTGACAGTCCTAGGGATTGATAAATGACCATTAACAAAGCATTGCTGTTTCCGATTACTTAAATATGAGCAAAACCATATAAGAGATTCCTCGGAAATACCATACAAAGACTATCAAACGCTTTAGATAGGTCAAGAAAAACTACTGAGTTTACTTTTCCCATATCCATATTTAAGAACCATTCAGTTGTTGCGTCTAATAGTGCCGTGGTAGTTGAATGGAGACGTCTGAAGCCCGATTGATATTTTGATAAAAGATTATTTATCGAGAGATACTCATATAACTGATTATATACCATTCTCTCGAATGCTTTAGCAATAGGCGAAATAACAGATATTGGCCTATAATTATTGAGGTCATTTTTAGCTTGAGCTTTGTGAATTGGAGTAACACGAGCCGCTTTCCAATCTGAGGGGAAAATCCCCGTAACAATTGAACAATTGAAAATCTCACAAATCGACTCGGCAATTATTGGAGCGGCCTCCTTGACTAGACGACAAGGTATTTTATCAAGTCCAGCAGCTTTGTTAGCTGATAAGTTGTTCAATTGTTGAAAAACTTCAAGTGGAGTTACCAAGTTAAGATTAAAATTGCTATTTGTCGGAGTAATATACTCTTCGAAACTCCTAGACGTTTCACTAAGTTCGGACGCTAATTTAGCTCCAATCTCAGTGAAATGTTTATTAAAGGACTCAGATATCTCCATAGGACTAGTTATGTTACCTATTTCAGTCTTAATTGATTGAATGTTCTGGTCAGTTTTAGTATTGCGTGACATTAAGTCATTAACTCTTTCCCTACGGTCGCAGTTAAAATGGGTCACTGAAGACCCGCAAAGTCGTCAATCGAAAAACACGGCACACGGTAACGCAAGATTAAAAATTGAAATTCGACAAGCGCAAGGAACATGAAATCCACGCACACGCCAAGTTTGATTTGATTTCATAAACAACTCTGCGATTGGTGGCATTTTGAGTTTTCAAGATGCTACGCGGGCGTGCAAGATGGCCTTTTCTGGAAAAATGTAAATTTTTCAACCTGATTTATGATAATTAATGCTAATTTATATTAACATAATGTGTTTTGTTCGGGAAATTTAAAAGAACAAGTAAAAGCCGGTTTATTGGGCTTCCAGAAAATGTATAGCTTTCGCAACAGTTATGGTTATTTCAAGAGATATCAATAGAACAACGTGGTCGTTCAATTTTTGATGTTTTTCAGCCGTAAGGAAAGAGTTAATAAGCAATAATAGGTAAATTGAAAATAATCGAAGAAAAAGCGTGAAAGGAAAAGCAGTTTATTATCTGTTGAATTGAAAATAATCAAAGTAAATACAGTTTAACAAAGCAAAAAAATGGTCAGCGACAAAAAATGAACCCCCTTCTCTGCTCCCCCCTACCCCATCATCTGCCCCCATCATTATAATTGAATTTAATGCCCGTGTTAAACGTAATTCAATTTTATATATAGTTGGAAGATATACTTCACTCCCACCTTCACTAAATAATGAACAATCCACATCATCTATCAATGTCTGAGATTGATTTTGAAATGCCGCTACTCTTTTTCTTCCGCCAAGATTTACGACAAGTGAATTATCAGCAAACCCCACGATACTATTCATATTAGAATGTGTGTCAAAATGTGCTAAATTAATGTCTTTAGAATCCTTATAACCGGACGGCGTTTCACGTGTTAAAAATAGTGCCATTGATGTTATATGTGCAAAGTTATCTGATGGAGTAATTAAATTTTCATTTACTTTTAATTCTTTTGTTTTCCATAGTGTACGAAGGGGTAACGGTGTTATTGCAAATGGTGCAGCTGCCGGAGCTATTACTCCAGCAGCATTTCTAATTGATACTGTAGCCATTATTTTAGCATCACTTGTTTTCATTAATCCGACCGAATTTCCATGTCTTGTGAACGTATATACTGACGAAGTAGAATCACTAGGCGTAGCAATAATTTCACTTTCACGACATTCAACAAACGTATCGTTATAGGGTGATGAAGTAAAAAATTGTAAAGGTTCACTAAATAATATGTCATGTTTTTCTACTTCTTCAATTATTTTATTACTCTTTTTTTTTTTTATCAATTTTTTTAAACATTAATTTTAAGAATATTCGATAGTGTTCCCAACACTTGAGGAAGAAACATACCCAATGCCAACGCTCCACCAAAACCTCCTTTTTGTATTTTTTTTCTACGTTTTCTTACTCCTCTTTTGTTTTTTCTTTTTTTTATATAATGAAATTTTTTTCGTGTCATTTTTTATACAAAAAAAAAAACCCTCTTAAAAACATCAAAAGACAATTGTGATTTTTTTATAAAATTATATTTTTATTTATACATTTTTTATTTATATTTTATCTATTTTGTAAAAATCGTATTACATTTGAATCTATTTTTTTTCTTTTCTTATTTGGTGAAGAATAATTATCTAAATTTAAAGTTGGAGGTAATCCCACTCCATCGTTTAATAAAATTTCTTTCTTAGTAGGATTTTGTTTATTTTTTCTTTTTACAATAAAAAACGATGATGAATATTTTTTTCCATGATTACTACCATTTAACAAAGCAGTATAATCTTCCTCAGTAAGTTCATTTTTTTTTTCAGCCATTATTTTGTTCGTCTTCAAATAAATTTATATATATATGAATTTGTTCTCCCTTTAGAGGTGGTTCGTTCTCATAGATAATAAAAAACTGAAGTGATTGTTTAGCATCTTTTTCACTCATAAATAAAAAATAGGGAAAATGTTTTTTTTCCTCATTTAATGAAACATGAGGATTTTTTTCATCAATATGAAATAATTCTTTTTTATTAAATAAAAAACATTGATTTGAACCAGCAATAACTGTAGATGAAGCAACTGAAATTAATCCCTTATTTGTTTTTTTCGAATCTTGTATAGCGGTGAAATCAATTTTTCTTGCACAAACAAGTCGAAATGAATTTTGTATATTTTTATAATTAACTGAATTTAAATTCCATAAAAAACTTTTCCCACTATTTACTAATTTGTAAAGAGAAAAAGGATATACTAAAGTATATTGGATAATTTCCATAATACCATTTTTTTCTTCAAGAGCTATTAAAAGCATTATGATGAATGTACTAAACAATCAATACTTAGTGATCCCGAATCAAAAGGAACTAAATTTCCTTGAATATCTTTAACTTTAATATGGATTTCTCTTATAATATCTTTTTTAAATTTTCTCAATGCTTTCGGAGGATTATAACAAAATAGTTGTCCATTTCCACCACTACCTTGTTTTGTCCATTGAATGGGAACTGTTGTTAACAATTCAGCACAACTATCTCCAACTAACCCCAATTCTATTTCATCACAATATATAAACATTTTATTTAAACCATCGGATATATCAGGCAAGTAATCAAAATGTTTTGAAATAAAAGTATAGGGTATGGGAGTATCTTTTTTTACTTCAAACAAGAGGGGTACGATACTAAGATCGTTTTTATTTTTTAAACCAAGCATAAAAGCTAATTTTCGCGAAAATAATAAATTAACACTAATATCAAAAGAACTCGAGGTAGATAGTCGAAATTCATTCACACTACCCCCATCTGCAGCGATACTACCCGTTTCATATATCCAATACTCCGTTTGAATATTAACATTAACGATTACTTTACCGTTTAATCCAATTGTAAAAAACATCTCAAATCCCTCTAAGATATTATTTAAGAATTTAATTAATGAGGATAAATCATAAATTCCCTCGGGTATAATAATTTTATCCGATGTATAGTCGAGATTGGTAAAATATTGTATACGTATAAAATTCTTATAGTTTATAGTAAATGAAAAAAAACATTCTTCCCCTACAACATTTTTAGTGGTTTGAGGATAACACACTTGTAAAACTTCTAAAAAACAGTCATTATTCATAGCATCAATGGTTTGTGAAATTTTCATTACAAAATTATTAATCAAATTCTTTTAAAGGCCTTTTGATTTCGTATTGCTGCTAATGTGTAAATTCATTTTTTTTTAAAAACTTGTAATTCAGGACGATAAAAAATTCCTTTAATTTCTTCAGGTTGTTCGTCTTCTAATTGATACGTGACAGGATCGGTGATATATACTTTTTTAATAAAAAAAATTTCATTGGTCCATCTTCGAAGGCTACTTTTTTCAAAAATATTATTTTTTGCTTGTACAATACGTACACGTGTTCCTTCCTGTACTAAATCTTCCGTAGGAATGGGATAATTTAAATGATCACGTAATATTTTATATTTTACTTTACGTATTTTTCGTTTTTTTTCTTCACGATAAATTTCAAAAGGTGTTGCACCAGCTAATGCTTTATGAGGTGAATTATTATAACGGTTAACAATAAGGGGTAAATACTGTATATAATTAAATTCTCCAGTCATTGTTAAAACACGACGAACCATTGTTTTTAAAGTTCCAATAATACGTTCCACATGTGATGCCTTTATTTCTCTATTATACGTATGAAATACTGAAAAATTATACTTTTTACTTAATTTCGTGCGTATATCTTGAAATTCAGTTCCTTCATCACTTTGAATTTTAAGAGGAGCTATTCCTTCTTCAATAAGAATAGTTTCAAATTTATTTTTAACATTATTAGACGTTTTCTTTTTTATTAACTTTACCCAACAAAATCTTGAAAAAATATCAATACACACCAGCCAATAACGATATTGATTATCATATCGAGCTAAATCTTTATTTTCAGCTAATTCAATTTCCCATTGTTCATTATTATTATTAACAGAATATTTCAACCGTCTATATATTTTTTTATTACTACTATGTAATCTATAATTAGAATAATCATCATCCGTTAATGTCTCTCCCTTTAATAATCTTGAAGCTTTTTCAATAAAGTCGGGGGAAAACTTGGATTTCTTCTTATGTTTATTCATTTCTGTAAAAATAAATTTTTATATAATATTTCAAATTCAGCAAGTAGTTCTTGATCACGTAATAATCCTATTACATCAAAATTTATTTTTTTACATAACAACGTTTCTTTTATAGTTTCACCATAAAAACATAATGTATCTGTTACATTTTTTCCACTTTTAAAACAATAAAAAAAAAATTCTGAAATTACAGTTTTACAAAATGAAAAAGGTTTTTTTTCATTTAATAATAAACACACCTCATCATCATCATCGTCATCGTCAATTTCCACTTTTATTTTCTTATGTGTTATTTCATCATCAACATCGTCAGCATCAGAGGAAAACGGTTTCTTTTTCTTTCCTCCTCCTCGTTTTTTGTTTGTCGTCAATTGGGATTTCTGATTTGTGGCATGATTATAATTTCTTAAACCAATAATATATTCAGACAAGGAATCTTTCTTTTTTATATGAAAACTACCCCACTCATCAATCCATGAAATTTCAGGAGTAGTAGTAGCGCTTGTTGCTTGTGGGTTGTGATTTGTTGATGTTTTTGGTGTTGGATCATCGTCAAATACCATATCCTCATCGGGTATTGCATTATCTTGATGTTGATGACAAATTTCAAGGCCATTCCACTTGTCTGTACGAACAATCATACGACATGATTCCCTTTTCCAATTTTCATATTCACACACTCGGCTTTCACATCAACATATGCATTCAGGGTAAACTTATCACATGTTTTACTTGTTGGATAAGCTTTTGCTAGTATAGCATCACCATTGATTTTTTTTTGTGCTATTATTTTTACTGACAAATCTGTATAAGATTGCAATTTAAATTGATTACTAAGATGAAATCTCTGATAATATTCTTTGTTGGCCATCATGATTGAATAATGATTTTTGATGCAATGCGTCGCTCCTTTATACCCTCGTTATAACGAGTATTTTTTTTAAAAAATTTGCTTTTTTCAACAAATGTATAAAAATAAGCAATCAAAACACTTTTTATTCAAACAAAAAAAATGTATTGTGCAAGATGCAGCAATTATGTGGATTCTATTGGTGATTTTGGAGTACATTATACATGTCATGAATGCCATGTCAATGACCATGATGATTTTTGACCATTTGTACAAGAAATTACACAAGAATTATTTATAGTAGAATAATTGAACAATGTGTCTGTGATAGTAGAATAGAAAGATGGAAAACAAATCAATATTCAAAAATAAAATAATTTTTTTATTACACCAATAAATTGTATAATTGATTTATATTACAAATTTTTATATCAAACAAACTCATGTGTTTTCTTTGCATTTTCCCTAAAATTTTACATAACTGTTTATGTTGTTTTTTTGTTTTTACTTTACATTCTATTTTATTTTCTAAAAAAGCAATAAGCGCTTTCCCTATTCTACCATTACCATCAGAAAAAGGATGAATAGTTTCAAAAATAAAATATATCAATACTGATATATTTTTTTTTAAATAATTTTTTACGTAAAATTCATCTAAATGTTTCATATATAGTTCAATATCAAGAGGGTCAATACCCTCATGAAACCCTACATATCTTTTTTTTTACTGTATTTTCCAGCATTCATTAAATGTTGCATTGATATTTCATGAATAGCTTTAGAACATTCGCTTATTTTCCATTTTTGATTGATTTTTCCATATAAAATTTTCGAATGGCAAAACAAAAATTTGCACATTTCATCCAAAACTCTTGGTCATTTTCTTCGTCTTCTTCCATACGTATAACATCATAAGCAAACACTTTAAATTGTATACACTTTTTTAATTCCATTTTTTTTTTATTTACATACACTTTTGTTCACCAATACTTATATAAAAATTATCCCAATTGACATTTGAACTGTCCTCTTCTTCGTTATTCATGAAAAGAATATCATCATCATACAAAGATATTAATTTATAGTCCAATGCTAGTTCTATATAGTTTCTTATCAAACTAACTAAATTTGTTTCTTCTTCATTCGTCATATATATCCATGCAAATTCTTGCTCCTTATATGTAAATATATAAACATTATCACTACTACCATCGATAACCTCTACGGGTAATGCTGCGTGATTTTCCAATGTATTATCGGTTATTTTTTTATTTGCCAAATTAAAAACACTTAATTTCAGAGGATCAAAACCAAAAAAATCACTTTTTCCTTTACAATTTTTATACCGGCATTCATGAAAGTTTACTTTACCTTTTCTAGCTCTATATACAAAATTCCAAAAATCATATTTAATCTTTCTTTTAAGGTCGTAATTATTTTTTTGTCTATATAAAAACCTTCCAATAGGATTATGTTTATGACAATAAAATATAAAACATGATGTGAGCATCATAATTTCATGAGATGAGCATGAATTAAAATAAAAATAAGAATTAAAAACTGAAGGTGCTACCATAAACAAATAAATACTTAAAAAAAGATAAAAATCACCTAACGCATAATGTATCTTTTTAAATTTGTTTATTAAACTGCCTTTTCCAAAACCGTCAACTGAATAAGATAAAAAATTTCTTTTATGTTTTGGATTTTGTAAAAAACCTGTATAATGATACTTGTCATCGGATTGATGTGGAAACAAATCTATTTCGTAGGGAAGAAATATAAATATTTCATCTACACAATCAGGGGATGAAAAAAAACTACAGCATAACCCTGGAGCTTCAACTAATATAATTCGTGATGGTTGTAAAGATGTTCGTCTCAATTCATATTTACGTTGACTTGTTTTTAAATTAGGCACCATATGATCATGGGTATGTTCTTTTAGAATAAAATGGGATTCCACACCATTGATTTTTCGCATGTAAAGTTTAGAGAGGGGTGTAGTGATTTCCTCAAATCTTGTATCAGCAGCAATAATCGGGCAGGTAATATATTTTCCAGAATAAAATTCAAATAATCCACATAACCAATATAAAAAACCAATTTCCCCTTGGTTAACTTGTTGAAAAAAAGGAATAACTCTTAATATTATCTCAATCATAATGAATGTATCCCTCAAAGACAAAAATTTCACTCTTTATATAACCAATTAATTCAAATATTTAATTCATTAAAATTATTACATAAATTCCAACAACAATCTACAAAAACAAGCGTTTGTAACATATCTTTATCAAATCCTACCCTCTCATCCATTAATATTACAATATAATTTTCATTACTTGTACCATAAATCACATTAAGAATCGATAATATATTTTCATCTTTAATAAGAATTAAATAAACCCCTTGTCCATCATAATTTTCTCGTAATTGATAATTCATTAATCTTAATCTTGAATCCTTACATTGATCATACAAAAAATTTTTTGAATAACATGGAATATTATTTAAACTATCAAAACAATTAATAGTAGAAATTAACGAGGGTTTTCTCGGTTCTCTATCGATAAAAACAACATGTTCACCCATTAACTGATCATAAAACATCATATTAAAAATATAACTATCTAATAAAAAACTATAAAATCTTTTTTCACCATGTTTTTCCCGAAACAAAGAATGTTCATTTTTATCTTCTACAAATATTAGAAAGTATTCATAATCATAATCAGCACAAGGAAACTGCCAAGGAAACTTTCTCCATTCCAAAAAATAAAACATGGAATTTCGCGTTTTTTCAATCTCAAACAATTCTCGGGGTAATTGTAGTAGATCAGGATAAATAATATCGTCAAAATCCTTTCCACTAACAGCCATCTTTTTAACGGCTGTAACACAATTTTGACAAATACGCTCTCATTCTACCCCAACGTTTTTTATCTTTATTATGTTTCCTCTTTGGATGAACAATACACACGTTGGCATCATTAAATTGACATCTTTTTTTTCTATTTTTATGAACAGGACACTTCTCTCCGGGAAGACACCTTCCACAGGGATATTTTGTATAATATATTATATCTAATTGTTCGTCTTTTATCTCAACCATTTTTGTTAAAACACAATGTTTTTTTTCCCCCATTTATATCCTTTCATATAATTTTTTTCTAAAATAATTTTTTGACCTTTTTTTGGTTTTTTTAACTTAGAATATCGTCTTATACCTTTTCTTTTTTTTTGGTTGTTCGTATACATTGTTTACACTTAGATTTCATTTTTTTAATTTTTTTATTTATTGCGTATCTATATATATATGTGGTTCTATCTTCAATTTTTTATACCTAATAATTTTTTTCAAAAATATTATATAAGCAGGGTCTTTAAACTGTATTCCATAAATTAACAAAACCCGGGTAATGACTTCACAAGAACATGTACCCTATCGTGATTGCAGAGAACATAATGGAAACAGATATCTATACATCACAATGGCAACACTCCCCACCACTACTCCTACATCTGATGAATTTACGGAATACTTTGATGATGAAGATGCTTTTTTTCCAAGTCGTTTTCTACAAGAACAATTTCCAAACTATACCTATGTGATACAGAAATGTTTGTATGCCAAAATTTGTCATTGCATTGGGGAAAGCAATTCATTACCTCCTCAATGTTATTATCTAACCCTAGATGTTATTGGTTTAGAAAATGATGACGGGCCATATCTGGGAATATTAATAAACACTATTATTGACTATGATGCTTCACATCTTTTACACACAGAAATTAAACTAATAGTTGATTCTAAAAATCTCATTAATGTTGAAACATGTAAAAAATAAAAGTAATAAAAAATTTTAACAAAAAACTCGTCTGTTTTTTTGTTTTTCACAAAAACCCATATATATAAAGGGTCACCAATTCATTTAATCCTATATTTTTCTGATAATAAAAGAGAAACAAAATGTCATCACATTTATTTTATTTTTGTATGGAATATAAAGGTACAAGATATTACGACGATGCTCTTACTCGCTTTTTTTCAAGTGAATTTCTTCATAAAAACTATCCTAACTATACGTATTTGATCGAGGATTGCAATCCTGCTACAAAATGTGATAAATGTGTTCAATTAGACATACAGAACCCCAACCAAATCTATCAACTAATCCTGAAAGTTATTACAGGAGGATCTGGAATATCCATAAAAACACTTATTGAACATAATGCTATTCATCTTTTATCTAAAAAGATTATACTTATAAAGGGTAAATCTTCAATAATTCCATGTCTCGTTACTTCTCCAAATGAATCAATTTTAAAAAATGTAAAAAATAACTATATCAAATAATTATTTTTTTTGGTTCATCCCAAAATATATATATAAGGTATTTAATATAAAAAGACTTTATCATTACTGTGAATAAAATATGGCCATATTACTTTATTATAGTCATTGCGTTAATACTATAACCTTTATGGATCAAACCACAAATACTTTACAACGCTATTTTTCATGTGAATATCTTCAAAAAGATTATCCTGAATATATATATTTTGTCGCCGATTGCAAACCTGTTACAATATGTAATACAGACAAATGTAAAATAATAAAAAACCATGGTGTGAATCGACAACCTTATGAAGTAATCCTAAAAATTCTCAATTATGGCGCTGGACGAACAATAAAAATATTCTCGGAGAAAGAAGAAATTTATCATCTTTTGAATAAAAATATTAAGATAAAAAAAACTGTCGAGGACATATTAATTTTTTCTCTTGTATAAATTTTATTTTTTATAATAAAAATATTTCATGTGAATCATTATTTTTACAGGGATTCTTTCTTTAATAACAGTTTTTTCATTTTGTTTTTTTGTCGATTCTGGTTCTTATAATCTGCTAATTTACGGCTTCTTTCGCTAGTCCATAGTTTTCCTAATTTACCCTGACGCTTTCCATATTGATATAACGTGGCCAGGTCGTATATTCTATCTTTACGATGGTAGAAATCATCTGGATAAGAACGAATTATTTCTCCCCCATATGGAAGCCAATCAAAAATATCATCTCTAACATCTTTGAGATAAACAACCCCTTGTACATAGCTCATTTCTTTATCTTTTACAATTTCACGACTACATTCAAAAAACGATATTTCATTTAATTTAAGACAATTCCGTGGAGTATGAATTTCGCTCGCTGCCTCTAACATTTTTTCGCCATTTTCTTGATTACGCAATTGAAAGCTCCAAATCTTTCGCGGAGGTATATACCCCATCCTCAAATAAAATTAACTGTACATTTTTTTATGATATCGTTTTTTATACCCTAGTTTTTGTTTTTTACAAATGAAAAATTTTTTTCCCAAATTCATATAAATAAACTTAAGAAACTGTTTTTTTTTTTAATGAATAATCATGGAGTTGCGCTCACACGTTGATTTTGGGGAAGGTGAATCTTATGGATATCTCGAATATTATTATCATGATGAACCCATACAATTAATAAAATACGACCTGAAGCTTCCTCCATTTGTTTCATGTGGATATTATTTATATCTGACGGATCATAAAGAGCATAAACATTTCAAACTGTTTATGTGTAGAACAAAACAATTATATGTCCTCTTACCGACATTGCAAGGAAAAGATATTTTTATTAAAGATGATAATGTGGAATTAGCTGATCCTTTAGTAATCCCTTCTCGAAAGAGAATCAGTGATAGAGGGAAAAAAATGTTTATCTCTTTGTAAAAAATACGTTTTTGAAAAATAAAAAACATCAATTATCTATAATAACACTTTCATCTTCAATAAAATACCTATACATTTTTTATATGTTTAGTTTTTTTTACAAATGAAACAAAAAATATCCCAAAAAACATTCATATAAATAAGGGTAAGAAACTTTTTTTTTTTTTTCATTGAATAATCATGTGGCTGCGATCAACAAACATTAATGAATCTTATAGATATCTGACATATTATTATCATGATGAACCCATAAAATACATAAAATACGAGCTGAAGGATCCTCCATTTATTGTATGTGGCTATTATTTATATCTGATGACTCGTAAAGAGCGTATACATTACAAAGTGTTTATGTCTGGAACAAAACATTTATATGATGTCTTACCAACATTGACAGGAAAAGATATAATTCTTAAAAATAATAGTGTGGAATTAGCTGATCCTTTAGTAATCCCTTGTCGAAAGAAATAATGTAATATAATAATAATGTAATACATTTTGAAATAAAAAACACTTTTTTTATTTTAAAAAAAAAACATCAATTATATATATAACATTCCGTCATGCTTTTAACAAATTTTCCAATATTGTCTGATTGGTCTATTTGCGTATAGGTATATACGTACTGGCGACCATCGACAGGTAGTTCACATAGGAATAATAGTTTATAATAACAAATGTTGACACAACATTTATTGCGTAATATAGGAACTTTTTCACATTTGACTAACACCATTTCAATATCCTCTAACGTTCCATAAAATTCATCATTTCTACAAAACAAAGGGGCATCTTGATTCACTGCTGTTTTTCTTTGTGTAAAATATGTTCCATCTTTCGCAAATAAAAAAATGTGATCCTTCATTTTTTTCTCTCAACTCTTTCTTTACAACGAAATTCGTTTTTTAAAAAATCAAAACACTCTTTCCAAAACAAGTCTATCGCTGTTATTTTTTAAAGTATATATATAGTATGGGGTGTGTATATTATGTATGACTTTTTTTTAAAAAAACATGGCAAGAAGAAGATATAGAAGAAGCAGGAGAATTATCGTTCATTTTTAAATATTACGTTTTTGAAATAAAAAACACTTTTTTATTTTTAAAAAAAAACATCCATTATCCCTTTTTTTTAAATACCATAACTAAGAAATATCAGTCATTCGGCCATAAGATGGCGTTGAGGTAAGAGCTCCGTGACGGAAATTTCTATGATTAATTCATAAAGCAATTTTTTTTGGTTCTTGATTATTTTTTATTTTTCAACACACGTCTCTTTTCAAAATAAAAAATAATATGAAGTTTTTTTCTCTTGGACAATATGACCTACGTAAGTATATATCACATCGGGTGAGGTATGATGGTCGTTCATAAAAATGTTTTTATTTTTATTTTTTAATATCTCATGAAATTTTTTATGCGATCACCTTGAATGACCTTCCTCTCTTTGGTCATTACAAACTCAAGGATGATTCCTAAAAAAAACTGGTCGTACAACAACACCAGGTTTCATGACATAAATAAAAAATACTAAAAAAAAAACCTCTTAAATACGACCAGGTGCATATCCCCCCTGATTTGATTCCTGGTCGCTCTTTTACAGGGTGACCACACCTTGTTTTATGAACACCCCCTGGAAATAAAATCTGGTACGAGCTCTGATTGGTCAATCAATTTGCTACTCGCATTCTGATTGGTTCAGAGCTCGTGCCAGGCTCTTACACATGAAAAATAATAATAATAATCATATAACTACTTCTAATTGTAAATATCTCACTCTGATGATGTTACGGGTTGTGAAGAAACGTTGGTATTACAATTTTCTTAAAGATATTATGTCTATAATATGCCTTTAGTGCTTTACTCAAAGTTATTTCCTGGGCCGAATCATATTCTTAACAAGACTTCGCTTTCCGCCAAGTATTTGTTAACTGTTATAACGTTAGATGAATCTCGGGTCCAGTTACACGTAGTTCATCAAGTAGTGGTTGTTGGAGACAATAAAGAAAATAGAAAATATCAAGTAAAATATCGAATGCAGTATTTAGTATCCCCGCACTAAATAATTTATTTAGTATATGGGTTTGTTTAGGGCGCTTGCATAGTTAAACACGGAGCGACCAAAAAGGTATGACCTTATCAAAGTCCTAACATACAAAAGAGCATTTAGGTGTCGATTTGATCATCATTTGACATATAATGAAGTATTAAATTACTATATTAACCGTGGTGAAAACTAGCAGTGGCAAGACGGCGTTTAGGCTGCCTGGTGTTAACTCTGGCTACTTTTGAGCTGGCAGTCTTGTCTAGTCTCAAGGAATCCTTTAAAAAATACACGGCTGGTTTGCCTGAGTTTCAGTGGTCCTAACTTTCAGACAAAGCAGAAATCGGAACTTTCTGCAACGGCACTTATGGTGTAATACACTACACTCACGTTGTTTATTAAATTGATTATTAGAGATTCATCTAACGTTATATATATAGTTAACAAATAACTTTGAGTAAAGCACTAAAGGAATATTATAGACATAATATCTTTAAGAAAATTTTAATACCAACGTTTCTTCACAACCCGTAACATCATCAGAGTGAGATATTTACAATTAGATATAGGTTAAATATAGGCGCAGGTGAGAGAAAATCTACTTAATTACTTAACAATAGGAAACGCGGAGATGTATCGCTCAATTGTATGTGTCTGTTTAGTTTCAGCAAGTCCCTGTCGTTACCGACACATAAAAAGAACTGTTCTATCGGTAAAGATGCTAATTTATTTAAAAACCCCTAACATGTAAGAGTTGAAATTGTCAGATTTAATAAACCATGTGTGTGTATTGTATTACACAATAAGGGCCGTTGCCGAAAGTTAGAGGCTAAACATGCTAAAAGACTCTAAATTAGAAATATGATTTTACAAAAAAATTTTGCAAATCCGCAGTCCGCAAGTCCGCAAGTCCGCAAGTCCGCAGTTCGCAAGTCCGCAAGTCCGCAAGTCCGCAAGTCCGCAGTCCGCAAGTCCGCAAGTCCGCAGTCCGCAAGTCCGCGTTTTCTACCAAACCCACGATTTTAGCACCTTTTGCACGGTTTAATATGTTAAATGTCAGCTTGGTGTCACCAATCAATATTCTAAATTTCGAACTGCAGCTGTGCGCACATCCGGACAGACGCAAGGCGAGTATGTTTTAAATGGTTTTCGTGTTGGTTTTTCTCTTGGTTTTCACCCGGAACTAGCGACGCTCAAAGCAGCAGAGACAAATTGTCCGTCAGCTTACAAACACCCGTCTATCATTGACGAATATTTGAACAAAGAAGTCAAACTAGGCCGTGTCTCTAGACCATGTGGCAACCCACCCCTCCCTAATCTCCACACAAGTCGCTTCGGAGTCATTCCAAAGAAGGGAGGTGGGTGGCGGCTTATCTTGGATCTATCTTATCCGTTTGACCATAGCGTGAACGATGGTATAGATAAAGAAGAGTTTTCTCTGACGTACTCCAGAGTAAAAGACGCTATTGCTTTGATAATAAAGTATGGGAAAGGTGCGCTGATGGGCAAGGTCGATATTAAAAGCGCGTATCGAATTATTCCGGTGCACCCCGCGGACAGGTACTTATTAGGTATGCGTTGGAAAGGAGAATATTACGTTGATCTGGTACTCCCATTTGGCTTACGATCTGCCCCGGGAATCTTTAACAGCGTCGCGGATCTATTTGAGTGGGCGTTGGTTAACAATTATGACGTGCACGACTTACTTCACTATCTGGATGACTATTTTACACTAGGACCGGCGGGAACTAACATTTTCACTAAGCGATTACAAGCAATTGATCGTGCAGCAACAACGCTCGGCGTTCCTCTAGCCCCGGAAAAATGCGAAGGCCCTTCCACTCGTTTAGTGTTCCTGGGGATCGAACTTGACTCGGTGGCCATGACCGCACGATTGCCAAGCGATAAGTTGAGCGAAATCGTTGGTCTTTTAGAGAAGTGGGGACGGAAAAAATGGTGCAAACCAAAGGAACTTCAATCACTAGTGGGCAAATTAAACCACGCTTGCGCTGTAATCCCGCAGGGCCGCACATTTTTGAGGCGTTTACTAGACTTGTTGAAAGGAGCAAACCGTTTTCGGCCTTTTCTACGTCTCAACAAACAGTGTCAGCTTGATATTGCCTGGTGGCAAGACTTTCTTCCACCTTGGAATGGGGTGTATTTTTTCGACCTACCTGAGTGGGCCTTGCCCCCTGATATCTCGGTTTCGTCGGACGCATCGGGAAGCAAAGGTTTTGGGGTGTATTATAATGGAGAATGGTTTAATGGGTCTTGGTCTTCGTCTCAACAACCGTTGAACATTGCCTACAAAGAATTGTTTCCCATCGTGCTCGCCTGCCATATTTGGGCAAAGGCGTGGTCTAGAAAGCGCATTCAGTTTGCATGCGACAACGAAAGTGTAGTGTCTGTCATTACCTCGGGTACATCTAAGGATGAGCGCATGATGCATCTGCTGCGCGCTCTATATCTTATCACCGCACACCATAATTTTAAAGTGACGGCAACACACGTTCCGGGCAAAACCAATGTCATTGCTGACGCACTTTCTCGGTTTCATATGCAGGCATTCTTTCTTCACGCCCCAGACGCTCGACGGAATCCCGTCGACATTCCTCGGGAGGTGCTAATTCGTCTGACCTCGAATCTTTGAGATGCAAGACTGTTAGTCTGATGTACCAAGGCATCGCTAGTTCTACTAGGTGAACATATTCGACAGCACAACGTAGATTTCTTGACTTTTGTTATTGGAGTCGATGCGTGAACGAGAGTGGCTCCCCCCTGCCAGCAAGCGAGTGGGCGTTAATGACATTTGCAGCACATTTATCAACATCGTTGAAAGCACAATCAATAAAGGTATACTTAGCTGGGGTACGCTCCTTACATCTGGAACACGGCTTTGATAATCCATTGAAAAACTGCCTACGGCTAGAGCGGGTCATACGAGGAATTAAGCGTTTGCAAGGGACAAGCATTAAACATGTACGAAGTATTGAAAAAAATTCACCCATTGGTAAACATGTCAATCTACGACGACAGTTTATTTTGGGCAGCAGCCTGTTTGGGTTTCTTCGACTTTCTGCGGTGTGGCGAGTTTACCACCAATTCGCTGCAATTCCATGAACAGACTCACCTATCGGTTTCCGATGTGCAGGTCAACAACCGAATAAACCCAACCGTTTTATTCGTCAGTATCAAGTCATCCAAAACTGATCCCCTTCGCCAAGGTCACACAGTACGCATCGGAATCTCTTGCTCTCAAGTCTGCGCAGTCAAAGCGATGTTGCACTACCTTCACAAACGCGGCGGGACGAAGGGACCACTTTTTCGACATTACGATGGCCGTCCGTTGACACGAGCTACAATGACAACATGGCTGAGAGAGGCAACTAAACGTGTGGGCTTAGAAGGAAACTACTCGGGGCATAGCTTTCGAATCGGTGCGGCGTCAACGGCAGCGAAAGTGGGCATACCGGACCATTTGATTAAAACTCTCGGGAGATGGCTAAGTGATGCATACCAGTTATACATTAGAACTCCTCCAGAAGTATTAGACTCCGTGGCAAGCAGACTGTCTAGCATATCGTGAACAGCAGTTGGGTTTCTATCATTTGTCTATTATTTTGGGTTTATTAGTTGGGATAATAATTAAAAAAAACAAAAAAAAACAAAAAAAAACAACAACAAACAAACAAACTGAGTCATGGTCTTTATTATATTGCGCTTCTCTAACAAGCTGAGTAATGTGTATAAACTTGCAAAAAAAAAAAAAAATTGCTCTTCGATAGTCCTGTAGCGGTGTCTATATTGCAAAATTGCTCTTCGATAGTCATGTAGCGGTGGCTATATAATTGCAAATTGCTCTTCGATAGTCATGTTGAAAAAAAAAATAATAATAAAAAAAAAAAATTGCTCTTCGATAGTCATGTAGCGGTGGCTATATTGCGAAAATTGCTCTTCGATAGTCATGTAGCGGTGGATATATTACGAAAATTGCTTTTCGATAGTCATGTAGCGGTGGCTATACTGCTAAAATTGCTCTTCGATATAGTCATGTATATAGTGGTGACTATTCTTCGATAGTCATGTAGCGGTGGCTATATTGCGAAAATTGCTCGTCGATAGTCATGTAGCGGTGGCTATAGTGCGAAAATTGCTCTTCAATAATCAGGTAGCGGTGGATATATTACGAAAATTGCTTTTCGATAGTCATGTAGCGGTGGCTATACTGCTAAAATTGCTCTTCGATATAGTCATGTATATAGTGGTGGCTATTCTTCGATAGTCATGCATTAGCGGTGGCTATATTGCGAAAATTGCTCGTCGATAGTCATGTAGCGGTGGCTATAGTGCGAAAATTGCTCTTCAATAATCAGGTAGCGGTGGCTATATTGCGAAAATTGCTCTTCGATATAGTCATGTAATGGTGACTATATTGCTAAATTGCTCTTCGATAGTCATGTGTAGCGGTGGCTATATATTGCGAAAATTGCTCTTCGATATAGTCATGTAAGTGTAACGGTGGCTATATTGCTAAAATTGCCCTGCTATATTATAGTCATTTAGCTGTGGCTATACGAGGTTGGCTGCAATAAACTTGAAAAAAAATTGCTTTTCTATATTCATGTAATGGTGACTATATGGGTTTGACTGTAAAATAATAACAGAGAATAGAATAACGGAGCTGTGTTTGGTAAGTGGACAAAATAGTTACTTGGAAGGGTGATATCTGCGAAATCACTTTGGTGGACAGGTCAGGGCTCAAGGCTGGAGACCAAAACATGGCCTTTGACCTGAATCCAAGTAACAATTAAGATCAGGGTCCATGTCTGCACCTTACCATCCACAGCGGTAAGTATAGAGTGAGTGTAAGTGTTAATGCATCATAAATATAATATTTATATAGCGCCTATCCAGGTCTGCTCTAGGCGCTTTACAAAAACTCAAAAACTAATTAAAGACAGACTTAAATAGATGTGTTTTGATTTTGGATTTAAAAATAAAAAGACTTGGGGAAGATCTGATGCTTCTAGGTAAAGTGTTCCAGAGTTCAGGAGCGGCAACGGAGAAGGATCGATGCCCATAAGAGAGTACATTAAAATTGACACGGTTGAGAAGAATTTCGGATCAAGACCGGAGAGTTTTTCGTGGAATGTAGCCTGTAATCAGGTCGGAGATGTTGACAGGAGCTTGGCCATTAAGAGATTTGAATGTAAGAATGAGGATTTTAAACTTGATACGTTCTGCAACTGGTAGCCAATGAAGATCCATAAGGATAGGAGTGATGTGATCACGTTTGCACGTGATAAGACGGGCAGCAGCATTTTGTACAGATTGGAGTTTTTTATAAGATTTTTTGGAAGGCCGTATAGGAGAGAATTGCTGTGATCGATTTTAGATGTGACGAATGCGGATTAAGGTTTTGGTGGTCTTTATAGATAGAAATTTTCTTATGCGAGCGATATTACGAAGATGGTAGAAGGCAGTTTTACAAACAGAGTTTACATGGGCATACATCGACATAGTGTCATCAAAATAACGCCAATACTTCTCGCGGAATTAGATGGTTGAATGAGGTCTGGTCCAAATCGGAGTGGAGTAAAGGTCTTTTGGGGGCTATGCTTGAAATAGAAGTAGAGTAATTCAGTTTTTTCCTTATTTAATTTGAGTTTGTTCAAAGTCATCCAATTGTTAATATCTGATAAACAATTCTCAATGTTCATCATATAGTGCATTTGAGGTAAAGATCGTCATTGCAAGCGAAGGATACGTACACTGTTAATTTCAGAGTGTTATAATAGCACCTTCATAGGTGTTAATTCGACACCTTGTGGTGGTGCTAAATGAGAAGTGTTATTCTAGCACCGATTTGGGTGCCAATTTAACACCATAAAATCATGAGTTGGTATAAAAGTGCTAATTTAGCACCTTAGATATCTAACACTTTTTTAAGGTGCTAAAATAACACCTTACCTGTAAGTGAAAGTGCTAAAATAACCCCATTTCAAGAGTTAAATTTTGGGTGTCAAATTAGCACCACATAAACACGTTTTTCGCATTCAAAATGGCGGACGATGAAGGAGCGGCGAAGTTTTATAGACAAGTAAATTGGGAAAAATATCGCAATTCTTAGTAACTTATTGCTATTTATATGATCGCAAAGCAAGTTTGGTTAAATTGAACAACTAAAAGATGAGTGGCAGTGGAGTGAAGGCAGAATTTGGAAGGATTTTAAATAATAACAAGTTGGTTCGTGATATGGCAAGTACCTTTCAATTGCTGGTGAAGAAAATGATCAAGTATGCTTCCGGGTGCACCAAAAGAAGCATAAAATCCCTGGTAAGCATGATGGAGAGGTTGTTGGACGAGGAGCCAGATAGAGAACCAGGTACATAATTTAAATAATTCTTACTTTTTCATGAGCATATAAAACCCAAAGTATCCTGTTCCCAAAATTTACCTTTGCTGCCTTATCCTCCCTAGGTCCACCATTCATTAGAGCCCCCATGCACTAGCAAATTGCTTGTGAATTAACACATTTTTAATTCATATTCTTTTTCTCTTAACAGAGATAAAGAGTACAGTGGCTGCTTTAATTGATCTTACAAGATGTATTAAAGGAGGCAGCAGAACTATTGTTTCTAAAAATTTGTTATGTAAGTGTTTGCAATTAACAATAAATATAATGTTAAAACGTATTGCTTTTAGCCCATTATCTGGCAAGGTGCCCGGACATGCCCTACTTTAGTGTTTTACTGTGTCAAACACCAGGGTGTTTTTCTTGTTAGTGGTAGGGTACTGCCAGTTAATGGGTTAAGCTATTTATAAACTGTCTGTGAGCCCTTGTCTGAGCCTTGACTTTGGTCTCCACTTTAAAAGTGTATTTAACTACCCCTTCTGTGTTCTAGGCCTGGAACAAGGGTAATATCATGTTTGTAAACCATGTACTGTGCCATATAAATAATGTTTTGATTTTTATATTTAGGACGATGAATCGAATGATGAAGAAGTTTCCAAGACAACCTACCCAAGGTTTGTTGGATCTGGAGATCTTCCCCACATGGATCCCCTGTTCATTGCTGTAGAAGGACAAATATTCCTGGAGTTATCTTCAGTTACCAGTAATCAAATACCTATGGCAGTGGTACTCCTCGTTGGTACATGTTATGCATGTATTAAACATGGAATACACACCAGGTGTATCGAATGTTTATGCCTTCTTGGAGGCTATATTATGTTGAGTCGGCCACAAGAAGCGAAGAAAAGGATTTCTGTGCAAAAACTTATTAAAGAATTGAACATTACTATTAGCTCATAAACGTACACTCGCTCATAAACGTACACTCGCTCATTGGATAGATAGTATAAAGTAGATAATATACATATTTTTATGCATATATTATAGTTTTTTATACATATATTATAGATAATATACATATTTTTATAAATATTATTGCAATTTGTGTGCCAAGGAAATACATTTTAGGATATTATGGTGCCCTTACGAAAAAATCCTATAGGATCCTATAGGAATTCCTATAGGAATTTGCAATTCCTATAGGAATTCCTATAGAATCCTATAGGAACAAACTTTCCTATAGGAATTTGAATCGGAATTCCTATAGGAAAATTCCCATCCTATAGGAATTCCTATAGGATCCTATAGGAACAAAAAAAACAATTCTTAAAGTAAGAAATATTTTCCTTTTTCTTAAACTATTAAAGAAAATATTTTCTTGAAATAAGAAAATTATTTTATTTACAAGAAAAACAATATGTTAAAAAAGATAAGATTTCCATAAAAACAATTATTTTGAGATAATAAAAATTCACGAAATAAGAAAACCTGATCATGTAATTATTATATATTTTGTCATTTATTAAGTAAAAGCCTACCCAGAAAAATAGAATATATATTCATACACAAAAACAAATCGATTTTACTTAAAACGAGAACATATTTTCTTATCAATAATTAACCAAGATTAAATATGAATTTCTTATCAAGATGACAAGAATAATATTACCGACAATGAAATTTACTTGTAACAATAGCATATTTCTTAGTCAATTTCAACATACTCATTACCGCCGGTATATAACTGAAAGTGAATAAACATTGCGCAAACGCGACGCGGAGTCGTCTTGGTGTCATTCGAGTTAGCCTAGCGGCTCGCCCCAATCCCCTCCCCCTCACCGGAGAGCTTTATAACTGGCTCGCTCAACTTGACATTAAGCTGATATTATATATAATTTCTACTAGCCTCCTCCACAGGTAGCCTTCTGTGGCATCTTTAGCAATGTTTTGGCTGGGATTCCAAGGGAAGTATAGGGATTGTGAAGGGATTGGTGAAGGGTATATGGACATTTCCCAGAGGTCCTAGCGAGTTAATGTTGCTGCGCCATATTTGAAATTTTGAATCTCTCGTGGTTTGTGTCTTGGATTCTTTATTGCTTTTTGTGTTACCAATTCTAAAGAAGTGGCTGATCATCAATTATTCGTCGATCTTACAAAATACTGGCTGCGAGGGTAAATACGGCAGTGATGCGTTTTCAGGCTTTCAGCAAAGTTCGAAGACGAAGGTAAGTCTCACTCTGATCTACTATAAATATATTTAATATATAGCTCCTAAATGCATCTCAACGTTTGAAGCAAATCAAATAGTTGTCCTGAACTTATCTTATCAAAACCTTTGTCTTAGAGTATTCCATTGTGTGAGAAGAGTTATTTTTCAATTGAAATGTGGATAATCAAGTGTCTATTAATCAAAATAATTTGAATGATCGAGAAAGCCCATCCTTTATCTGGTCTCAGGAAACAAAACGGTATGTTATACAAATATTTATCGGGAATAACCGTTGGGTGTCATCGGCATATAAATGAAACAGCATGTTCTGGCGTCGTAAGATGTCACCAATTGGTGAGGTATACAAAAGATATAGGATTGGTCCAAGAACAGATCCTTGAGAAACACCACATTTTAAATAAAAAATGTCAGATATTTTACCATCAATAGAAACAAACTGTGTTCGGTTAGAAAGGTAAGACCTGAAATACTTAAGTGCATTACCACCGATACCAAATTTGGATCTTAGACGTTCAAGTAGAATATGATCTACAGTGTCAAATGCAGCAGACAAATCAAGGAGAAGAAGAACCACACAGCATCGGTCGTCGATAGCACGTAGTATGTCATTTTGGACACGGACGAAGTCTCACAGCTATGAAATGTTTTGTAAGCAGACTGGAAAGGTTCATGTGGATTGTTGATTTCAAGATAACTATTTAGTCGGGCAGCCACAACTTTTTCGATAATTTTAGAGATCATTTTCAGGTTGGAAATCGGCCTGAAATTACCAAAAACTTCATGATCAAGAGAAAGTTTTTTAAGTAACGGAGTCAGAGGAAGTAGGTACAAAACCACTTTCGACGAACAAGTTGACGATTTTGCAGATCGTAGGTAGAAGTGTATTGAACAGATTGGGAAGGAGACTAGCGGTAAGTGGATCTAGGCAGCATGATTTGGACATCACTTTTCTTGTATAATATAATGTTTGCGGGTATTTCTTTTGTTCTCACAGGGCCATTAACAACTAATATACCTCATTATATCCATTTTTGCTAATCGTACCTCCGTTGACGGCAAATCAGGTCTGATTAGAACTAATCATACCCGGTTTGACGCCAACACGATTACGAAAGAACAAAATAAATACCCGCAAACATTATATTACAAAGGAATAGCATAAAAAGAGGTGCATTAACCATTAAACGTCCCGCTCGATTCGGGTAATTGACCCTCATCGAGCGGGACGTTTAATAGCTAATGCACCTATTTTTATGCTATTATTTATAAATATCTGATACAATGTAGTTCTTCTATTGACGTCTCAGAGAGTGGTAAGTTCAGAGTTCAGTAAAGGGGTATCTAATAATAAGTTTTTCAAAAATAAGTTTCTTAACAAGGACACATTGATCAACGTAGGATTGACGATGAATCTGAAGACCAGAGCGACGAAATTGTCTTTCTAGATTTCGACGAATTGTCTTATTTTTTCTAATGTTTTCAGTATACCAGGGGGCTTTGGAACGCTGGGAGATAGTCTTGGTAAGTAGGGGAGCGTGATTGTTTTGAATTGACGACAGCACATCATCGTATTGATTACATAAATCTGTTAAATCAGACATAGGAGATTGACATAAGGACGAATTCATAATATCATGACAAAAAACATCAAGATTTATAGAGCGTATCTTGCGGCAACAGATAACTTTTTTGGGATTGGGTATTTTGTTGATATTCAGGTTACAGTGAACAGCATACTGTAGTGATCTGATATGACAGGATCATGAACAGATACATTAAATGCAGTTGTCTCATCAGTCCTTGTGATGATAAGATCTAGAACATGATCGTTTCTGTGAGTGGGAATCGTGACATTATGAACGGTAAGATTAAAATAGTGTAGAATATCCAGAAATTTTGATGCCATACTATCAGAATTATCTTCTACATGAAAGTTGAAGTCGCCAGATATAAAAAGTTCACCAGGTGAAGAAATTACACTTTCTAGAAATGATGGGAATTCATTAAAGAATAAAGTGTGCGTGAGGGCGTTATTTGATGAAGGTGACGGTCGGTAGACAATAAATTACAATATGTGTGATAGACGAGGTGCTGTGAAGCATTGCTTATATACAGTAACTTCAAAAGATCGAAAAGATGAAGATTTAAGATGTTCCATTTTAAAGATTTTCTGTAAGGTTTTTCCATTTATAGATCTTACGTTCAGTATACAGAAATTAAGTGGGTTGGAAGCCAACGGCTGAGAAGGAGAGCATTTTATTTTTATAAGATTGTTTAGATTAGAACCAGAATAACCAAGACTGAACGTTGGGTTATGATCACGTGGGCGATGAACAGTTTGAATTTTCAAAAATCAAAAAGGAATTGACCGATTTTCCAGCACGAGTACGACGGGTTTTGAGAAATCCTTCACTTTTTAAGGAAATGTAAAGGTCAGGTGGAAGGGCATATTTAGAACGTATGTTGAAAAGCTGTTGTCTTGAATATGTAACTTTAACAGCAGGGCGAGGTTTAAACTTGGATGACCGTTGGCGTTGACAAGATTTGAAGGCGGTAGGTTTGAATGAGTATCAGGACCAGGATTACATTGTATCAGACAGTAAGGTCCATCCAGAATAAAGAGTGAGGAAGAGCCAGAGTTATTGATCCATGTTTTAATGTTTTACAGACAGGAGTAGAAAGTTTAAAATTCGATTGAAATAATACACGTTTGAATTGTTGACGGATGTTGATGAAGAAACATAATTCAGAATAAATCTCCTGAAAATCAATGGAAATACAAAATATACATCGCTTTTCCAGGGAGAGGTGTTTAGAAACACATTTGTTTCGAAGGACAAAATAATTAAAAATATACGGAGCGCGAAATTCGAGAAGGCAGCCATATCGGCGCTAACAAAACATATAGTTTTCTGACATTTCCTTTTATGGTCCCAAGTTGACCATTTCAAGTCAGAAAACACGTCACAAGTGTGAACTGAATATGGAGTACTTGTGATGATACGGGCTGCTCGGTTTTGTAACTTCTGAAGCTTGTCTGAAAGCGTTTGGTCAATACTACCCACACAACAGAACAATAAGTGTGGTTCAATAATTGAATAGTATATAGTTTTCAGAAGCGGCTGTTTAAGGAATGGCTTTGATTTCCTCATAATATTTAAATTGCTTTTAACTCTCTTTATTGACATTATCAATGTGATTTTTATAAGTCAAATTATCATCAATTGTAAGTCCTAAACATTTTAAAGCATGAGCCTGTTTTAAGGCTATGCCATTAATAGAAAGACTTAAGCTATCAGTTAGACTGGATATCCTTTGCCAAGAGCCAATCAACATGTATTCTGTTTTAGTTTTAATAACATTCAATGTGAGTTTGATAGATACAGTAGATAGATAGATAGATAGATAGATACAGTAGATAGACAGACAGACAGAGACAGACAGACAGACAGACTTTATTACCTCCAATTCTGGAGAGCCCCACATGGGTTAAAATATCATGCAAATATATAAATAAGTGTAGAAATGAACTAATATGCTACTACTATATATGTACATTAAGAAATAAAAGGTAATACAATTTAGTATAATTTACAATATTAAAAATAAATGGGTCTAATTCCCAGTCAATTGTTTCGTAGCGTTGTGAATCATCTTATAGGTTGTAAAAACTCCGTCTGCGACTGACAGAACAAACTGTTCGCGTAGATGATCATCATCCAATAAGAAGGGGTAATAGGCACTTGTAAGTACGCCATAGATGTCTTCATCATCCATGTTATGTAGTTGGCTAACTTGTGAAACCGATAGAAAATCGGTCAAAGCATACCACATGATGTTTCTCTCTATGTTTGTTGCACGACATTCTGTGATAAAATGGAAGCCAACATCTTTTACTGATTTCTCGCAAAGCCTGCAAGTGTAATCATTTCCATTCTCTACATTCTCAGCACTGTTGGAATGTTTCCACATAGTAAATTAACCAAATTAGCGATCCGGACTCTATTGAAAGGATTTCTTCTTGCAACAAGTCAATGGAATAATGGCACAAGGGATGCGTTCTATTAAGGTGAGTTAATTCTGGCTTCTCCGACATTCGTTCTTTCCAAGTACGTTCTTGATTGTTCGCGATGCTATATTGATCACTATTGTACGCCACATGGGTTTAGTTGGAAAGTAACCAGTTAACATATATTCCACTAAATATGTGTACAAGTTATATTGTTTCAAAAGAGCGATGATATCCGGGACAAAACCAATCGATGCCTCTGTCACATGGCAGAGATGGGAACATAATCTTCTGATAAATATTTTCTGATGCAAATAATCAGGTGAGGAACGACACAAGTTTCCAAGGAAGAAAAGTTTCATTTTATCAATATAACCAACTGCATTCCATAAAACCAATGGCACCTAAGGCTCCTTCTGTACGAGTTGTTATATATAATCCTTGTAGTCGCTTAGCAGCAGAAGCACGGTTGAGCATTTCTTTTTCAGTACCATTTGAATTATTCCACAGCTCACTACCGTACAACATAGCTCACACAATTGGTTGAATCCTCCTGCTCTAACACCAGCTCCCATCAATGACGCGACCACGGCATTTCTTTTGGCAACAGCTTCTACTGATCTTTCTGCGCTCGAAAAGTTTCCACTTAATTTTATGCTCATGACGTGGTCCCAGGATGATGTTTCGCTGATTATTTCATTTTTGAATTTTGAATTTTATTAACTTTGCCGCAAGTGACAACAACTAACATACATACAAAAAACAATACTTAATAAATATTGTAAGATACTAAACATGACATATTGTCACTGTGGCAGGGTAACCTCAACAGCAATGCCAATTACTGAGGACCCCGTTGCGTAACTTAAACAGATAAATGAAAGCTATTTCTACTTAACAAAACTAATAACAACAAGAGATAGGCTGAGTAAGGGGACGAGGGTAATTACATTTAGGACAGATTGTTTTCCAAGTTCGTGGGTCATCAACAATAAAACAGTTAGTTAATGAAATAAAGTAATACTTAAAAATCAATAATTTAAAAGAAGATAATGATAAAGTCATGGATAAGTTCAAATCATCAGCTAAGACATTCCAAATCCTAGAAACCACCGCCTAGTGTTCTTTCGCACGTTATGCAATTGTGTAGATTCACCAAAAGTCACTACATTCGTCTGACTAGAATTAAACTCGAATCTCTGTACTACTCGCTGTAACTAACCATTGCGTCAATCATCAAAATTGATTAAAAACCCTGTGGTATGCCGGATACGCAATTATCTTTCTTTGCAATAAACTTTTAATATTGGGATCAAATAACAACAAAATAGTACTTGCAAACAAGCAACATAATATAATGTAACATAGATTTGATCGACATTCGATTCGTCGTATTAAAACACGGCCGTGAGTACCCACAAACATAAACTATAAAGGATGTACAAGCCAAACTTTTGAAGAAAATAACACGAAAATACAACAATATAGACAATATATAAAATACAACAATATAGACAATATATACAGCAGCATACGTCTGATAGTCTGACACCCGGCCACACGAAAATTGGCGCTGAAAACGCTATGAGATCATCAATCTATTGTTCTCATCTCTTCAAATTTACTTCCGTTCCATGTAGCTTACGGTTGTCATCGAACCATTATTAGGATAAGTTTGGTATTTTTATTTTCGTCTTTTGCATAAAGTTTTTTCATTAAAACATAGCAAGTACAGCGCTTCTAGAAGGAGAAGATGTTGGTGGAAAAATAATTGAACTACATTGAAAGAAGAACCGGTTATTTTCAATTCAAATTATCACCTGATATCGCTTTCCTCCTTTAATATTTCTTCTTTCTTCCGCCCGAGCGGTTACACAGCCTTTTATACGAACGAATACGGGAAAGCACTAAAGGCCATACCGTGAATTACCTTGAGCCTGCGGCCGTCTAATATTGTCAGCGGATTTTTGACTAGTATTCCGCTGGAGCATGATGATTCACTATGCGAAGAATATGCTAAGTCAGTATTAAAACGAAGAGCATACTGTCCGAAAATGGAAACATATATTGTGCTGTGGAAGTCTAATTTTATAACTATAATTTAATAATAACCATTTGACATTTTGGGTAAGTATATGGTTAATAACTAGAAATACGTATACGCAACAACCCCTCGCCCAATTGCTGTTTGAATCTCACAGTACAGTACTTCTTTTAGTTCTAGATTACTTGAATTAGATAATAGCCACTTCATTTGCCAAACTACAGTAAATAAATTTTCAGTGGACAATATCTCTCAGAGCTGAATTTAATTGTTTCATAGGACATCAAAATAAATACATGCAGCCCAATTAAACTTTTTAATTTTTGAGTGCAGCAACAGAATAGTGGGGGGTCTACTGCTGTTTCTACCATCAATCACTAAGAAAGAAATTACTTTTATCACAATATCGATGACTCACGAAATAATCAATGCAGTATTTTGTATATAGACACCAATGGCTGTTGAAGGAAGAAAGTGCATCTCTATCATACAATGAGTGTCCTTTAAAAAAATCAAATTAGTTCAAATGTCTACGGATGGCATGCATACTGTATAGTGCAAATGTAGGGGTCCATTCAAATTAGATTTACTAAGACGTATTAGGGATTCTACTCCAATTGTTGGTGTGGATAAATTATATACAGTAAGTTGATAATTCTACCCACATTGGACTACTGTGATGTGGAGCTGGCAGGAATACATAAATAATCATAGGTCTCTATGCATGTCAGGGAAACTGATCTTTCCTAAGTCGGGACTTGAAACTGATTGGTTAATAGAAATCCCAAGTTTTGTACCTCTTGTATTAGAAGCAAGTTACATTGTGTAATGCTAGTTAGGAAATTCCATGGCATTTTAACATCATATCTACCAGTAAAGAGCTATTTTCCATGTTTCAATTAATCTGTTCACACATGTTATAGCACCATTATCTATTACCTTAATTGACAATATGTGAAGGATATACAACTTTTGAGTTAAAATTAGTTTTTGTAACATTGTACTGTACATTTGTGAATATGTGTTGAAATTTGTAACAACTGTAATTTGTTAGAAAACAAGACCCCCATGGCGTTAGAAAACAAGACCCCCATACCAGTGTTAGCATTGAAGTGGCTATCCTGTATAAATATTATTGTATTATTATTATTATTAATAATAATAATAATAATAATGCATTAACAATAATACTACTAATAATAATGCCTAATGCAGATTGCAGATACCATATTTGCCATGTAACAAAGCATATACTATAGTATCTAAATTATATCACCGTGCACATATATATTATAACCTATATTCAGAATGCCATGCCTAGTCTGCTTGTCGACAGTGATCTAGCTAACACACATAGTAGTGTCAACATACCCAATGTGAACATAATAATAATAAGCTGTATTTTACATTGACAGAATAAGTTGTGACCCACTAGGCCAGCTAAGTATATTTGTAGGTCTAACATGTTCCATAATGGATGGAGTACTGTAAACACAGATTATATATTATATATGCCAGTATACAAAACATGGACGTCAAGATCATATCGTCAGAAACATAATATTATTGGTTGAAAAAAGTATAACCTTCTTATTGCCAGTGACGGCCTCTAACCATTGAGCCATCGAGATTCAGATGGAGAGAGGTTGCAATGATGCACTGGTTCTAATGATATATGTACTGCCTATGCACAGCAGTTACTATATATTTCAGTAATGACTAATGATTGGGTGTGTTAATATATACACTGCTGTTATATCAATAGAATCAGTACATCAATGTAACGTTCACTCACCATCTGAGTCTTGGTAGCTTAATGGTCAGAGCATCTCACTGGAAATCAGAAAGTTATCCGCGTCCGGGACACAGAATAATTTTTCCGAGGATATGATCTTGCTTGACAATCATCCATTGTACTGTATCGTCTGTTTCCCCCCAAGCTCTCCCTTATTCACTACAGCAGTGTATATATTAAGTATTAACACTGACAAGTATACATAGTAATGCTTGTTTATTGCTACAAAATTGTAGGCCAGGCCCAGGTCATATAAACACAGCAATAGTGTGCATGTTTTTTCACCCTAAACTACTGTATATATAGGCTAATTATCAAGCATATAGTATTTATAATTGTAATCAAATAATAAACATACTGTACATGCAATTCCAAAATTTGTACTACCACTTACTATTCTGCAGTATTATAAAGAAATGGTATATATTTTAAACAGGCTAGGACTGGCCATTGTCATTGTGCCATCTTGTGCCAGAACAATGGCCAGCCATTGTGCTGCCACAAAGTGCCATTGTTCTAGCACAAGATGGCACAATGGCCAGTCCAAGCCTGATTTTACACTGCATGGATTTAATTCCAACTGTCAAAATATTATACAGTACATATATGTTTTGAAAATTCAAAACATTACACACCTTCAAATTTTCCCAAATCTCTCTGTTAAGTATTTCAAAATGTGTCTATTAGATTTCGGAGCTTGGAGCAAATACACAATACAGTGTGCAATTATTTAAATTACATTAAAATTAGCGAGTCAAGTATAAAAAAAGCACTGACTGAACTGAACTGAACTGAACCGAAGGTAATGGCTATTCGTACGGTAGCCATACGACGCTATAGTCTCTTAGAATTCAACGAAATGCGGGTAAATATCACCAAAATCCTAAACCTAACCCTAATCCTAACCAAATTGCTAACCCTAACAAAAAAAAACTATGCAGAAAAGGCAAATTAATTGCTCAACACAGACCGGTGAGTCGCCGTGACAATCACAATGTACATAATTATAATAGTCCTTTTACCTTTTACTTGTGTCTGTCTTTGATTATCTTGTCCTTCAACACTACAGTTTCGGCTTGAAATCAGCTGATAATGTCTAACATTACTGCATCCGATGATTTTGTGAGGAAATGGCTGGTTTTTATGGCAATATAAATTTGCGGTTTGTCGCGCTGGCGTCAATTTAAATTTAAATTACGTCAAATTTAACGCACCAAAAAACCGTTTCAATACCGTTTCTATTTTTGCATTCGCAATCATGTGACGGTTGCAATTTAAATATTAATTCAAATGCAGAGGTCTACCAATCAGCTTCTGTCTATATCTAGTTACCAGGCCCAAATTTTCCGATGCCGCGCATGAGGACGGTTGATCATATATATATATATATATATAAACAAATAATCCGATCCTAGATCTAGGATCGGCCTTCCATCTCGCGTCATAAGGGACTAAACGCCGGTCGATATTAGCACTCGATATTAGCACTCGCCCTTCGGCCGGCGCTTCGCGCCGGGCGAGGGGATAATACTATTTTTAAAAAATATCAGTGCAATTATTTAGTGACTATATAACCAGCAGCCTGTCACGGTTTTGGAAAAACTATATGACCGTCAGTTTATAATAGTGTACTAACTACTAAGTGTTTAGATGACAGGTCGCTTACGACTTTAAATACATTTTTATTTTGCTTATTGTTGACCCAGCTGTCTTAGTGTAGTGGTTAGTTTCCCCTGTTGCAATGCTGAAACTGACGGGTTCGAATCCCGCAACGGACATCTTTTTGTGACTTTTCTTTTAATTTTTTTCTTTCATTACTTTTTGTTTTATTTTTTAATGGTTAGAGTTAGGGTTAGCATTTGGGTTATGATTAGGGTTTACTTTAGGATTATTGTTACGATTACTGACTGCCCGGCCGGCGGCTGCCAATTATTTACAGTCGCCAAGAAGTTAAGAACAACATGTACCTTAGCTTCGAGTCTTCGGTAATGGCGATTTACTCCTACATTTCATCAACGCTATATTTATTTAGGTACTGTATGCCTAGGAAACGAGAATGATCTATTCCGTATTCGGCTTGGGAAAAGATTCAGTTTCGTGTGACATGCCTTTTTCAGTGCTACTGTACTGTGGTGAACTGTAGTGATTACTTTCCTGATTTTGTTGTTGTAGGAGGCTAGGAGCGTAGACAAGGTTTATTTTTTGAGAAGCAGTTGAGAATACTGCACCGGCTTCTCAGTAAATTATTTATTTATTTATTTTTTGATGCAAGTTGTTTGGAAATTTGAAACCACCCGCCATTTATATTACTTCGCGTTTTCCGCAAAACATACATCAAGCGATCTTAAGTAATGTTAAGTACAAAAACCGCTATTATTACTCGGGCCTCCCCCCCTGGGGGGAGAGCATGAGTCTTAAAAAGGGCTCTGTTTATTACTCGGGCCTCCCCCCCTGGGGGGAGAGCACGAGTCTTAAAAAGGGGGGGAAGCACGAGTCTTAAAAAGGGCTCTGTTTATTTGGCAATGTCGCGAAATGGCAATTCTTGCATCATCCCACTTGGGACTGGGTACGAGATCGATCTGAACCACTGCATATATTTATGCGCCATTGTCATATTTTTAATATTCATCTGGTTACCTTTCCTCGAGTGTTCTTCACTGAAAATATTTGATGTGGCTGGCAGTATCTTGATCTCACGATGCTTACAATCGCACACGCCGATCGCCGAAGACCTACGGCTACACTAAAAGATAACGAGCGATTTAGACACGGTTGGTGCCCTGCGATCTGAGATCTCGATGCCGTACCTGTACGCTGATGTGTACTCGATTAAACCTATGTTTAACAATTTAATATGAAACTCAACGTATGAATGCTTTTTGAAAATATGTTAACTGTTCTGAGGTAACTGTAATATTTTTATAAACTTTGTTGCCTGTATTGTTTATTGTTATCATGTTATGTTATACAAAATAAAGTCGATGCTATAGTTTATTGTTTCACATATACCAAGTACTATTATTAAAGTATGCAATGTTGCTATCGAATTTTACCCTGTTTCACTTATTGATATTTTACCTGTAAGCTTAAATGGGGCTCCAAAATGTTCTGGGTTATCAGTAAGTTTGTATCGATTGTTCATATTATTATATGCGAATGCTTACAAATGAACGTACAGACTAGAGTATATAAATCTCTGACACTCATTGTTGCCATTGAGTAACCCTGTTTCACTCGATATTTTACCTGTAAGATTAAATGGGGCTCCAAAATGTTCTGGGTAATTATCAGTAAGTTTGTATCGATTGTTCATACATGTATTATTATACACAAATGCTTACAAATGAACACACAGTATATAAATCTCTGACACCCATACCAACTATCAAAATCAAGGAGTAAAGAGTTTGTTGTTGTCTGCTGGTTTACCAGTGACGGGTCTAAATTTTGGCCTTGACTACACGGAAAGCGAGTTGGCTCGCTAACCGAGACAGTAACATAGTTAACTATGCAGTAATCTGTCTTTATATTACAATTAGCTAGCTGGCTGGCCCACTGGACTAGTCACTAGTATGTATAAAGCCTCTCAAATAATAAATATGCTAAAATTATGAATATGTTTACTGGCTCAAAATGTTATATAACTTCAAAGAAATAATGATTTTGAATTACATTTCTTTAAACTGTTTATAATAGCTTATGACACCTTGCTACTGCCAGCTAAATGGTTTGATTGACTGCTATGCCTTATACACTGAGAAAAAGATTAACTGATTTAATACTTGCTCAAACTAAACCTGTTTGCCGGACTGACCATATGAATTGTTATTACATGAGCACAGGCCGGCTCGCTTGCCAGGCTGACCCTGTTGGCTAGAACTGGATTAGGTCAGCAAACAGGGTGACTCATTTGGTGGGGCAGAATTCTCAGTAAGCCAGCTTGGATACTGAGCCAACTCACCTTCGTATAATCAAAGCCGTTGGCCAACACTATGTTATGGGTTTGCAATGATGGAAAATTTAACCACCCCTGCACTGACAGCCGTATCATTACATGTACCTACAACTATAGATTTGTGTATATTGAATTCAAATCACTGAATTTGCCTACAATGTCTTTCAACAAGCCACAACCTCAAGTAGCCCGAGTTAACGCCTAGCGGGCGTCTTGTTACTCGGGCCTCCCCCTGTGGGGGGAGAGCACGAGTCTTAAAAAGGGCTCTGTTTATTTGGCAATGTCGCGAAATGGCAATTCTTGCATCATCCCACTTGGGTCTGGGTACGAGATCGATCTGAACCACTGCATATATTTATGCGCCATTGTCATATTTTTAATATTCATCTGGTTACCTTTCCTCGAGTGTTCTTCACTGAAAATATTTTATGTGGCTGGCAGTATCTTGATCTCACGATGCTTACAATCGCATACGCCGATCGTCGAAGACCTACGGCTACACTAAAAGATAACGAGCTATTTCGACACGGTTTGTGCCTTGGTGGTCTCTGTCTGCGATCTCGATATAAACCGTACACTGAAAATGCCGTACCTGTACGCTGATGTGTACTCGATTAAACCTATGTTTAACAATTTAATATGAAACTCAACGTATAAATGCTGTGTGAAAATATGTTAACTGTTCTGAGGTAACTGTAATATGTTTTATACCCTTTGTTGCCTGCATTGTTTATTGTTTATAAAACTCAACATATGAATGGTGTGTGAAAATATGTTAACTGTTCTGAGGTAACTGTAATATGTTTTTGAAAATATGTTAACTGTACTGAGGTAACTGTAATATGTTTTATAAGCTTGTTGCCTGCATTATTTATTGTTTATATGTCTATATACAAAATAAAGTCGATGCTAATCAACAGTTTATTGTTTCATGCATACACAATATATAAACCTTTAACATTATAATTATTTAGAGATTTTAGAGCAACCTTTCAAAAGTGTCCACTTTTGAATTCTATAATTGCTTCTTGAATAAACCTGTTTCACTTGATATGTGTAAGCTTAAATGGGCCTCCAAAATGTGCTGGTTATCAATAAGTCTGTATCGATCAACTCTCTGACACCCATACCAACTATCAAGATCAAAGAGTAAAGAGTTTGTTATTTGCTGGTTTACCAATGACAGCCTGTTGCCATGTACTTTCCATTGTTACAACAGTTACTTGGTCTGCACAGACAGATACAAACTTTTCACACTGATTTTTGGCTAGTTTCATGATTACTATAGCTGTATATGAAGGCAAGCTGTACATGCAGGAGGCAAGCTCGCTCTCTAATCGAGATAGTAATAATAGTCCTGATATTACAGTACATGGGGCAGGCTAGCCCACATGCCAGACTTGCTAACAAGCACACCATTTGCCAACTGTTACTTGGTCTGTACAGCCAGATACATTTTTGATATTACATGAAGCGAGCTGGCCCAATAATAAATGTGCTAAATTTATGAATATGTTTACTGGCTCAAAATGTTGACTTCACAAAGAAATAAAGATTTTGAATTATATTTCTTTAAGCTGTTTTGCTTATGATGTCTTGCAACTGCCAGCTAAATGGTTTGATTTAAATGCACTTGTCACTGGAAACCCCAGGTAAGTATGAGAGATTAGACTTATCAAGAAACAAATCTAAGAAAATGCCCCACCTACAGTATAGGGGAAAATAACATCCTAAACCCCACCTACAAGTCACCTTCGGGGTTTCCTTGGGTGCCGTAGGGGTTTCCAGTGACAAGTACTGAGAACAATATAACTGATTTAATACTTGCTCAAACTGAACCTGTTTGCGGGACTGGCCAGATGAATTGTTGTTACATGAGCACAGGCCGGGCTTGCTTGCCAGGTTGACCCTGTTGACTAGAACTGGATTAGGTCAGCAAACAGGATGGCTCATTTGGTGGGGCAGACTTCTCAGTAAGCCAGCTTGGATACTGAGCCAACTCACCTTCATATAATCAAAGCCGTTGCCCAACAATACGTTATGAGTTTGCAATGATGGAAATTTAACCACCCCTGCACTGACAGCTGTATCATTACATGTACCATTGTACCTACAACTATAGATTTGTGTATATTTAATTTGCCTACAATGTCTTTCAACAAGCCACAACCTCAAGTAGCCCGAGTTAACGCCCAGCGGGCGTCTTGTTATTATTATTTTGTCGTCGTCGCGAAATGGCAATTATTGCATCATTGTTGACTAAATTTGTAGACTAGTGAGCGAGACTATGAATGTGGGATTACTACACATGCGCAGTGAAGTGATCCCAAAAAAAATGTTGTCCTCGTTCCCAGGCTTTTCACCTTTGCGAAACTGAAAACACTGCATATATGCGCCATTGTGCTTTATTTACTCATCTAATCCAGCGTGGCTCCAGTGATCTGATCACCTTTCTTCGAGTGCTCTTCACTGAAAATCTTTGATGTGGCTGGCAACTGGCAAGTATCTTGATCTTATATATATACGCTCACAATCCCGATCGCTTTCGAAACGGGTTGGTCTACGATTTCGAGAACCTGTACTCGATCAAATTATCTGTTTCCATACGCTTTTTGTCTACTAAATGTTTAATAATTTATTATGAGACTCAACATATGAATGCTGTATGGAAATATGTTAATTGTTCTGAGGTAACTGTAATATTTTTATAAGCTTTGTTGCCTGTATTGTTTATTGTTATGTTATACAAAATAAAGTTGATGCTATGAGCCTATGTTAATGTTCAGTAATTAGTTGCTATCGAATTTTACCCTGTTTCACTTGATATTTTACCTGTAAGCTTAAATGGAGCTCCAAAATGTTCTGGGTTATCAGTAAATTTGTATCGATTGTTCATACATGTATTATTATACACAAATGCTTACAAATGAACACACAGTATATAAATCTGTGACACCCATACCAACTATCAAGATCAAGGAGTAAAGAGTTTGTTGTTGTTTGCTAGTTTACTACCAGTGCCGGGTCTGAATTTTGGCCTTGACTACATGGAAAGCGAGTTGGCTCGCTAACCGAAACAGTAACATAGTTAACTATGCAGTAATCTGTCTTTATATTGCAATTAGCTAGCTGGCCGGCCCACTGGACTAGTCACTAGTATGTATGAAGCCTCTCAAATAATCAATATGCTAAAATTATGAATATGTTTACTGGCTCAAAATGTTAATATAACTTCAAAGAAATAATGATTTTGAATTACATTTCTTTAAACTATTTTATAATAGCTCATGACACCTTGCTACTGCCAGCTAAATGGTTTGATTTACTGCTATGCCTTATACACTGAGAACAAGATTAACAGATTTAATGATTGCTCAAACTGAACCTGTTTGCCGGACTGACCATATGAATTATTATTACATGAGCACAGGCCGTCTTGCTTGCCAGGCTGACCCTGTTGACTAGAACTGGATTAGGTCAGCAAACAGGATGGCTCATTTGGTGGAGCAGACTTCTCAGTAAGCCAGCTTGTATACTGAGTCAACTCACCTTCATATAATCAAAGCTGTTGGCCAACTCTATGTTATGGGTTTGCAATGATGGAAAATTTAACCAACCATTGTACCTACAACTATAGATTTGTGTATATTGAATTCAAATCACTGAATTTGCCTACAATGTCTTTCAACAAGCCACAACCTCAAGTAGCCCCAGTTAACGCCTAGCGGGCGTCTTGTTATACTAAGATTGCGGGCTCAAGGTGATTCACGGTATGGCCTTTAGTGCTTTCCACGAATACGATATGAACGATCATTTGTAGGCTGTGTTGGAAAGAGACCTTAACAGGTATTAATTAAACCGAGTTAGAACTCCCTGTGCTGCAGTGTACAGCCCTGTGTAGAGGAAGCTGCTACAGCTAGGTAATATAATATTAATATTCACTATTCAGACCTAAATAAATTTTGGTTAGACAGTATTTAAAGTGGCACTCCATTCTTTGAAGTCAAAAACAATGTTCACAGCAGATTTTTTGATAGTCAATTTTAAGAATGATAGGGAAGACCGATCATTTTTTATCAGCATTTTTTATCCAAACAAATGATTGGATAAAATGATTTGGTTTATTCCTGTTACAGGAGTTTTCAGTGATACCCCTATATCCATCAACTAATTTTTTGCCCTTAATAGCTGCACTAATATATATCTGTCGAAAGACTTCCATGGCTTTCATAATATTATAATTAACGCATATAATAATAATAATAATAAAGACGTATTAGGAGCATTATACAATAGTCTCAATGCTCTTACAACAATACATTATTAAAGTTACTTATGTATCATTATAAATTACATATACAGGTATTTCAGTGGTAACACATATTTCATATAAATGCAGCTAACACATATTTCAAAAATATAAAATGATACATGCCAATGCAACAAAGCACGACCAACATTCATGTATACGATGTAAATTATATCACCACATAAACCTATTCAGGATGAAATGCCCTTCACCTGCTTGTTACCCGAGATGACAATAAGATGACTTGTTCAACATTTTACAATGACACATAAATCAGTGTCAACCTATACGCAATTATATAATCCTACAACAAGCTTGTATATATACTACCGGCGTTGTCCAGACCTATTCCAGGACGACTGTGTTTACACACTAAGCTCGCCCAAGGCCAGGCATAATATATGCCAACAGTAATTGAAGTAAATTACCCAGATTTTTAGGCCTACTGTATATGCCAGTATGATGTATGTTTACACTACCAAAATGTAGGCCAAGCCCCGCAGACTAGTCTTAGACTTGTAGTGTGCACTGCACACAGCTATATTCTATATACTTTTTTGCACACTTATAATTACCGGAACTGTATATCAGCTAATCAAACATTGCAATTATAAAATTAAAACATGCAATCATTTTAAGTTTATATCAACATTTGTTATTCTAGGGTCGGTTGTTCAAAGCCTGGATAAGTTATCCAGCGGATAAATCTGCTATCCAGTGGATAGTTATCCAGCGGATAAAAAGTGGTTGTTCAAAGCGTGTATAGCGTGGTGGATAACTATCCGACGGATAACAGATTTATCCACTGGATAACTGCTCGTTGCCATGTAAATTTATAAATTTATTTTTGATCAAACATAAAATTCTCCATAACAAGACTTCATTTAATTCCTTTTTTTTGCGTTTGTGATTGGTTGTCAAAGCATCGGGTGATGCAATCTTATTTCTGACTCTAGCTGAGTTTGCACACAGAGAAAAAACAAATGGAATATACGTTCACTCTGTTAAAAGATTTTACTTGGGAAAGTGCTTCCAACGAAGGACAAGTTTCGTTTTTCAAGTTAGTGTATTACCTGTCGTCGTATTTCCAATTTTTTGTAATAAACATGTTAATCAGTTTGGAGTTGTTTATCCTGTGTTTTTTTATGAATGATTTTCGATTTGAATACAAACGAAATAGTTTGTTGCTCGGCTAATAATTTCATAGCTGTTTTGTGCTGATGATTCAACAATGACATGCATGTTATCCTTTTTCTTCACGGATACTAATAAATAATACAGAAATGTTATCTTGTTTGAAAATATAAAGCTGTTTTTGGTGTTGCGCTGTAAATTTCAAAATGTTTTGTCGGTACAAAATCTGACAAAGCAGGAAGCTCAGTCAAAGTCAAACATTTCCTATTCGCTAGAATTTATTTTAACGCTTTGGGTTCAGTCAATCATGTTTTACTGCATGCATCATGCATGGACACTTGTAGAAATGCAAAACATCTGTACAAACATCATGCAAAACAGCTGTTGAAAACGACCCGAAGCCTGTAAATTTCTTGAAAGATAGTCATGATGTTAGATTATACAGTATACAGTTCTTGACTGAAAAAAGAAGAGAAGTTTTATGCGAATATTACACAATGCTAATTACTTAAATTTATTATGGATATGTAAATTTAGATAGACATGTATATAAGTCATGAAATAATAATAAATGTAGATCTTTTTACTGTAAGACTGAAGAGTATAGAAGTAAACTCTAACAGCTCCCTCCCTCCCCCACACCCTCGCGCCCTCACTCACTCCCATTCTCCCAAACTAACTCACTCGCCGTTGATACACCACACCGCTTCAAGATTTTAAAAGTTAATAAAAATATTCATGTTAATAAAACTATACTTACAAAAAGTGAGTGTAAACATTGTCTTCCATAAGCTTACGATCTAACATTTTCTTCTTGCACCAATCATAAACAGCTAGCTCTACCCCGGCAATAACAGCAGCTCGCTGTGCCGTCGGAACTACGCCCTAAATAAATACAAGTAGATGCATGCAGTGGATGTGGCAAAAACGAAATTATGGAAAAATTACTAACCAGAAGTCCAACTCGCGTGAAAACTTGTCCCATTTTTTATGTGCACGCGCGTGATCCGTCAACCCGGCAAGAAATTGTTCATGCAACAAAAAAACAACAACAAAGATATGGCTATCTTCCCCGCCGAGTGTTTTATATCTGATAAAACACTCCTACGCGCGTTCTATAGGATGAAGTGCGGTAAGGTGGCGAATATTTTTTTATTTGTCATCTTGGAAGGTAAAAACCGCCGGGGGAACAGGCGACATGCATAATCATCAAAGGTACCGACACCGAGTTGGACCTCTGTACTGAATTACTTATTCTGTGATATGAACGCGGAAACTTCTTTGTAGCGAAACATATGGAAATTATCTAGAGTAGAACCTGAGTTTTACGACCACCTGCCGTTTTACGATCACTTTTTCTGGCACGGGCGATTTGTAGTTAAAATGTACCTGCCAAACGTGACCAGCGACCACTTTTAGCGTCCCAAACACGAAATTTAACCTGTCATGAGCGACTTTTTACCAGATAATAAGGTCTCATCAGCGACCATTTTTACAGGTCTCATCAGCGACCATTTTTAGCGTCCCAAAAGCGAAATTTAACCTGTCATGAGCGACTTTTTCAACTTAAAACTGCCACTATGTAAACGAAATACGTTACAATCCAATCTCGTATCCAGAGCCTGCGTTCCTTTTGGCCTGCGCCAAAAAACAGAGGCTCTGGGGGTTGACCCTTCGTGTTACGCTAGCACCAAATTAAATGCTTTATTATAATATACACCAGTAATGCACTAAAAACTCCACAATAATCCCTGTAATCCTAGGAAATCTGTAATCTTGGTAATCCCTGTAATTCCTGTAATCTTAGTAATCCTAGTAATATTTGTAATCCTAGTAATATTTGTAATCTTAGTAATCCCTGTAATCTTAGTAATCCCTGTAACCTTAGTAATCCTTGTAATCTTAGTAATCCTTGTAATCTTAGTAATCCTTGTAATCTTAGTAATCCTAGTAATCTTAGTAATCCTAGTAATCTTAGTAATCCCTGTAATCTTAGTAATCCCTGTAATCTTAGTAATCCCTGTAATCTTAGTAATCCTTGTAATCTTTAGTAATCCTTGTAATCTTAGTAATCCTTGTAATCTTAGTAATCCTTGTAATCTTAGTAATCCTTGTAATCTTAGTAATCCTAGTAATCTTAGTAATCCTTGTAATCTTTAGTAATCCCTGTAATCTTAGTAATCCTTGTAATCTTTAGTAATCCTTGTAAATCTTAGTAATTCCTGTAATCTTAGTAATCCTTGTAATCTTAGTGATCCCTGTAATCTGAGTAATCCTTGTAATCTTAGTAATCCCAGTAATTTTAGTACTACCTGTAATCTTAGTAATCCTTGTAATCTTAGTAATCCTTGTAATCTTAGTAATCCTTGTAATCTTAGTAATCCTTGTAATTTTAGTAATCTTAGTAATCCCTGTAATCTTAGTAATCCCTGTAATCTTAGTAATCCCTGTAATCTTAGTAATACCTGTAATCTTAGTAATCCTTGTAATCTTAGTAATCCTTGTAATCTTAGTAATCCCTGTAATCTTAGTAATCCCTGTAATCTTAGTAATACCTGTAATCTTAGTAATCCTTGTAATCTTAGTAATCCTTGTAATCTTAGTAATCCCTGTAATATTAGTATTCCTTGTAATCTTAGTAATCCTTGTAATCTTAGTAATCCTAGTAATCTTAGTAATCCTTGTAATCTTTAGTAATCCCTGTAATAGTAGTATAGAAGGTAGGGCTGCGAGCCCAATCGACCTCAACCGTGAATATAAATACCAAAACATCACCAAATTTATGCCAAGTCGCGACTCGACAAATTTGGTGATGTTTTGGTATTTATATTTACGATTAACATCGAATAAGCTCGCAGCCCTACCTTCTATACTACTACAGCAATCGTTAGTCAAGCTAGACACCCCTCCCACGTTTTCTACTCAATTGATGCCAAACACCAAATCACAATTTTCGCTAGATTTTAGCCATATTTAAAAATAGAATGTGTCGTTTCATCATTTTCACGTCTTTAAAAAGTAGAAAGTGTCGTTTCAGCATTTTCACGTATTTAAAAAGGGTGGAGAGTGCCGCTTCAACGTTTTCACATTTTTAAAAAAGTAGAAAGTGTCATTTCAGCATTTTCGCGTTTTTAAAAAGTAGAAAGTGCCGTTTCAACATTTTCGCATGTTTAAAAAAGGTAGAGTGTGTCGCTTCAACATTTTCACATATTTAAAAAAGTAGAAAGTGTCATTTCAACATTTTCACATTTTTGTTTGACAAACCACGAACACGTTCTGCTGTTGTCTCACAAATTCACACGCGAAAAAAACCACTAGATTTTGATTCTAGTGGTGACGTTTATCCAAATGGATAGCGAAATGGTGCTCTTTTGATTGGCTAACAAATAGCCGGTTGTTTTGCAAGTTAGTCCGTTTGTTCACTATTTTCAACGGTGTTTCTCACTACAATGTTTTTGTGACCATATGCGTAGGAGTCAATACCATTTTCTAAAAGGTATCGCTTATCATCGAAGCAGGATAGCGACACTTTATTAATTTCATAACTACCGAGCTGATGTTTGACACTTCTAATGGTCTTCATTGTGTGTCGCAATTGTTTCTGCTCAAGTAACACACTTTTGTAATCTTCATGTCTGATTACCTTTTTAATTATATTCTTTCTAATACCTTTAGCAGTTTTTCCACCACCTCCATCCTCTTTTAGATAACTATACATTTTGCTGCGCAACCCAACGAACTCGATAATTGGCGTTCCAGCGCACTCGTCCTTCATCTTCCCAATAACTTTCTTATTCTCTTTAAAAGCGAATGGGCTGTCTGCGGGGTAGTCGCTATTGTCGAACTTTTCGCACTCCATCATAAAGTCGGAATAAACGTCGTCAGTTTTGATTGAGTACAACAGACTGTCAGTGTCAGTGAAGTGTAATCTACAGGTGTCGCTAGAGTACTTTTTCATAATGTAGTTATAGTGAAAATTGTACATCAGCGTTTTGCTCAAGTCTAGTATGCACATACCTACATACGCGGGTCGATTTAGTGTCAGCGTTTCTTTAACTTTGTGGACAGCAACTAAGTTCTCGCTAAATATCTTGCAAGACACAAACGTTGGCTTTGAGACAAGCTTTTTAAATTTCTCCGCAGTGGTCACTAGTCTTACGTCCACACGCTTCCTCAAGTTTTCCATCGTTTTTCCGAACACACTGTTATTCATCAACTTGAAGAAGTCCTTCTCAAAAGCGTTCTTAGCCGCAGTTCTTTTGACTGTGTTAAAGTCGATGTACTTACCCAACCACTTAGACTGATCAAATTGTAGGACCCTATGCACCTTTTTGATTTTCAATCCAAGATCTGTGTACAACTGCAGATTTCCATAGTGACACACATACTTTTTTTTGTCCATCAAATTAGTCACCAGCTTTTTCACGCCGCCAACACTCACGTTAAACTTATTTTTGATTTTCGTGCAGTACTCCGACAACATGTCAACAGTTATCTCCATCTTCTCGGGAGCCACCGGGTAATCGTTGTGTAGGTCATGCAAATGGGCTGGGTACTCCAAGTCGACTTCGAGCAGTAAGCCCTTTTTACTATTGTTGTGATAGTCGCATAGATTAACCTTTTTTATTTCTATCTCAGTCAACCACTTGAAGCCACCCGTAGGTAGACTTCGACTCATTGCCCACCCATACAAATTGTTGGCATCAAGGTACATCAAATACTTCGACTCTTGCGCTTTATCGTACCCCTTCATGTATTTATTATTCGCCACACCATGTCTGTTGCATATGTAGCTCACACCACCACGCATACCTAATTCTACGAACTGAAACATGTCAATGTCGGACAATAATTCGAGTTCTACTCCAGTCATCTTTAGCATGGCATCCCAAGCCAATCCAGGCGACGTGAAATAATGGCAAGGGTCTAATTTATACTCGCGATGGCATGTCTTTCTAAAGTTCTCAAAAACGTCGGCGAGCAAGAGCACATCACTTTTCAAATACAGGTCGTGATACCCACCCATACTTTCAACGTTGAAGTAGTCCCACACGTCGATGGCGCGCTCGTGCATTTCCTCCGTAATATGCTCGTCATTCAGAATGCTGTAGAAGTCCTTTTTAGAGGGTAGCTCGCATTCGTCGAATTTATCAAAGGAGTCCATATAATCGTAGGGATAGACCCCCTTTCTTGTCATGAGTGCCAAACCCTCGTCGTGAAACACTTCTGACGTGTATTTGAAAGCGTCCCTTGGTAGGTTCCTCACCAAGTTGTCTAGACCACTACTCATGAACTGGAAGCTGTCCAAAAATACTAAGTTTTTTCCAAGCATGAACGCCATGTACTTCTCCATGTTGTTTGGTATCACATTTATGTCTTGACCAAACTTGCCAATCTCCTGCATAATGAAATGGCTATCGTAGCCGCGTAAGTTATGAAAGATCACAGGAATTTTATCAGTCAACTTAAAGTTCACGTTACAGTGACGATGTGCGGACTCTATACTTACCTGACACGTGACAATGGTCTCTCACTCTAACGTCAGCGCTAATGTACTCAACACTGCAAATATGACAACTTTTAGCCTCGTCAAAGTTTTTCTTATCGGCATCAGTCAGTATCATTTCTTTGTTAAAGTGACTCTCAGATGTCTCTTTACAATATTCGACAATTTCTAACATCTCCCCAATGAACTTGTTAACTGCATTTTCACCGCGATACACTTTTACTGGCTTACTGTACTCGTTGTCGTAGCAACAAACTAATTTATACCCATAACCGCAGTCAACGTGTCTCTGGTAAGCATTTGTGTAGCTACACTCGCTTGATGGTGTTGCCGCATGCACCTTCTGTGTGATAGCCTCGAAGTCTGCATACACCACAAATGGTACATTTAATTGTCTACTAAAATTCTCGTATTTCACTTTCGTACCTTTTTGTGGCATTTTAATAGCTTGCTTCCCATTAATGACCAAACATACTTCCACATGGCGTTCAAGCACGTCCTCGCGACTAAAACACTGCAAACAATACCTGCAAAAGTGCTTTCTCGCCTTATACTTTGTCTGACGGTACATGAATTTGTTAAAATCGCGAATGTACACATAATGCTTGTTGCCCACGTCGTTAGTTATCAACAATAGGTCCATGTGGTCAAGATACGCCTCCTTAGAGACGTACACAGGGAATGGCTGCAAATTTTCATACCCAAAAACATTAATGCTAATATCGTTTGCCTTTTCGATCTTGTTGTAGTCTTTGAGTGTGACTGGGAAGTCAATTGCGTCATAGTTCAGCTCACCGACATGCCTAGCGTACTTCGACGTTCTATCAGAGTGTTTTCCAACAGGAAACTTATGTGCGAGGTGGCACCATCTAAAGCACTCGTTGTCATCCCCATTATTTACGTTTATCAAGCCCTTCATACTATTGCGCAGCTCCTTTGGCAACGCAATGTAGCTACTCCCATGCAGAGGTCTATAAATAGCGATATTGACGTAGTGTGCATCTATTTTGTCGATAGTCCATCCAGACCCCTCAGATAACCACCCAGCTATCCGCGTCAAAATCTGCTCCGACCCACGATTGGCGACACCCTCGATGTCATGCTCGTTAATGACGACGAACGTTTCGCTGTTAAAGTAGGCAGTTTTGTATGTGGTCTTATCGCGCTCTAGAACTTTCTCAAAAGTGACCTTGACTGTCTCTACCACTTTCATTCCGTTGGTCTCACCCAGCTCACGTCTCAAAAGGTTAGTGACAGCACTTCTACTAGCGTTTACCTGGTTGATGTCTCTGTCGTCAATTACCTCGACTCCATAGGACCTCGTGAACCCTCTCAGCGCTGGGCCCAACAGCCGTGGGCTATGGTCTTCAACTGTGGGTTGTGCCTCCCGGTTTCTAACAAGACGGTTGTGCGTCCGACTGCCAACGTTAACTCGTCTGTTTGTCAGCGGATTAACAATACTAACATTTGTCGTGTCACTAAGAACACCATCTCTAACAAGTTGATTGTAGACTCGCCCGTGGATGTTGATTGCTCTACCTGTTAGTGGATTTACAACGGCTGCACCATTTCTAACAAGTGAGTTTTCTGTGACGTCACCCATGGCTTCTATATACTACACATATATTTTTTTTCCTAAGCCACTCGTTGTAATAGCGATCACCACTCTCACACCACCCCAACTTTGGGTACACCACTCCAAACAAATTATCGTCAAACTTCTCTTTCACCTTTCCGTCTTTAAGGTCTGACACCTTCTCAAGCGTCTCAACTTGCCTTCTACAACACAACCTAATAATGTAGTATCCATATCTGCTGACGTTTCTACCCTTTATCAAATTGCATGAGTGCAACACATTGACAACTTTCAAGAAGTCCTCTTTTATCAACTCAAGGTGCTCACCCTTCACAACGTTCCGTAGTCTCCTCCCCATCCACCAAGACCGTTTGTGAACGCTTTTTAGTCGCGTGAGTCTCATGTCGCTGTAACTCTGAATGTAGCCCCATTCGATGTCGCCACACTTTGGACACGCGTACCCACCGCAGTCAGTCATGTTTTTCACAACGTCGCAATCCGAGCAGTAGTAGAGCCTGGGGGTGTCTCCACACTTAACTTGCGTCTCACTCGCGATCTCATCAATTGTCAAGCCATAACTCATCTGCCTCATAAGTTTGTCCATCGCTTATACTATATACTCCAACATTTTTTCACCGAACTAGTACCCACACCGCTATTCCACTACCCAAACCTAGCGCGCTAACAAACAATAATTGGTATTCCTTCATTTCCGCACTCGGTTGGTAGTAATCCGCAACCTTCGGGAGGTCAGTGAACACTCGTCCGCTGTACCGTATGGTCATTACGCTTCTAAGTTCTTCCAACGCGTGGTTTGTGTCATTGATGTCAGCATTAGCGTCAGAGAGTTGTTGTCGCAAACGCTGGATCTGATCTTTCTTAGCGACCTCATTCTCATACCACACTTCTTTCGCACTGGCCAGCTGTTCCAACGCATGGTTGTGTCTTTTCATCTCAGCTTCATAGCCTGAGTGGTTAAACTTTGAAAACATAAAGCCAGCGCCTGCAAAAGCCACTGCGTTAAATATCCCTCCAGCCACGACACTCACCATTAACTTACGTTGATTTGAATGGGTCTGTCGGTATCCACTTTTTTGATTGCATCCATTTTACTAACAGCGTTCCTGCACCAACAGCTGCAGCAAGTTTCACTGTGCCTTTAACTGTCTCTGGTGTTCCCAATGGTTCTCCCAAAGCCCTTTTAGAAATCATACTCACTACCACAGCGCCAGTCGTGACAAGTAGCGCATCGTACAATTCGTTCATAAGTTCTTTTCGATCGATCGCAGCCATATATACATTGTCGTGTGTTTTGTTCAAGAATCAAATGTGTCTAACGCTGGACGACGAGTTTTATGACTCTCTGACGCAGGTGCTGGTGCAGTACTCACAGGTTCTTTTTCACTGCTAATTGTGTACCATAGCGAAGCAGCGGCGATGATAACACCAAGTGTCCCAACAATGTAACCATAGCTCCACTCACTACCCCGTTCTTCGTTGACTATCATTTCACGCATTTTCTTTTCTTTCGCAGCTTTCGATATCTCAGCCAACTTTTTACCGGCAGCGACACGCTTTGCAGGGTCCTTCACCTTAACACTTTTCACATCAGCTGTGATCTTAGCTTCAACAGCCGTCTGTGAGTCTTCAGCCATCTAATACACTACCACGTGTTATCTTACTCACAGATAACCTCACAGGTGTCTCACAGTTGACCTCACAGGTATCTCACAGTTCCAAACCAAACGCACTAAAAATTAGGATTTTTCTGGGAGTATAACATAATGACTCAAGCCCGAGAGGTTAGCGAAGAAGATATTGCCAACATGCTGAGAACGGCCTTTGTCAGTGTGTCTACCCCACGAGACGCCCCTGGACCCAACGTCTTAAACGAGTACTTCTCAATATGCTCACCACTCCTTGACCTCAACCCCGACGGAGGGTTACCAAAACAGTTTGGCTCTCAGGTCAACCGCACTAGGCATCTTCTCGACGCTTGGATCGATCTTCGGGAGGAAAGAGCTAACGAGCTTGCTGATAGATTAGCTAGCATAATCCCTGTGTGGTGTTACTCATCATTCAAGTACCTTATGTTAGCAAGTGATGTCTACTTGAACAACCCTAGTGGGTCCAACGGTACGTTACTCGGTAACTTCCTCCAAGTGTTCTTAGTGACCCTTATATGGAAACCATGCCCAACCAAAGCCAAAGCGTGGCTAGATCTCGCCGCAAACCGCGACGTTCACGTTTGCAAGGTGGGGTGTAAGGAAATACTAGGTGCGGACGATATCAGGGACCACGTACTCTCGCCCGCCCACAGACACTTTGTGAGAGATGAAAACGCGTACACCTGTCACCCGTGCGGTGTGGCCACCAACGACCCACTGCATCGCTTAAGACATGAGAGCTCGAGGTCCCATCTTAAAAACTTAGAGCTCCAGCGGATATTCAACATGGAACGACGGTTTCCACCACAATAAAAAATATTTCTCTGAGGGTATAGTAACCATGAGAAAAGTTGGTAAACTGGAAATCGTGATTGGCCCCATGTTCGCAGGGAAAACGACAGAGACTCTCCGCAGGTTAGTTGCGTTAAGTAAGTCGGGGCTCAAAGTCCTTTACATGAACAACACAGGCGACACTAGGCGAACTAACCACGCGTTCTCCACACATCGTCAGACCATTGTTGTCGGGTCAGACAGTTTACCTGTGAAGTTAATCACCAACCTTCCAAGTTCTTCCGAGATAGCTGACTATGACGTCATTGGCATTGATGAGGGCCATTGGTACTCTGATCTACTCCCAGTTATTCGCGAGTACATCAAAGCTGGCATTCACGTCATTATTTGCGGTCTCATAACAACAGAGCATTTAAAAAGACTTGGTGAACTTGACACGTTGTTCCCAATGGCAGACGACATCACATTTCTAAAAGCGTATTGCGCCGTTTGTCGCGACACTTACGGAACAACTGTTGATGCACCATTCAATTGGAGATATAATCCAGGACCATCGTTCGTTGGTGGTGCTGAGCAATATCGTGCAGTGTGCAGACGTCATCATCCTTCCACACAAAATTAAGGGTGTTATCGGATACCCCACTTTTTTAAATTTAGACATTGGTAACATGAAGCGTCCAATGTCTCATAGAAACATTTTTTCACACAGTGGTCAGAAGGTTTGTGAAATAAAGAGAGAAAGTTCCACAGATATTTTTATCGAGTTAAAAAACGTCTTTAAAAAATGCTAGAGCAGTTGTCGCTTCAAACGTCGTCTCAACAACGAGAACGAGTGCTAATTCGACTCATTACTCGTTGTCTAAAAAGTCTCTTTACAATAGCGTCTCTCGTGGTTACTCAACGCTGATTTGTTTTTAAATTTGCGAAAACACTGGGAACATTGAAACCCAATGTCAAAGAAATATTTTATTATTGCGGTAATAGCGTCGTCGTATGAGTCGCACAACAATGTTAGATAACCAGCGGATTTGTATCTGAGCAGCAGAGAGTCTTGCTCTTCAGATGTCTTACCTGTGCCACCTGGGTTCTTGAACTCAATCACGAGTCCGCTATGCTGTCGGTTTGCGTTGGCAATAATCAAGTCAGGCGTTCCACGTTGGTAACCTTTTTTCCACGAGTTTATTCTTTTACTCGAAGTGTCTTGATTCTCACCACAAGCGGCTATCAAAATAGCTTCTGGATAATATTTCCTAAGAAAACCAACAACTTTCGTATGAAGGTCGAACTCAGTGATCATTTTAAACTGATTGTGTTTGAGACTGACGTCAGCTAAACCCTTTCTAATGCTTGGTAAGACTTCTGAGTGCACCCACCTTCTAAAGTGTTTCGCACGCTCCATTTTACTCGAGAACGCTAACGAGTAGACCCCAAGTTCGTTGATAAACGAGGCCTGTTCCATCTTTATTTTACAGTCAGGTTCGACGTGGTCGTTGACTGCGTCTTTTGGTCGAGCGTAACCTAGAGCGCTTGCGACTTCTCTTGCTTTGAACCATATGTCACCGTTGTGATTAACCGTCGTGATTTGGTGACCATCGAAATCGAATAGTTGGAGTATCGCGGAAGTCATCGCTATATAGTCCTCCACGAGAAAAAACTATTCGATGTGGGTGTTGGGTTTTTTATAGATCTGGTTTGTTGTGTACCAATGCATCAGGTGTGTTTTGTTAGTCTTCAGTTTTCTACGTCGTCTGAAAAAGTTTCTAATGTTACGAACCAGTTTTCTAAGCCAACCCATTTTAACTTAGGTCACGTCTCCTATCACCCCCACAGTGTCTGATTCTGGTAACATAATAGGTTTGCCGTAAGTCTTTTTAGACCTCATACCAATCTCAGCGTGGAGCTCGAGAGTTATATCACCGCGACCAAATGACCCACCAGCTTTGAACATGTGATCACTCGTCTTATTTATTTTATATATTTCACGAGGTCTCGAAATACATGCTCCCATTTACTTTACACCATATTCCTTCATCGTTTCTCCACCCATGATTATGATGTCTCGGTTTGTCATGTAACCACTCACAATTTTCACACCGTAGAATTCTATCAACGATGGGTATGCATAAGGCGCGAGTGGTATTCTTGGTCGGTGTATTCCAAAAATTGTTCCATAGGGTGTGCCTATTTTTTCCATATTCGCTACGAAGTCTGAATCGGTTGACTTAACGTTGTTGACCCTGACATGTGAATTGCTCATTTGCCAATGTATTGATATCATATGCATTTTGGTGAGGTCAACACCACTTGGAATAGTGCATACGCTCTCCATCGCTGGGACGCTACCACCATACGCGAGTCCGTTGGTCATACCAGTCTTGTACCCTATGAACTTATCCCACTGACCGTCGTCGTTTGATATAATTGTCTCCCAATTTGATCCAGCGGTGCGAGTAGGTAACCTCACCACAACAAAAATAGATAGATCACACCATTGCATACTCGGACAATTAAAATGAAGACCTGACTCAAGTGGGAGTGGTGTTAACACAGGGGATAGAAAACTTTGGCTTACACTACTGATGCCAACAATAGGACCATAAGCCGAGTTGTTTTGCACTAATTTGCTTGTTTCACCAATGGCTTTCACTTTGTTTGAACCATTGGTGTGAAACTCCACATTTTTCAAGGCGTGTGTGCTAACGTTGAAGTCGAGCACAAGATTGTAGGACTGACTCTTGAGGAAACCCGATAGCAATTGCTCTAGAGTTCTTTTATTCGCGGCATCTGAGTCATCGACTGGGTCTGCTACGTTTTTTATCGCTGAGCCTTGCATGTCTATTATTCCAGACATCCTTCCACCGGTCGCGCTTAATTTGGGATCTTCATCCAGATGCCTTTTCGTTCTCTTTAGTATTTTATCGTGAGGGTCGTCAGACTCATACCCATAGTTTAGACTCATTACTACTTCAAGGTGTATTTGGTTAGCAGATAGCCAGATACCGCTGAGAACCCTAGCACTATCGCCAGCGTTGTCGTGTCTGACTTACTTGTGACCACTGCTTTTCTCATGGGAAGTGGTGCCACACTTTCTTGGTAAACTTTTTTAGCCACGAGATTAGTTGACGCCACCACATTTTCTTGGTGAGCTTTTCTCTTCACAGTCGTTGGCGCTACTAAGTTAGTCACCACATTTTCTTGGTGGACTTTTTTAGCCACAGTCGTTGGTGTCGTCGCATTCAAGCGAGTGTTCACTCCAAATTTCATGGACTCCGTAGCAATCTTTAATAAGTTGTTGTACCCAGCGATTTTATTCTTGAGTATCACCACATTGCTTGGCATTAACCATGTACTTGGCGACAGTGCAAGATTTTGGACAACGTTGGTGTCTCTAATCGATTTATTCATGTTGAGAATCCATGTCGACACGTCGTACTGTACAACGCTGTCAGAAAACAACTTGCGGAATTCTTGTTGGGTTTCTAGACTTCCTGCAGAACCACCAACGACTGACACACGTGTTCTCGCTTGCGCACCAAGTGTGGAGTACACAAAGGATTCTATGCTCTGATTTAGATATTGCAGCCCAATGTTGGTAAAGCCATCTGAGAGTCGCGCGACGTACCGTTTATAATCGTTCTGAACGTTGTTGAGTGTGTACACTCTGGATTCACCTGTTGTGCCATCGCTCAGGACTTTACTCTGGTAGTAATGTTTTCTGGGGATCTTGGAAATCTTGCCATACAATTCGGAAGCGTTGAATTCTCTACTTATTGATCTCATGGTCTCACCACCCTCCATTCTTCTGAGAAGTCTTCTAGTGGTGAAGTACAAATGAAATCTCATCACACTTGTGACCACAGGGTGGACTTCTTGTGACACTGATAAATGTTGCAACGACACTCCACAACAGAAACTCGCACAATATGTCGCAAACACAACACGGTAGTAAGATTCGCTGTCGTCCCACTCTGATTTTGTCTTTGACGTGGTGATTTGCAAGACTGGTAGCTTTGACATGAAGTAGCTATTTTGGTTAACAAAAACTTTAAAGTTATTCACTGGATAATTTAACACGTTTTCTGTTGGATAGCCATCCCAAAGCCCCCAGTGGTTTTTATGACCTTTTGGCAGTGGTTGGATAGCTCCACCACCTTGCCATATTATTGGGAACTTGCTATTGTGTAGCCACTTCCACATGTTCTTATCATTTTTGAAGGTTGTGCTGGTTATGTTTGTGCTGAGGATGTCGTTGTTTCTGCAATATATGTCGACACTCATGATTTTACCATCTTGCGAGATATTTGGATAGAACTCGAATTTGCTTAAAGTGGCGTGGGGGTACTTTTTGATGAGGTCTGCCTTTGCGTCGTGTGTAGCCTTTGATGTGTTTGCCATCGCACGTTTGTAGTACTTCCCATAGTAGTCATGAAGGGCTTTCTGCATATAATATACCATATGTTATACATAATGCGAAAGTTGACGGTATTCATTGAAGGCGCAGAAAAAGTTGTGTCCTTTGACAACGCAATAATGATCGTGAGTGACAACCCATACATTATGGTCAAGACAGCCACTGTGTTTTGGGACTACAATAACATATTAGATAGTGACGCCACACTTCTCTCTGCGCTGAGCCACCCTTCGAGTGATCTTAAAAGTACGATAACGAGTGGTGGGTATGCTAACTTCGACGCACTGGTCAGACTCTTAAAAGAAGAGTTAAAAAAGGCTGGGGAGGACCTTGAGATAGAGAAACTACCGTTCACAAGTAGATGTAGGATTAAGGTTAGTAAACCAATTCCGCTTGACGACATTGGGCCTCTACTTGGTTTCGCGAGGGGTAGGGTGATTAAGGGTGACTCACGGTGGTACACTAGTCCAAACGAGGTCGACATGCTTAGAGGTCTGAAGTACATAGAAATCTTATGTGATATTGTTGAGACGGAGAGCAACGTAGGTGTTGATGGGAAGCGTAGCAATGTGATCACGACGTTGCCAATACCCACTGAACAGTCTTTGAATGGGTCAGTACAACGTCATGTGGACATTGAGTCCAAGGTGAGTATTAAAAAAGGTGTCTACTCAAGTATGACGTTTCGTGTCAAACCAAATAACGGTGGTCTTAAAATTGGCGCGGTGCTATTGGAACTGTATATTGTGTGAATTATATGGAACTTGGTGTGGAAACAGAACAAGGGTTGCGAGACATCTATTATAATCCTAAGACAGGGTACAGTGGTGCAGAGAGGTTGTATCAAAGTGCATTGGGAGACGGATTGAAAGTAACTAGAAAAACAGCGAAAGAATGGTTGACAGCGCAGGACACTTACACTAGGTACAAACCTATTGTGAGAAGACATAAATTCCGCGCGACTTTTGTTGATCACCTTGGTGAGGAGCTCCAAATGGACTTAGTGGACATGAGTAAGTACTCGAAACAGAATGGTGGTTATTATTGGATACTAACAGGTATTGAAATATTGAGTAGATACGCTTTTGGTATTGCAGTTTATAGAAAAGACACTAAGAACATGACTAAGGCTGTTGGAGAGCTATTGAATGATTTTAAAGATCGGTTTGGAGCCACACCTAAGTTAGCGCAATTTGATGATGGACTTGAGTTCTACAACGTTGGTGTGAAAAGTTTGTTGAGAGAACATGGCGTTGAATATTTCAGCACTAAGAGTGATAAAAAGGCTGCCGTTGTTGAGCGTTTTAATAGAAGTCTCAAGAGCATTATGTGGAAGTACTTTTACGCTCGTGGAACGTATAAATGGATTGACGCTCTTGACCAGTTTGTGGGTAATTACAATAGCAATGTGAACCGAAGCATTATGATGAAGCCAAAGGACGTCAATGAGTCGAACGAAGGTGAGGTGTGGACCACTTTGTTTGGTCATCAATTTGCAGACAACCCATTGCCAAAGTTTAGAGTTGGCGAATTAGTGAGAATTAGTAAGTACAAGAGTGTGTTCACAAAGGGCTATGAAGCCAACTTCACTGAAGAGCTGTTTAAAGTGGTAAAGGTTATTCGTGGTGATCCGAATGTGTACGAAATTGAGGACATAAGTGGTGAACAGATTATTGGGAAATTTTATGAGCAGGAATTATCGCTGGTCAATAAGAAACGTGGTGGTGACGATGTGTACAGAGTTGAAAAGGTGTTGAAAAGAAAGAAAGTCAGAGGGAAGAAGATGGCGCTGGTCAAATGGTTGGGTTATGAGAGCAAACATAATTCGTGGGTACCAGAAAGTGATATTCAAAATGTGAGCTAATGTAATATGGCTGAAGGTGGGGAAGGTTTTGACGAGATCGAGATGGAAAACTTTGACAAGTACGAAGGCATGAGTGATGAGCAATTAGAAAAGAGTCTTGTCGATGTCGAAGATTTTATTGAAAACATGTACGGTGGGCACACTGAAGACAACATGCCGGAAGACGTTCGTGTTAATTACAACAGCTATCAAGACTATGCGAAAAAGATAAGAGGTGAGCTAGCTAGAAGGCGAGGTGGGCAAAAAGAGACGTCGTTTATTGACACTGACGATGGTAAGACGGTGACAATAAGAGGAACTAACACGGAAGTCCCCGCGGTGGAGTTTGTTGAACAGGAGTCATATGGTGACGTCAATGACACAAGCTACAGTATAGCTCTTGAAGTAAGGTCAGACGATCTTTATAGAAGAGTGGACGAGCTAAACGCGTTCAACAAAGAGATAAAAAAAAATCAAGTAAAAAGAGTCAAGCTAATAGATAAGAAAATACGTGAGTTGTATAAAAAAAAACTCGGTCGCGACGACACGTCAAGGGAAATAGTCAACAGATCATATGTGACGGACTCAGGGTCTATTCTTTTCAAACCGATAAACAAAGATGGTGAACGTGGGAGTCCTAAACTAATTCTAAAACCTGGGAAAAAAGGTTTGATCTACAGTAAAGACGCGAGTAGTAAAAATGCGATTGAGCAGTTCAAAAAGTTAGTTAGTCAAATCCCTGAGAATGTAGAAACAACAGTTGTCACAACAGAAGTGACCCCAGACGACTTCCCAGTGATTGAGACAAGAGTGGATAACGATGACATACCTGGGCTATCACTAGACGAGAACCGTGAGCTGAATGGTGTGCTTAACCCGAGCGATAGCGTGTTGCGTGAATCGAGAATAGGTGATGACGGCGCGCTGCAAGCACAGACAGACCATTTTCAAAAAACGATAGACGAATCGAACGAGGGATTGGCGGAGATTAATAGAAAAGCTAACCAAAGTGGTCTCACGAGTGATGAAGAGCGAGAGTATGCCAGTTTGTTTGAAAGAGTGGGAGGACTTGAGCAGGCTAGAGACAGAACCCTAGGACAGCGCGAGCTTGAAGAAGTTAGAGAGCAACAAGAAGTCGACATTGACAGATTGCAGAAGTTCAAGAAGTGGGCTAGAGAAAATGTGGTTGGGTTGAGCGCTGTAGCAATTTCAATGGCTGGAATTATAACAACTATTATTATCGCTGGGAGGTCCGCTGTTGTGAAAGGCGCTATGGCCACGAGGTCATTTGCGCAGGCTGTTAAGAACGCGATAACGAAGATGGGTCCATGGGCTGTTGGGTTGGCTAACTTGGTTTATAATGCGTTGACGTTGGGTGCAAAGGGTCTTGCTTGGTTGGCTCAAAATCTGTGGGTACTCGCAGTGATATTTGTGTGGTTCGTGTATGACTATTACAAGCTAAAACGGTAGCCTCAGCTTCGAAGATAACAAAACATATGCAAAGTATATGAACGTCACGTCAGCAGAATTGAGTCCCGGTTTTAGACGAGCGACCATGGGTGTCATAAAAGGGGTGAGAACGCAGCATGTGATCACGTTGAACCCTAATAAAGTCAGTCCTGGTGAGGAACTTTACATTGACATACCGAAGCTCAAGGTTAGCAGCTGTTTGGTGCCTGGGTCGTTGGGTTTAGTGTTCGACTTTAAGAATGCGAATGACAAAAGTTGGTTCTTGAACAATGTGAGCAAGTTGTTGGTTGAGAAACTTGTTGTGAGACTAGCTGGAGAAACTGTGTATGACAACAGTGGGGAAAATTACACTGGTGTTTATCGTGACCTTTGGGAAAGTGTCACTGTGCGAGACCAAATGATTGACTATGGTGTTGGCTCTGAGAACTTGAGAAAATTAATTTCTAAGGACGACAGTGGCGCGACAAGTGGGAACGTTACTAAAGTTAGCGACGCGTTAATGTTTGGTGTGATTGGAACGAAACAGCGGATTAAGCTCGGCAAGATTATGAATGACCACGGGTTGTACGCTCCTTTTAGCATGAACAACAACTTGCAGTACGTCATCACACTTCCGAAGGCCACAGACATCATGGTGGCGCAATCCAATGAGACTGTAGGTGGGTACACTCTGGAGAACCTCGAGCTTGAGTATGAAACGATTGATAACCAGGAGCTCTCTGACGAAATAACGTCGGGCTATGCAAGTGGTCGTAGTTTGTCGTACGAGCACGTCACGTTGATGAAAACCACTGAATGGGATAAAGGCACGACCATTGTGAATGAGAACATAAATCTACCAAGAAAAAGCATGAAGGCAATTGTGTTGCTATTCACGAATAAGGTGCGAACAGACAGTGAGGAGTTTCTCTACCCAAATATCGAGAGTGTTAGAGTCACAATTGAAGGTGTGCCAAATAGCGTGCACTCACAAGGCATCCCAAAGTCGAAGCTCTACGCAGAAGCGAAACGATTGTTTGGGTTGGGTGAGGAACACGCTCAGTTCATGACCATACAGAAATTCTACCAAAGCGGTTTTGCGTTGGTCATTGACTTGAGGAGCGTTCAAGATAATTACAACGTCGCCACTGGTAAAAAAATTGTGAACACACAATCCGGCGTGCTTCTTGAGATCACTAAAAAAGCGACGACCGCAAATGTCATGTGTAGGGTGTTTGTGATAAGCGATGGGTTGGTCAACTTCATGAACAATGGGTTGCAATCAATCCAGTATTAAACCAAACGCAATTTAATGGAAACTCCGTTTAATGCGTTAATTGTTGGGATGACAGCTTGTGGTAAGACACATTATTTGCTTGACACATTGGAATCTGAGTATTGTGGAAAATTTGACTACATTGTGTTGATTTGTCCTACTTTCGAGTGGAATAAAGCGTATCAAGATTGGAAATATGTGCGCGACCCCGACGTGTTAGCGATAGACTGCACACAAGACAATGTTGACGCTGTTCTCAAGTGTGTAACAAATGTTTTTAAAGGCACTAACACTCTGATTGTGTTGGACGACTGTGCAAGTGGGCAGGACGTCAAGAATAGGACTAGTCAATTGGTCAACTTGGCTTTTAGTGCGCGACATTTTATGTTGAGCGTTATTGTCATCACACAACAACTGACGTCGATCGCAAAACCGTATATAGTCAGGTGGCTTAGTGAAATGATCGTGACAGAAGTGATAAAAGCATGAAATTTGGTACACAGCTAGCTTAGGTCCTACCTAATGATATTAGAAGGGGTGCCCAAGTCAATCTGCTCAGGAACCCGTTTTAAGGGGATAATTGATTTTGAACGAAATTAACGATTTGGGTTACTGTGGTAAAATGTTTGTCCCAGTGATTTTACAATAAATCTATACAAAGTTGGCATTTTTATCATATTCTAATGATGTTTATATGTATTATACTATTTCTGTGAAGGAAGTCAGATCATAAGTCATATATTCAGGCACTAGTTCCAGGATCCGCTCGGCCAAAACACGGCCAAATATATTATATTAGATCAGTGCGGCATTTGAAGCCACTTTAAACTTGAAAATCTGACTTAAGATGCTTCTGTAAATATAATCATATGGATCGTCACTGAATGATCACTGAACAAGCATCATTATTTAATGCTGGCTCTTTGCGCAGCCACATTTACACAAGTGTGTGCACTGGAGCTTTTCCTTAGCACATTTGCAGCGCGTGCACTGTCCCTTGCAGGTACACTTTATCAGCTCCCTACAAACACTCGCAACTTGCGGGATCGTCATCCAGACTGGTATCCATCCGTCCTCTTTCTTTTCCCACAAAAACTCTGCGGGGGAGGGAAGCTCCTGTGCCGACTTTTCCGATGACGTCCAAACTCCGGCCTGATATACCGCCCTTCGAGAATGTTGCAGAAGTGCATCCTGCAATAAGATTTATAGAAACAATTGAAGTTCCAATTTATCCAACAGAAATTATATTTTCATGGACTAATGAAATAGATAAACAGAAAGACCATGTATCTTATCATCATTTTACAGTTATCAAGACTCTACCACAATATTACGCGATACCTGTGTGGGAGGGATGTTGTCCAAGTTGCGCTTTGGGAACAGCATCATTCTAGTCTCGTTGACAGACTCCAGGGGACTTGACTTGTCATACATGAGAACCGTCAGCCTTTCAAGCTTCTTGAAATGTTCTGAGGATATGTTGAGCTGCTCGAAGGGATGAGTTGCGATGTGATTCAGGGCAGGTGTGACATCATTGCTAGTAGATTGCCATATCTTCCATGCGGTCTGCTTCCCGATACCATAGAATGCAGAGGTGCAGTCGCATCCAGTGAAGGCATGGAATACCGGTAGGGCTCGTAATCGAGTTTCTCCAAGAGCAGAACAGATCGTGTTGATATCAATCATCGTGAAGTAGCGTCCCATCCCAAATGCCACCCAGATTTCAGCCCGCTGGTTGTATGTCATGAGATCGTGAAATTTGCCCACCAGGATGACCACAACGTCCGTGTCTACGGTTCTGACAAGAACAGATTCTGAACCACCCTCCAATGCATGGCGTACATGGACGATGATGCGGGTATCGGCTTCCTCGTGGTCGCACTGGGACATTGGTCGTTCCGAACCATGGGATAGAACAGACGTGCCTAAAAGGAATATAACAAGTGGAATAATAAGTTATTTCTAATTTGAAAATAGAAATTGAATATTTACTGTTACAAACCGGATGTGATGTATACTGTTCTGTCAAGGGGCCAGTGAAAACGTGCAACCTTCATCGATAGAAACGAGAACAGTTCCGATTTGTTAACAGGATCTCGTAGGAACATCATCCAGTTCTTTGGTAGCTTTGTCGGTCCTGACACCTTTCTTCTGACACCTTGGCCACGCTTCTCCCTCGTCGCCTCCTTCAAGCTATTTGGAACGTACTTGTCCCACACAATATCTACACGCTTGCTAAGATGGAGCTGATGTTGAAGATAGGGTATGAAGACTTTGGCTGCGTACTCATCAAATGTTGTAGCCTCAACAGTCGGCAGGCAGTGGACAATCACAGCGCCATCCAACACTCTACAGTCGAACTGATTGCGTGAATCGAGATTACTGGCTTGTGGTACACATTTCAGGAGGTCTGACTTGGCACTTGGAAGGCGCAGATTGCCATTATCCGACAGTGAAGGGGGAAACGATTGAACTTCGTGACAAAAGAATTCTGTCATGTTGCCGTCCCTGTTCTGTAGTGCAATGTACAGCTGCGCAAATAGATTGAGGTTGCTCTGAAGAACTCCAATCTTTTTTCCTTGTTTTGAAGTTGACCTTTTTTAGACGAACGGAACAGAGGGAGTTTATTCTTCTTGATCGGGTCGTGGATGGATTTGGAGCGGTTCTCTATGACATTGGTGACGTAACACTGGTATTGCTTCTGACCAATTTCGTCAATCTTCTGAACTGATTCAACAACACTTGACTCTGCACAGTCTCTAGAGTCAAGAGTCACAAGTTCGGGAAAGTCATCAAGGAAGGGATTTCCTGTTCTTCTTATCACATCGCAGAGATTGTTTACCTGGCGATGAAAGGTTACCTGGGCTGCGCGACCTGTTTCGTGATTTTGGAAATTCTTCGGATTGTCGGGATCATTGCTTGAGAGAAACTGATCTTCGAACTCCTTTATCATTCTTGAAAGTTCTGGACCTGATAGCATCCATCGCCTATAAGCAACAAACAAAACGTAAGTACTTCCAAATACATGTATTTCTTGAAAAAATTAAACTCATTAGGTAATGAGTATCCTATAAAAGTATGCACTTTACGTGTACGTACCTAAAGGCTACTGGATTCTCAGTAAGACCAACTGCACCTCCATCACCTTTGACCTGCTTATTCTCCTGCTCGTGGGCTTGGGGATTTCAGAGAATTTGTTGCATGTCTTCGAAAGAACCCAGTGGTGATGATCCTGGAATTCCCGTCTGATGGATTCCGGAAGAGATTTCATATGCCTGATATGAATTGGAACCCAGCGCGCATAGTTGGGGTGATCGAGAGTGAAGAACAGGGGTACCAGTAGCTCTAGAATGTTCACGAAAAGCGAGAAATCTCTTTCCCTGTGCGCCCGAACAAATATAAGAACCAGAGTCTCGTATTTGATTATCAGTTCCCAGAACAGAAACGTCGGACTTCTTCGTCTAATGGCGTCTTCCCAATCCGCAAAGGAAACCTCATCTCCACTGTGAGCAGAGGCCAAAAAGGCTTCTCGTTTCAACTTATGCAGGGCCAACACAGTAACTTGGTGAGCATGTCTGAAATAAGAAAAAAATGGATGAATATCAATCCAGCAAAATGAAGTAAATGCTTTTCAGGTACGAACAAAACATATCACTACTGCAATTAAAGTAGTTACCTGGTTCTGGTAAGATGTGATGCTTTTAGAAATCCATCACTGCAACTCCAGACGAAGCCACCTCCGCATCTGTAAGGATATTGGTCCAACCACTGCCTTCGAGAAGATCACCGACGGTGCTCCACAACGCCATTTCTAAATGGAGTCCCCCAAACATGATAACGTACTTGTCTTCGCCATACTTGTCTGGCCATTTCCATTGGACGCTTTTTGCCAGTGCGAACAAAGGCTGATCTAATGCTACAACTGGAACTTGGCCCGGATTGAGAAATGATGTTGCCTCCCTTATGACATCCATGCCGTGTTTTATCATGGCAGGAGTAGCAGCCGTTTCGTAGAATAGAGGGAGGAGTGCGGTTATAGCAGGAAGATCTTCAGTATCATTTGGTTGATGCTGGTTGTTCGAATGATATGCAGCCCAAGCTACATGATCTGCGGCACTAATGGTTTCGTTGTCGAGTTTTGTTAAAGCGTGGGTCACCCAATGACTCTCTCGCTGTATTGCATCCTCAACGCTGACATCGCCTTGTACTGGTGTTGCTTTGCATTCTGGAACGGAAACTGAGCTTGTGGTCAATGCCACTGGAGATACTGATGCGTAGCTAGCCGGTAGTCCAACGTGTTCTGTCCCAGATGGAGGAACTACTAATGGCGGCCTACCTTCACCAGGCTTACTTTCCGTTGGGAACTGAAATATGCTTATTCCTGTCCCGTGGAATGAGGAAACTGACGTGGTCGAACTAGGGTTGTGATCAAGGTTGTCCAGTGCGCCAACAGAAAATATACCACTCCTTAAACTAGCGGGAGATACACACCCGTCTTCCTTAAATCGCTCACTTAGGGAAGTCGCCAGCGCCAGTCCTCTATTTCCATTTTTCGATCATAGGAAACTGAGATCCCCATCTGGTACATCTTTTCGACCAGGGTCTTACTTCTGGTCAAGCTATGGATTTTTAGTCCAACATAAAGAGGTAGAGGTGGCGCACGTGCTAATGAGTGGCGTGTTAGACCAGTTTTTGTCTCACAAGTTCTCTTCTTTGTGTTGAAGACTATGGTCTCACAAACTGTCAGACAGGCTTGACATTCAGCCTTTCCTTGATCTTGGATGTTTACCCCGTTGAGAATCATTGAAACAAGAGAAGTTAAACTAGATGGAATACTTTCCTTTTGACAGTCCAAGGGAAAGGATCCAGAGAAACTGAATCCTTTGTTAGCGAACATGTCTTTTCGTATGATTGTTGCTGCTTTAGCCAGGATTTTGACATCTTCCGAAAAGTCTCGTTTTTTCAAAGCTTCCTTTAAAAGGGCGGCCATTGCATCTCGGAAAATTAAAACGGTGTTTTTTCCATCAGTTTGCTCCTGGACAGCTTCTTTTGGATAATGGGCCAATAATGCACTCTTTAGTCTTGTTTTGTTTACCATCTTGTTTATTCCTAGATCTGCCAGTCTAGTAACGTACAAGGAATGCAGCTCAGCAAGTTTAAACAACTTGGTTCCATTGTCTACATATCTGTCTATGTACTCGACAAGCTCCACGAACGCCCTCGATTCATCCATCTTCTCATTATCTCCGGTTGTACTATCTCGTTTTTTCTAGATGGTACTTGGCTTCAATGGCGACGAGATCTCCCTCTGAAATCCGACCAAGCAATGAAAAATCTTTGAGTTCATGCGCCATTTGACGAACACTCCTGTCCGTTTCCAGGGTGTAGTCTATTGAACTTTTCTGCACCATTACAGAATACACACTGAGTTTCTTCAACTTCAACAGGAACAGAATGGCGTTTTCTGCATTTGGGAATTGGCTGTTTCTCGGCCTCGACTTCTATGCTCCGCTTTAGATCTATACGTTCCAGGGATTTTTTAAGTTTTGAAGCGCTAAATTTTAGGCGGCAGGACTTGTGCCAGGAAGCTTTATTTAAACAAAGGCATTCTATAGTGATGTCATTGCCAAATTGCAGATCTACGGGAGATGCATTTGCTTCTCTGAAGCTTTCGACGTTTTCTATGAAGGCCCTGTAAGATTCCTTATTAATTTCAGGTGATCCATGGCCATTTAAGGGACACTTTAATGCCTCTTTGGGAGTATCCTCTTGGCATATAATACACTTTCTCCAATCAATGAGTGACATTTGTAGCCAGTGCTCCTAAAAGAAACATGCAATGCAAGATTAGATATATGTACATAATGATCAAAACAAAAGCATTTAGATTTATTTCAGTGTCATACTTACAGAGAAAATACATCACTACGTCATGAGACATCAGCTCAGGTTTCCTATCAAACCATCGAAGAACCTGTAAAATAAATATACTTTTATATTCTATACTTAAAACTGAAATTACAACACCATATTTTGCTTGATATAGGGCCTCTGAAAGTGAACCGTTGAATTTATTTGACAATGTACTTACAAGCATTTCAGTGAAGTCGAATCGAAGTCGAAGTTCAGTTAAATAATTCCAATTAATTCCATTTAAAAACACTCTAAAAGGTAAAACAACGAATAAAGATTTAGGCTAAACATCTTACTTCACTATATTCAAGTTTACTGCAAAGAATAAATCATTATTATCAGGGATACTTACAGAAACAACAGCTCAGCGTGGAGACCGCCATCTTGGATATACAAACAGCGGATCGGTATACAATTACAAACTAACTAGCCATATTGTCTGTTTCTCGATTTTCTCTTTATTTTATGAATTGTTTTTCAGTTAGTACATCAAAAGTGTTTAATATTACCAATATATGCGTAGATAATCACTCAGAAGTTGATTGGCTTAGTATTTCGAGGCAGGGTAACCCAAATCGTTAATTTCGTTCAAAATCAATTATCCCCTTAAAACGGGTTCCTGAGAAGATTGACTTGGGCACCCCTTCTAATATCATTAGGTAGGACCTAAGCAAGCTGTCTACCGAATTTCATGCTTTTATCACTCTCGTCACGATCAGGCCTAAATTTTGCGCTAAGCCACCTGACTAATAGAGAAAACATTAGTAAGCTCGTTTGCTTCTACTGTCCGAGCAGAAGTGATATGAAGGTTGTTATTGACGATTACCTTGGGCACATTAGCAAAGAAGAAGTGTCGGCGATTGTGACCGCATTAAAAAATAATAAGTACGCTAGACTTGAAATCTCACTGCGCTACCCATACAGTCACGAAGTTGTTATTCCGCAATAAAATATGGGTATAAGTAATAGTGTGATGGTGAAACGCAAAAGTGAAGAAAACCCCACGATTGAGGAATTAGTTGAGGACACTGATGGTACCTCGACTGTGGAAGACAATATTGACGTTAGGAGATCTGAACTTATTAGACTGTCTGGCGATGGTGTGGTAAGCCAATCTGAAGCGTACATTAAAAAAGCGTCCGCAAAGGTTATCGACAAGATATGGCACCAATACGAGTTGAAGAGAATGGAAATCGCAAACGCTTTTCTCACCGACTTGCTAATCAACAAATTCGCTAACTTACTAGATGGGTTGAACGCTATAGAAAACCCTGACGAACTAAATGACGAGTTGCAGAAAGACCCATTATTAAAAAAAGACGTTGAGAGCATTGTCGCGGTTGTGACGCCGTACGTGCCTTTCTTAGGTTTGTTGTCGGGAGGAATCACAACGTCGAAATATGTGTACGATCACCATTTTAGAAGTGAGGTGACAAACACTGAAAATAGCGAACAAACGGACTAACTTGCAAAACAACCGGCTATTTGTTAGCCAATCAAAAGAGCACCATTTCGCTATCCATTTGGATAAACGTCACCACTAGAATCAAAATCTAGTGGTTTTTTTCGCGTGTGAATTTGTGAGACAACAGCAGAACGTGTTGGTGGTTTGTCAAACAAAAATGTGAAAATGTTGAAATGACACTTTCTACTTTTTTAAATATGTGAAAATGTTGAAGCGACACACTCTACCTTTTTTAAACATGCGAAAATGTTGAAACGGCACTTTCTACTTTTTAAAAACGCGAAAATGCTGAAATGACACTTTCTACTTTTTTAAAAATGTGAAAACGTTGAAGCGGCACACTCCACCCTTTTTAAATACGTGAAAATGCTGAAACGACACTTTCTACTTTTTAAAGACGTGAAAATGATGAAACGACACATTCTATTTTTAAATATGGCTAAAATCTAGCGAAAATTGTGATTTGGTGTTTGGCATCAATTGAGTAGAAAACGTGGGAGGGGTGTCTAGCTTGACTAACGATTGCTGTAGTAGTATAGAAGGTAGGGCTGCGAGCTTATTCGATGTTAATCGTAAATATAAATACCAAAACATCACCAAATTTGTCGAGTCGCGACTTGGCATAAATTTGGTGATGTTTTGGTATTTATATTCACGGTTGAGGTCGATTGGGCTCGCAGCCCTACCTTCTATACTACTTGTAATCTTAGTAATCCTTGTAATCTTAGTAATCCCTGTAATATTAGTATTCCTTGTAATCTTAGTAATCCCTGTAATCTTAGTAATCCCTGTAATCCTTGTAATCTTAGTAATCCCTGTAATCTTAGTAATACCTGTAATATTAGTAATCCGCGTAATCTTAGTAATCCCTGTAATCTTTATACCGGTAATCTTAGTAATCTCTGTAACACTTTTAATCTTATTAATCTCAGTAATTCCAGTGATATATGCTGGAGAGGTTCAGCGGTTTTGTGTAACCTCGCACATCAATGAACGATTTCTAATTTTAATACATGAAAGAAAAATTTGTTTTTATAGACAATCAAACCGTGAAATATACAATAGCTCTTCGAAACCGTCGAATTCCATTGTATTTTGTCCTCCTCTACGTGAAAACATATTATTAGACTTAAATTGCCGAATATAGCTGTTTGAGATTGAAAAATGCTCGTGATGCGCGTATTAAAGAAGATTGAATGTGACGTCACACAGTCAGAGTTTAGCAATTAATGGTCGAATGGTGTTGCATATTGTTGTTGTTGTTAAGTCGTTGTATTGACTGCATGGAAGAAGATCGTGAAAATCAGTCATTGGAAGGATAGTACAGTCGTTTTACCGTCGGAATTCATCGGAAAAATATAAAAATAGGCTTGATTTGAAGCTGAGAGTCTGGGCTATCTAAAGAACTGTGATTGGTCAGTTGGAAATAACAAACGCACTGATTGGCTGCCTTGTTAGGTGGCGGTTGCCAAACACAGCGTGTCGCGCAACCTGACCTTCACTTCTTCACAATGGCGAGTCGTCCTAAGAGGGTTCGTTTCACTGCTGAAGAGGTTTTGGAGGTTTTAGTAGATATGAATGAATGTGATAGTGATCGTGGAGGAATGTCAAGCGGAGAAGAATCGGACATCGACCACCAACTGATGGATTTCGACGAACTAACGAGGTGAGTCTAAAATATGCCACGCGGCCATGTCGGAAATATTTTTTGCGTGTTTGGGAAGCGATGTAATTTTAGTCGATATCTTCATATATTGTGTTTGAAACATTGCTTATCATATCAAGAAATTGTTCGGAGATGTATCGAGAACTTTTTTTTGGTAAAAACGGTTGTGTTATGAGCAAGAAACACAAAATCGTGCGAGCGCTGCAGAGACAGATTATCAAGCGTGCTAATTCTGTGACGCATGGCCTATTGTTAGCGACAAAATTTAAATACCCCAATGGTATTTTTACATTTGAAGCCTTGTGTAGTTGTGTATTCCCAGGAAATGTCTTCTATATATAACAGAACATATTTGGAGTACTAAAAGTACTATTTCACGACTGAGAGACGGAGCTATTATGCTGAATAAGATGTTGTGAAGAAACTACTTGTTAGCTAATTATTTGATACCATTGTTTACTGCATGAGATACTTATATCATTCCTGATGCTGGTGGTGAGGTTGGAACCAGCAGTCGGGTCTGTGGTAATGGTAGGCAGGCCAGGGTTCCCCGTGGTAGGGCAAGTGGTAGGGGCCGTGGTAGGGGCCGGGGTAGGGCCCAAGCTGCGGTTCCTGTACAAGGGGGGGAGGCTGGAGTTCCCAGTGGTACGGCAAGTGGTAGGGGTCGGGCTAGGGGAAGGGGAAGGGGCCAGGTTACAGCCCCAGCTTGGATGAGCTATGGGGACCCTGATGTTGGAAATGACATTCCAGCATTTCAGCCAACCCGCCCACCCGGAGTACACTTTGATCAGCCCACAGTTAGAGGTACCATGACCACTGCTAGTGAGTTTTTCATCTTTTTTTTAGTGTAGAAATGTTAGCTAGTATAGTAGCTCATACAAACACATATGCTTACACACACATTGCATCAGGTACACACAGCGCCTACACAAAATCTGATGGTAGTTGGCAAGAAACTACCCCTGAAGAGATAGATAGACTAATTGCTCTTCTTCTTTATTTTGGTTTAGTGCGGGTAAATGCACAGTTTAATTATTGGAGTACTAAGTCACTATACCATGGATTGTGGGCCCGGGCCATAATGTCAAGGGATAGGTTTAGTGCTCTCATGGCCTTTTTGCATGTTGTAGACCCAAATGCCGAAGCCCCCGGGGATAAGTTGCGGAAAGTAAATGCGTTCATCACCTATTTCAAATCCCGGTGCGTCAGTTTGTATCAGCCCAAACAGAGTGTTGCCATTGATGAACGTATGGTTAAATCTAGACATAGGTCTGGCATTAGGCAGTACATCAGGGATAAGCCCACTAAGTGGGGGATAAAACTTTGGGTTTTGGCCGATAGCAGTAATGGCTATACCGTTGACTTCGACGTGTATATTGGTAGGCATGCTGCGGGAACTGTTAGTGATAAGGGCCTGGGGTATGATGTAGTTATGAAACTTATATATTATAGTTATGCGCATATCATGAATAATTACCATATACATGATATAATATAAATAATGATAACATACAATAAAAAAAAATTTTTTAAATTAAAAAAATATTAAAAATTTTTTTTTTTAAAAAAAATGGGTTATATATAAGTGGGTGGTGTGTGGAGATCCAGAAGCACAAAAATCAAAGTGCAGGAACATATATAAAGTATCATGGACACAATATTCTATGTATACTATTATTTTCCTACATTTTGTATACATTTTGACGGTTTCGAGAAGGGTTATATAAACAGCCGTAACTTCTGTTCCTTTTATTCCTTTTCAGCCATACTTGCTGGACATGTTGCTAATAGATAAATGTAACTTTGTGGCGTTGAATTTTTACTATACACTGCAATATGTGGAACACAGATAAGTTCATGCCTAAATTTTGAAGCCACATTTTTATAATTTATGCTAAATTATGCAAATTTATGTCAAAATGTACTGGTTTTTTTAAAAAATAAATTACAATTTTGAAAGCTTATTCAATAAGCTTAGAAACGAGGTATAGCTTGTTTTGTACTTGTGGACACTTGTTGAGAAACAAGCCGAGGGAGAGGTGCACTGAATTTATGGCATTTTTGACCAGTAATGAATGAGTTAATCTAAATACATTTCTTTATTAATAGAACTAAGTATGGAATCATCAGTTATCATTATTATTGTTATATATTTTTGCGGACAAAGAATTTTCGCATCTACCACTTCTAAATATAATTTATACCTGGATAGTGTACGAAAGGGAAAGTATATACAGTTTCGTAAAATATATTTTTGATTTGGATAATCGCATTGAAGAGTTTTAAGATCATAGTGGGTATGTACTTTTTTTTTATATTGTTTAACATCTTTCTATTAAATACTTTCTCCTTTACTTCTTCATCATCTTCATCACTACCAAAAATTGCCTTCAAACTATCTTCACTATCAGAATCACCATTATCCTGAATGGGTTTGAAGGGTTTGAAGTCATCGAAATTAAACTCTTTGGACGTGTTACGTATCCGTATCCCGTACGCGTATCCCGTACGCATATCCTTCTCCTTTATCGTTGTAGTCCCATATGAGAGGAGAACCATATGGTATTATGGGGGAACTATGGGGTTCTCCATAGGAAGCTTCGTTCGTTATTTCTTCTTTCGTAGCCTTTTTTTTTTTTCCTTAAACTAAGTTTGTAGATATGTTGGGTTGTTACAACGTTTTATATAAGTATGTGTTTAAAATGAAAAAAAAAATAGTTTCAGCTTATTTATATGAAAGTTTTTTGAGAAAAAGTTTTTTCATTTGTAAAAAACCTAGGGTATAAAAAAATATGATAAATAAATGTTATTGTGACGATAGATTAGCGAGATGGAGGCAAAGATATATATATGATGAAGATAACAAGAAAAATGCAAAAATACAAAAGTGTGATTGTTGTAAATAAACGTTTTTAATACACAATAAAAACTTTTTTTTATACAAGAGAAGGAATTATTATGTCTTTGTCAGTTTTTATAAACTTAACATTTTTATGCAAAAGATGAGGAACATCTTCCTCCGATAATATTTTTATTGTTTTTCCAGATTCTCCATGATTGATAACTTTCAGGGTTACTTCATACGGGTGTTGTTTCATACCATTTATTTTTATTACACTACATTGTGTTGTTTCCAATATTGTAACAGGTTTGCAATCCTCCACAAAATATATATATTCAGGATATTCTTTAAGAAAATATTCACATGAAACATAGCGCTGAAAAGTATTTTAGGTTCTGTCAAAAAAGGTTATACTATTAGCACATATACTACAATAATGTAATACGGACATTGTTTTTTTCAGTAATGATAAAGTTTTTTAGTTTAAACATCTATATATATAATATATTTGTCTTAGAAAAGATATATTTTAAAAAAAAATCAAAAACAGATATAACAGTATAAATAGACGGGTTTTCGTTTTTTTATAAAGCATTGCTTGTCGTACTTCAGTTAACAAAAATATGAAATGTAGGAGTTGTATAAAAAAATCGAAAACGAAAATAAAAAAACGAATACGAAAACGACGACGTTCTAAAAAAATTCAAAAAGGAGGATGGAAAAAAGATCATCCGAATTATAATCATAAGTTTTATGAATTTTGGAAATGGTAGACGATGTATTAAAAATATTTTTATTAATCCAAATAAATTTTTTGCCATCTTTGTATTCTATCATCACATTCACATAGATCAACTATTTTACTATAGATAAGTCGTCCGTAATTATTTTTACAAAAAAAACAATAATGATGGTTTACAAAACATTCTTTACATCTGTAATGCATGAAAAAATGATAGAAGGAATTCACTTCACAATAACAGAAACTGCAATATACCATCTTGACAACGTTTTTTTGGACTTTTTAGAAAAATTATATAGTTTTGCAACCTACTTTTATAGATTTTGGGACTATAAAAGCAGGGTATCAAATGTATTTTTCGTTTATTTTCAACATGTGGTTGCGATCAATGATTGATTTTGGAGAATGTGAATATCTCATGGTTATCTTACATTGTATTATCATGCTGAACCCATACAATTAGTAAACTACGAACCTGTGGTTCCCTCGTGTTTAAGATATGGATATTATTTATATCTGAAAGATCGTCAGGGACCTCGATATTTCAAAATGTTGTTAGTAGATGCGTTTGGGGCTCCGGTGGATAATTTACAGAACCTCTTATTATCATTGAAGGGAAAAGATATAAATATTAAAAATAATAGTGTAGAATTAGCAAACTCAACACCTTCATTAAACATTAAGCCCTCCCTTCTCATGGGAGACAGAGGGAAACAAATGTTTTGGTCTTTGTAATGTTTTTAAAATAATAAACTTTTGATAGAAAGTTAGAAACAGAAAAAAAAAATATCGAGTTTTATATTTTTGTGTAAAAATTTTTATTACAAGAAAATAAATAATTTTAAGAAGTAATTTGTTGTGGAATTATTGAGTCATTATTTATTAGTCTAATTTTTTTATACAAGAGATGATCACTTTTAGTATCAATAATTGTTTTTAGGGTTATTCCCTTCTCTTCAACTAATCCCTGTTTAATAACTTTCAGAGTTAGTTCGTAGACTTGAGGTGGAGAACAAAATGGGGGATTACATTCTTTACATAGTATAGCAGGTTTACAATCCTCTACCAAATACGTATAGTTAGGAAAATGTTTTTGAAGAAAATTACATGAATAATAACGAGGAGTATAGTCATAATATGCTACATCCCTATAATTGACACAGGTTACGAGATCTTGTTCTTGATTCATCTTGTACTAGATATCAATATGATTAAATCAAATGTGTAATCTTATATATATAATAAATAAAAAAGGAAAAACACGAATTTTTTTTTTTAAAAAGTTTTTATTGAGTATATGCTACAGCTTTCATGAAATTATTAGAATCTATTATCAGTTTAATTTCTTTTTGTAAAAGATCAGAAGCATCATGGTCAACAATTGTTGTTATGTTTTCACCCAGACATGAACAATTCCATTCATCATTTTCATGTTCATGTTTCTTTTTAACTTCCAGAGCTAAGTAATATGCTTGAGGAGGGGGTGTTGAGGGTATATCACCAATACATTCGCAAAATACCGTATGTTGACATTTCTTTACAACATAGGTAAAGTGGTGTAATTCTTTTGCTAGAAAACGACTTGGATAATAGTTATTTTCATCTTCAAAATAGGGGTTAAAGTCATCAGCAGTTATTCTTTTATATCTTCTACCGTTATGTTCATCACAATCACGATAGGGTACATGTGAATTCGACATCATTCACAAAAACGTTTAAACATTTCGGTAACCCGTTTATATATAATTTTTTTATAAAAAAGATATAAAAAGAAAAAAATCAAAATTAAAAAAACAGATATTCTAAAATAAAAATATATATAAAAAAAATCAAAAGAAATTTTATTAGGATATAAATAAAAATGCAAAAAAAGGGTTTTACAAAATATCATGGAATCCGTGGAAACAGTAGATGTACGATATAATAGATTATTCTATTCAAAATATCCCTGTGGACAATGTCTTAACGGAAATATGTGTGGGGAAGTGTGTGCGAATTATACACCGTGGAAAGATCCAAAAAAAACACGTTGTTGTGGATTAAAGAGATGGTTGTCAAAGAAGATATGTTGTTAAAAGATTTAAAGAAGAAAAATCCATAAAAAAAAAAAAGAAACAGTATAAATAAGAGTAAAAAAAATAATTATTTTTATATTTGTTAGACTATGGAACGTATAGAAACAGCAGATGAACGATTTGAAAGATTATATTATATTAGATGTATTAACAAAAGATTATATTAGATGTATTAACAAACACCCATGCGCGATTCATCCAGATGAATTAAAACTTTCTAGACTAAACAGTTTTAAACGTTGGTTGTTAAACAAGTTAAATATACGGTGGACATATACAGTGAATGTTTCAGTGGAAATAGATCACGAATAGAAGAAAAGACGTCGAAGTTGTTTTTAAAAAGATTTAAAATGGCTGTACGAGAGCGTGATTTTGATGAAATTCTTTATCCCGACATTCAATATTTATCACATGCTGAATTGTTTGAGATAGAAAAAACACGAGATTCAACGTTTTATTTTTTGGAATGGAGAGAGCACCCCTATCAGTTTAGATGTGCTGATTATGATTATAAATATTGTAACATTTATGTGGAAGATAAAAATGAACAATCTATATTTCGAAAACGATATGGTGGAAAAAGATATTATAGATTTTTAATAACCAGTTTTAGCTGGACTATGTCATTTTATGATCAGTTAGTGGGAAAACATGTAGTATTTATTGATAGAGAATCGAGATTACCCACGTTAATTTCGACCCTTGATTGTTTTGAAATAAATTATATACCATGTTATTCAAAAGAGTTTTTGTATGGTAAATGTAAGGATTCAAGATCTAGATTAGTAAATTATCATTTACGTGAAAATTTTGATGGTAAAGAGCTTTATTTAGTTCTTATTAAAGATGAAAATATATTATCTGTACTTAATGTGATTTATGGTACCAGTAATGGAAATTATATTGTAACATTAATAAATAAAATACATTTTGATAAATCTATGTTGCAAATACATGTCTATTTAAATTCTTGTGGGGGAATTATGTAATAATTTTAATGAATTAAATATTTGAAATAAACCGTTTAAAAATATCGAGAAAAGCGTTTTTTTATTTAAAAAAAAAGAATTTATATACACTTCTTGATCTATAAAATTATGTATACCACAAGCTCCTGCAACATATGTTGTTATATATTGTTTATAATTAAGCTTTTTATTTTCTGCATACTCCATAACTTCCAAGTTTATATATAATCGATTCATAGGAAAGCATGGATTCAGTATTTGTTCACATTTACGTACAATAAATTTTTGATTTCGACAATTTTCTTTAAGATAGTGAAGATCATACTGTTTGGGTTTTGACATATTGCTTGCGTGATGTTCAACTGAAGAATGAACCCGAAAACAAAATGTTTTTTATTTTATTTAGATTAATGTTTATTTAGCTTAATGAATTTGAAACTATATAAAGAGTAAAAATATGACATTTCAAATCACAACATTATGATTGAAACAATTTCAAGAGTTGTTCTTTATTTTCAATATTTTAACCAAGGAGAAATTGGATATTTATTTTGGTTATGTGGATTATTTGATTATTATCGTGGAAAATATGTCACATGTCCCAAGATGAATTGTAAAAACAACATTCACCCCCACAACGAAGTATCTTATACTGTTAATATGAAAAAAATCAAGGGAACCCATGGAATGGAATCCTATTTTATTCTAGAAGATCGGTTCTCTTATATGATCCCGAATTTACAAGCAAGTCAAAGAAAATATTCCTTGAAGAGAACACTCTTTCAACGTACTATACTAGTTGAATCAGACGCGTTATGCTGTAGTTTCTTTTCATTCCCCGATTGTTTTAAAGAATTATTAATTTTATTACCCCTTGAAACCACTCAGATTTATTTCAATTTTTAAACACCAAAGATAAGTATCATTTTTTAATTTTTTTTTTTAATTTTTTTTTTTTTTTTTAATTTTTAATTATAAATATTTTGTACAAAATCTAACCTTTGAAAGAAAATACTTATCTTATGCCCTGGGTTTTGGAAAAGAAAGTTTAGTAAGCAAATTTAAGCACATACAGGACCATAAAGGTGATTTAAATCTTTTTTTAAATATTTATTTGTTAATGGTAGCACCTAGTATTTTCAATTCTTATGTTTATTGTAGTTCAACTAAAAATATTATCATGGTCACTTCATGTTTTATATTTTATTGTCGTAAACATAATCCTATAGGAAGTTTCCTCAATAGACAAAAAAAAGGTCTTTCTGAAAAAAATATTAGATATGATTTTTGGGATTTTAGATATTATTTAAAAAAGGGTAAAGTATCCTTTGATAAATGTCGGTATAAAAATTGTAAGAGTAAAAGTTATTTTTTTGAGTTTGATCCTTTGAAATTAAGTATTTTAAACAAAAGTAATTATTTAATTGAAAATCACACCCTAACACACCCCATCGAGGTTTGGGGGACATACGGGAGAATTTAAGTAAAAAGAGAAAATATTTGCACATGTAATAACGCTTGATGATGAAGTAAAAGATTTATTTAGTATGATAAGAAATTATATACAAGCAACATTGAATTATAATTTAATTTCAAAAAATCCCATATATGAAAACGAACTGACTGAATCGAATGTTAATTGGGATATTTTTTATAAAAGTATTAGTGAACAAACGTGTATGTAAAAAAAAAATGGAATTAAAAGACTGTATAAAATTTAGAGTGTTTGCGTATGATGTTATACGAATGGAAGAAGACGAAGAAAATGATAAAGAATTTTGGATGAGATGTGGGAGATTTTGTTTTGCCCTTCGAAAATTTTATATGGGAAAAAATGAAAAATGGAAAATAAGTGAATGTTGTAAAACTATTCATGAAATATCTATGGTCCATTTAACGAATGCTGGAAATTACAGTAAAAACAAAAGATTTGTTGGATTTCATGAGGGGGTTGATCCTTTAGATATTCAACAATATATGGAACATTTAGATAAATTTTACGTAAAAAACTATAGAAGAAAAAATATATCAGTTTTGATTTATTTTATTTTTGAAACCATTCATCCTTTTTCCGATGGAAATGGAAGAATAGCGAAAGCACTTGTTGCATTTCTAGAAAATAAAATAGAATGTAAAATAAAAACAAAAAAACAACATTGAAAGTTATGTAAAATTTTAGGAGTTATGCAAAGAAAACAAAATAGTTTATTTGATATAAAATGTTGTAATCAATTATACACGTTATTAGTGTAATAAAAAAAAAATTTTAATTGTGAGGAGGGTATAAAATAAGCACTGTCCCCACAGTGATTCATCATTTACCCTTCACTCGGGAACAGATTCAGAGATTGTGGAACTTTATGCGAGACAACAACATGACCATTTTTATAAAATGCAATCGTATACAGATTTGTCTGCAAAAATAATTGCACAAAAAAAAATCAACGGTAATGCTATTCTCGCAAAAGTATATCCTACAAATAAAAGATGTGACAAGTACACATACAATAGCTCTGTTGAAGTGAAAAATGATCATATTCCTTCATTGTTGAATGTTCTTAATAAGATTACCATTCAAGAGAAATTGGTGCAGATATTTTTCGAAGTGGTAAGATTTGAAAATTGGAAAAAGCAAACATGCCATTTGATTGTTCGTACTGATGCGTGGGGTGGTTTGGAAATTTGTTATCAACATCAAGATGACGAATTATCCGATGCAATGGAATTTGACGATGATCCAACACCAACAACCAGCAACAACAACGCAACGTCAAGTGAAATCGTATGGTCTGATGACTGGGGTAGTTTTCATATTAAAAAGAAAGATCCCTTGGATGAATATATTATTGCCCTAAGAAAGTATAATCATGCGACAGGCCATAAATCCCCACCTACCACAGTAAAAAAACGAGTATTGAAGAAAAAGAAACCCCTTATCACACTCAATTTTGATGACGACGCCGATGACGACGACAACGATGTCGAAAAGATTAAGAATATAAAAGTAGAAAGTGATGATGATGAGGTTTGTCACATTTTAAGTCCAACAGTAATTTCAGAAATTTTTTATTATCGTTTTAAATGTTGTAAAAATATACAAGATACATTATGTTTATATGGTAATACTATAAATAAAGAGTTAGCATGTAAAAATATAGAAGTAGATTTTATGGGGATATTACGCGATCAAGAACTCGTTGATGAACTTGAAGAATATTATACTTATTTTATTTCTTTATTTTAGAAATGAATACAAAGAAAATTTTCTGCTGATTTTATTGAAAAAGCTTCAAGAATATTAAAAGGAGAGACATTAACTGATGAGGATTATTCTAATTATAGATTACATAGTAGTAGTAAAAAAAAATATAGACGTTTGAAATATTCTGTTAATAAAAATAATGAACAATGGGAAATTGATTTAGCTGAAAATAAAGATTTAGCCGGATATAATAATCAATATCGTTATTGGTTGGTGTGTATTGATATTTTTTCAAGATTTTGTTGGGTAAAATTAATAAAAAAGAAAACGTCTAATAATGTTAAAAATAAATTTGAAAGTATTCTTATTGAAGAAGGAATAGCTCCTCTTAAAATTCAAAGTGATGAAGGAACAGAATTTCAAGATATACGTACGAAATTAAGTAAAAAGTATAATTTTGAAGTATTTCATACGTATAATAGAGAAATAAAAGCATCCCATGTGGAACGTGTAATTGGAACTTTAAAAACAATGGTTCGTCGTGTTTTAACAATGACTGGAGAATTTGAATATATTCAGTATTTACCCCTTATTGTTAATCGTTATAATAATTCCCCACATAAAGCATTAGCTGGTGCAACACCTTTTGAAATTTATCGAGAAGAAAAAAAAGGAAAAATACGTAAAGTAAAAAATAAAATAGTACGTGATCATTTAAATTATCCTATTCCTACTCAAGATATGATACAAGAAGGAACTCGTGTTTGTATTGTACGAGTAAAAAATAATATTTTTGAAAAAAGTAGTCTTCGACGATGGACTAATGAGATATTTTTTATTAAAAAAGTATTTATCACTGACCCTGTTACATATCAATTAGAAGACGAACAACGTGAAGAAATTAAAGGAATTTTTTATCGTGCTGAATTACAAGTTTTAAAAAAAAAATTAATTTACACATTGCTAGTAATTCAATATCAAGAGGACTCAAAATAATTTGATTAATGATTTTGAAATGAAAATTGCACAGCCTATTGATGCTTTGAACAATGAATGTTTTTTAGAAGTTTTACAAGTTTGTTATCCACAAACAACAAAAAATATTGTGGGTGATGAATGTTTTTTTTTATTTATCATAACCTATAAGGATTTTATACCTGAAGAAATTAATAATACGGTATACGCAAACAGTGAGTTCGTTTTTACATCGGATAAATTTATTATACCTGACGGAATTTATGATTTATCTTCATTAATTATATTTTTAAATAATATCTTAGAATGATTTGAAATTGTTTTTACAATCGGGTCAAATGGGAAAGTAATTATTAATGTTAATGTTGAGATTGAGTATTGGGTATATGAAAATGCGAGTAAAGCAGCTGATGGGTTGCAGGTAAATGAATTTCGATTATCTAACAAGACTACGTTAGAAAAAAAGGATATTCAATATGCTTCTTTTAATCAAAAGATTAATATATTATTTTCAAAAAAATTAGCTTTTATGCTAGGTTTAAAAAATGAAAAAGATCTTGAAATCGCCCCCCTCTTGTTTGAAATAAAAAAAGATAACCCTACACCTCAAACCCTTTTTTCTAAACATTTTGATTACTTACCTGATGTATCCGATGGATTAAATAAAATGTTTATATATTGTGATGAAATAGAACTAGGGTTAGTTGGTGATAGTTGTGCTGAATTGTTAACAACAGTTCCCATTCAATGGAATCAACAAGGTGATGGGGGGAATGGACAATTAGTTTGTTATAGTCCCCCAAAATCATTGAGAAAATTTAAAAAATAAATTGTAAGAGAAATTCATATTAAAGATACTACAGGAAAATTAGTTTCTTTTGATTCAGGAACGCTTAGTATTGATTGTTTAATACATTCAACATAATGCTTTTGATTGTTCTTGAAGAAAAAAATGGGGAAATGATAATTAAAAAATATATATTATTTTATCCTTTTTCTCTTTACATTTTAGTAAATAGTGGCAAAAAATTTTTATGGAATTTAAATTCGATTGAATATAAAAATATAAAAAATTCATTTCGAATTACGTGTGGAAAAAAAAAGGATTTCAGTTCTATAAAACAATCAAAATAAATAAATAATGGAGCGATTTCAGTTTCGTCATCTACTATTATTTCTAATGCAACACAACGTTTTATATATACTATAAAAGAATTATTTTATATTGACGAAAAAAATCCTTATACATCATTAAATGATGGAAAAAAAAATTCCCCTATTTTTTATTTATGAGTGATCAAGAGGCTAAACAATCACTACAGTTCTTTATTAACTATGAGAATAACGTACCGTTAAAAGGTGAAGAAATTAAGATATACCGGGTGCCCCAAAAAAAAGTACTCCGGTTTGATTCATAATAACTTCTAAACGAGTGAAGCTATTAAACTGAAATAACTTTTATTAGATAGAGGGAAGACTAACGTAGATTTTGATATATTACAGTTGTATTTTACTTAACAATTCACGGAGATATTAATGTTCAAAATCGGTAGCATATTTCTGTATGTGTCTAAAATATGCAAAAAACGCCGTATCAAATACTTAATGTTGGATGTCTCTGGGGAGTTGCATGTTATGTCTTATGGAGTTATGGTTTGATTGTGTTTCATTCTGAGTTTATTCTGAACATGCCAAGATTAAGTAAAGATCAAAGAGTGTGGGTGTGCTTAGAGCATGCAAGATTTCAGAATGCGGCAGAATTTAGAAGAGCTGCGCAACTCAATTGTGACAGCATGCCGTAATCTAGAACAACGAATGATCCATGACTCCGACGCAATGGTGTCACGGGCTAGGCAGTGCATTCGTGCTAGAGGAGACGCGATTCCGAACGAATAAATCTTGCTTGTATTTTGTAAATAATAATACTTCGTTTCATAATAAACAATTTGTCAAGTGTCGTTTATTTACTGCTAATAGTGCGTATTTCAGTTGAGCAAAGCTTGATTAATATTTGATACTATATATATACTATATAATAATATTTTGCATATTTTAGACACATCCAGAAATATGCTACCGATTTTGAACATTATTATCTCCGTGAATTTGTAAGTAAAATACAACTGTAATATATCAAAATCTAAGTTAGTCCTCCGTCTATCTAATGAAAGTTATTTCAGTTTAATAGCTTCACTCGTTTAGAAGTTATTATGAATCAAACCGGAGTACTTTTTTTTGGCACACCCGGTATATAAATTTATTTGAAGAAAAAAATGACTGAAAAAAAAAATGAACTATCCGTAGAAGATTATACTGAATTGTTAAATGGTAGAAATCGTGGAAAAAATTATTCATCATCATATTTTGTTGTGAAAAGAAAAAATAAAGTAAATCCAACTAAGAAAGAAATTTTATTAAATGAGTGTGTGGGATTACCCCAAAATTTAAATTTAGATACTTATTATACAAGCGATAATAAAAAAAAGAGAAAAAAAATAGATCCAAATGTAATACGTTTTTTACAAAATAGATAAACTGTAAAAATAGTATAAATAAAAAAATGTTATATAATAAAATCATTTTTTAATGTTGTGGATATTATTAATATTTTTATTGTTGTGGATATTGTTGTTTTTTAAAAAAAAAAAATATGACGCATAAAAAATATATAAAAAAAAGAAAAAACAAAAGAGGAATAAAAAAAACGTAGAAAAAAAATACAAAAAGGAGGTTTTGGAGGAGCGTTGGCACTGGGTATGTTTCTTCCTCAAGTGTTGGGAACACTTTCAAATATTCTTAAAATTAACGTTTAAATCATTCATCACCCTATAATGATACGTTTACTGAATGTCGTGAAACGGAAATTATCGCAACGCCTGTAGATAATCAATCGTCAGTATACACGTTTACAAGACATGGGAATGCCGTTGGATTAATGAAAACAAGTGATGCTAAAATAATGGCTACAGTATCAATCAGAAATGCTGCTGGAGTTATAGCACCTGCAGCATCAGGGTTTGCGATGATTACATTACCCCTTCGTACAATGTGGAAAACAAAAGAATTAAAAATAAATGAAAATTTAATTACACCGTCAGATAATTTTGCACATTTAGCATCATGGATACAATTTATGCGTCAAACACCGTCGGGATATAAAGATTCTAAAGAGCTTAATTTAGCATATTTAGATACAGCCGGACATATGAGCGATATCGCGGGTTTCACTAATAATCCTTATGTCGTAAATGCAGGAGGGAGACAAAAAGTAATTGCATTTCAAAATCAATCACAGCATTTGATAGATGATATTGATTGTTCATTATTTAGTGAAGGTGGTGCTGAAATATATATTCCTACAGCGTATAAAGTTTAATTACGTTTAACGCGTGCATTAAATACAATTGTAATGATGGGTGCCGATCATGCTAATATGCCCGTTGCTGATACTATAATTACCCTAGACGATTTTAAAATAAAAATTCCTCTATTTAAACCAAAAAAACAATTATCAAATGCAATTAATACAGAAATGATGACCCATAATAAAGAAACATTATATTATACAACCAATTATCGTTGTATTACTGAATCATTAGCTGCAGGACGAAATTCACATCAAGTAATCGATGTGTTTAATGGTAGCGTTCCTACACGTTTATATATTGTATTTTCTCCATTAGCAAATTGGAACGGGGCAAAAATATTTTTGAATTTAACTGGCCTAATTATGATAATGTTGAAGTTTCGGTAAATAATGCTGTTGCAGGGAGAATAGAAAATCATGCTGACGCTTACTCAAAATTACGCTCGGTATTAAATCGTCACTATTCAGAAATGCCCATGACTTATAATTACTTTATAAACGGATATTGAATATTAGCATTTGATTTAACAGATAATAGAGACTCTCATCTTTCAGTATTACCTATAAGACCGTCGGGAAATGTTAATGTTGATTTTCATTTTTCTCAAAATACAATTGCAGGTGCGTTAATTTTTATTGGTGAATTTCGAAATGAAATTAAAGTAGGATTAAATACCCCTGCAAGATTATTACACAGCATTTAATTATCAACATTACAAGGGGATGTACAAAAAAATATGAAGAAAACAAAACCCATTACAACAAAGAATAGAATAAAAAAACCAAAAATAAAAAAAACAGTTATTAACAAAATACCACTAAATCGTGAACATATTCTTGTATTTCCACCGTTTTCAGCTTACGCATAAAAAAAATGAATGAAGAAAAAAATGATGAATTAAAAAAAGAAGAGGAAAAAAAAGACGAAAAAAATGATAATTCAAGAGAAGATGATGATGATGATGATGATAGTGAAAATGATAGTGATGTTGTTAGCGATGATGTTAGTGATGAAGTGGATAGTGAAAGTTCAATAACTTAATTCTTCTTCATCAAGTTGCGAAGATGATTTAAAATTTTTAGAAACAGTTAAATTAAATAAAATAAAGAAAAAAGCCTTTGAAAAAAAAAAATATCTTAAAGCAGATATTGATAAAAAAAATACGTTGTTAGATTCTCAATTAATTAATAAATTACAATACATTGCTAAAAATATTTTAAATAAAAAAATTTCTATCCAACTTTCCAGTGATAATAAATATATTTTGAATAAATTTTATAAGAACAAAATAAAAGAAAAAGACTTAAAAATATTATTATCTGAGGATTTTCGTATCATCAACATATATAAAAAAGCATACAAATTACTTAACCAACAAATAAAAAACAATGACCGAAGTAAATAAAATGCAATTAATTAATCCGAGTAAATTAAATGAAATTTTAGATTTCATCAAAAATGATCATGAAAACGAAAAATTATTGCAGGGAATTAACAACAAAAATAATTTCGAACTTATTGAAAGTAAAAATAAAATGAAAGAAGAAATGCAAAAAGTTAATAATGATCAACGTGTCGCAGAGAGTATGGTTAGTTTTTTAAAAAAACAACAAAATATGAAAAGAAAAAAAAATGAACGAGACAATGAGGTTAACAATGATGAATCACCCGAGGTAAGGAAAACACCGACTGTGACAAGTGGGCAACAAATTAAAAAAATTAAAATTAAAGATACAGATATAATAAAATTAAATGGTGTTGGTATAAACCATCATGATTTATTATACGATTTAACACATAATGTCAGCAAACAAAACATGTTCAATCTTACACAACATAAGCAGACGGTTGCTTTAAAAGAATTGAAAAAATTACATATGCCCGCCTATTATATACGTAATATAAAATTACGACGTTATATAAATTTGGGAAAAACAACTTCGGGTCTTTCTGCTGCGAGTAACGACGAACCATCTACATCCCTCACCACCCACATTCCTACCCCACCTTCAACACCCTATTCAAAACAATGAAAATGGCGACGAAAAAATCAATGAATTTACATTGTTTTTTAACCCAATTTTTATTTACGAACGAGATTAATAAAATTTCAAAAATAAATAAGTTTTTAAATAAATATTATTTGGGTACATTTCCTGCAAATATTTTTCCTAAAAAATGTTTTTATCCCTCGTGTTGTATCCCTCGTGTTGGAATACGGATGAAGCAGATCAAAACGGTCAACATTGGGTTGCTATATGGGATAAAGAAAAAAATATGTATTTTTTTGATAGTTTTGCTAAAGATGTATCGTTTTATAAACGTGAATATTGGTATGATTATAGTGTAAAAAAAGGACTAAAATTTCAATATATTCAAAGTAAACAATTACAATCCAAAAATACTACCGTGTGTGGAAATTGGAGTTTATTATATTTATACAATCAATGTCGTAATGAAATCGAAAATAATAATAAACAAAAAATATTTAAAAATGAACGTATTAAAATAAAAAATGATATTAAATTTAAAAAAAAATAGAAACAATTTTGGGTAGTGTACTCGTTAGAATATATAATAAAAAATGTAAAAACAATTGTGAGAGTAATAACAATCAGTCATGTTGTAGTTTTAATAATGCCAATTTTTAATTTAAAAAAAATTAACTTATTTACAGTGTTTTTTTATTGTGGGGTCCCAATGGGTCAAAACCGCCAAAATTATAACCTCCTTTTTGTTTTCTTTTTCGAATACCCCCTTTTTGTTTTCTTTTTATTTTTCGAATACCCAATCCCAATTGACTTCCAACTATTTGTCCAAAAGGTCCTAAAAAATCTAGAACACTACCCCCTTTTTGTTTGTTTTTTCTAAGGATAATTCCCCTCCTGCTTCTATATCTTCTTCTTGCCATGTTTTTTTAAAAAAAAACATACACAATATACACACCCCATAATATATATATATACTTTAAAAAAAACGATTTTCAACAACTCTTTTATTTTTTTTAAAAAACATTTATTTTTCTTTTTACATTTATTTACAAATCATAGATTATCGTTGATTCATGTGGAAATACATTGGTTCTAATTCTACAATTTTCATACCCTTTTCTACAATTATCAAACACCAAATAACCATAGGGTTTCTCATTAATTTCACTTAATACTTTATTAAATCTATTTCTATTAATTTTTTTATTATCACATATCGTATACATATTATTATAATCACTTAAATTTTTAAACATAACATAATATTGACTATTGACACGTAAATTTCACAATTTACCATTACCATATGTTAAATTTTGACATGTAAAAATAACACTAATATTACGATGATGGACATCTTGAGTTGCAATATTATCTATTCTTTCAAGATTTTCTTTTGATGATGTTGCAACTAACATGAGATCATCTAATATTATTAAAGTATTTTCATGGGTATTCGTTTGTATATCGGTAAATAATCGATAAATTCAACACTAATATCTGTTTTTTCCGCAAGAACTTTTTCCATTTCAGCGTACAGAGGTTGATAAATTGAATATAAATAAACAATTTTAACAATTGTAGGTGTAATCATAGTGTTAATATTTTTCAATAATTGTAATATCCAATATGTTTTCCCACTTTGACTGGGACCACATAACGTTAACATAAAAGGGTGTTGAAATGGTAATGAAACATTGTTCATTTCAGTTATCTAAAAATCCAAACGGAATCGTATTAAAATTATTTTTAACAACACGTTTATTAAATGTAAATGAAAATTTTTTTATTTCATCCTCAATAAAAATATGATTAAGTTTATCTTTACATATTTTATTGTGATATTTAATTTCAATGATTTGATCTTGATTTTTAACACATTGTGTCCAGGATAAAAAATTCAATTTTTCTTTTATTGTTTCATTTTTTAAAGTAAAACCTTTCACATGAATACATTCCTGATTTAAATTAGTTATATACGCGTAACATTTTGGACCCGTTGAACAAAAATTTGTTATCCATTCATTTTCATTTAATTCATTCGTTAAATCTCCTAAATAATTTCCCGTTTTAACATCAGTATAATTATTTTCATTATATATAAATAACAGAATCTGTATCAAAATATAAAACGCGATCGTCTAATTTATCGAGTAACTCATATAATTTTAAACGTGCATATGCAGTAACAAAACATGCAATAATTACATTTCCCGTTTTTAGAGGTGTTGTTGCATCATCAATTTTTTCATATGTACAACGTAATAATGTTTCGTTTATAAATTCCATCGATATTAATTTTTTACTTTTATCATTGGCTATATTTAATAATTCTTCATAATCGTTTAAAAAACACACTTGTGTATTATTTTCGTTTTGGGCAAATTTTCCCCATAACGAATTTAAAAATGTTTTTGCAATAGTTCTTAATCCGGGATTTTTCTCTATTTTGTCTTTATCTAAAAAAACATTTTCATTTTTTAAATAATCATTACAATACTGTTTAATTTTATCATCATTTTTACTTCCATCTGCGTTCAAACAATCCGTAGAAATTCCTGAAGATTCTTGTTTGATTTTTAAAAATTGATTTACGTATTGTGAAAAAAATTTTTTCTTTGCGTTCAAAATTATATATTTCGTAAAGAGCTATTATTTTATATCCCTTATCTATAGCAACATTAATCTCAACACTAGTCCAAGTACCTGTTAAGTATCGATCGCTTTCATTATGTTCACATTTATTACATTTATTCACAGCACATTTATAACATAAAGGAAATAATAATTTTCCATCTATTCTAACAGGTAAAACAGGAAAGTAAATATTTCGAGGAGGTGAAATACAACATTTTACTAAACCCAATATGTCCTTGATTTTTATTTTATTACAATCTTCACCCAGTAAAATAGTAGGATGACCCACAGGAAAATCATAATTTTTTTTGTACATAGGGGTATAGCGATGTAAAATCTACATAACTTTTCGTTCGTTGGGTTTTGTTTCTTTAAATAAACATACTGGGGAAGTTCGTCCCCCATATGATGCGTCACGTGGTGTTAAAGGAGTAAACGGATAAAATTTTCTTTTCTTTTCAATTAATTGTTTCTGTGTATATATTTTTTCTTCTAAATAATCACATTCCCACATCTCGATTAATTTGTAACCGGTATTTTTTATTATCCAAGAAAAACGTTGCGTATTTGCATATAAATTACTAAATTTTTCGTTTGTAAGAACGTTTAATGCATAGGGGTCAAAACATTTGGGACATCCGTGGTAAAAACAACCATGAAATTGATATATTGTATCATTATAAAAACCATCGACAAAACGTCCTAGAATTTTTTTTCCACCATTTTGTGAACAGATATATTCTAAATTTCCTCCTAATTCTCGATTAATTTCATCTAACCAATCAATAGCAATTAAACTTTGTTTCACACCCCCCCCTATACCCCGAAGCAGGAATAATTCCCACACAATGTTTTTTTAAAAAATTAAGTCTATACACTTTCAAAGCTAAACTAGCAATTGTAATACAATTCTTTGCATAAAAGGGTGTAATATGACCAATTGCACCTATCATTGTAGAAAATTTAACACAACCCTTTCTTAAAATATCTACATCACTACAACAATAATAATAAATCTCTTTACGAAATATATATTTCTCTTTCTTTTTTTCTAAATACCATTTTTCAAATTCATTAAGTGTTGCTGTATTCATATTTTTCGTATCAAAAAATTTTCGATCTACAATTTCACCCTCATAAGTTAAATCGTAAAATTCATAAGGATGAAATCCCTTACATTCCCCTTGGAGATCCATTGCTTTTGGAATATCTGCTAATTTCATACTTAAAAACAAATAACTATCTAGTATTCTAATATTTTGTTCTTTAATTATTAAACTCATTATTTTAGTACCGTTCATTATAGTATTCGGTATTATCTGTTTTATTTCTAAAAAATATTTTAAAATAAAAATAGTATCAAATCTACCCCCGTTATGAGCTATCCAAACGGAATTTGTTTGTTCAAACATAAATTCACATAAAGTTTCAATAACATTGTTATCAAAAATAAATTGTCTATTCCCGCAACAACTAACTTTTTCAATAGTATTATCGATAATTTCTTGATCATCCTTTTTTTCAAAAAATTTTGTTTTTTTAAATTCAATATGTTGACATTTTTTACATACTTTTTGGACGATACAATAAAAAGGTACGAGCAATTTAGTTTTGTTTACTTTTGTTTCAAAATCAAAAAAAAATAAAGTGGGTTCACTTTCTTCACCTTTGTTATATTCATATGAAATGGGTTTCACATAACAAAAATGAGGTTGTTTCATGTATTTATCACAATGAAAACAAAATCGTTTGCTACAATCGTGTTTAACTGTTTTATTAGAAAAAATGAAAAAGAATCGAGGACAAATTTTGTTACAGGTTTTACAATAAAACAAATATTGACAAGGTGTTAAACGGCTATAATTACTATGAGAAGGTTTAAAAATTTTATTTGTTAAATGATTTGTAAAACAATTTTCATCATAAAAAATTATATCACAACTGCTACAAATAAGTTTATTATTTTTATCTTTACAATTATTCGGATATTTATAACATCGTAAACAAGTTAAGTTATTTGTAGTACATAAGTGGTTATGGATATATTCATGTCGTGTAAAATGACTCATACATTTAACACAAAAAGAACTGGTGTTAAGTTTAGAAAATTCCTTTATGCTTAAAACTACATCGTAAAGATTATTATTTAACCATAAACACACAATTTCATTAGTCAATTTAATAAGATTACCCTCACTATCAGTTCGTGAATTATAAATTATATTATCGGAATGAGTGTCAGCATACACTAACAAATCAACACCCTGTTTTTTTAAATAATTATTATATACAAAATTAAACTGTGTAGCATCAACATTACCCTCAGCTATCCCACATTCCCGATATACATTTCGAATTTCTTCACAAGTAAATAAATCATCAACAGGTTTATTTGGTTTTCTTTTCATTATAAAATATTTATAATAAAATACGCCCGTGCGAAATTTACGACCATATTTTTTACATACATATTACTTTTCACACCGCCTTTATCAGTAGCATTTCCCTTATTCAAACTATTATAAATACTTTTTTTCCGTAATACACTATTTTTTTTTATTTGTACTTATTCCTGCAGGAAAAGTTTGAACTATTACCTTACTATTCCATCCATTAGCTATTATTTCTTTATTACTCTGCATAAATTTTTCCATAATATTTAAGAAATATTTAACGTCAAAGTCTTTCACGGGTAAAACGGCTGTAGAGAAAAAACTTTTTGGAGCATTACTAAAGATAAATCTAACATAATCATCATTACTTTTTACATTTGCACGTGCAATGTTAATTAAATAAGAAAAAACTAACGATAACTATTGAATAAAACTAATAAAATTAACCGTTTTTTCCCGTGAAACATTCAATGAAAAATGCTGTTCAGTGACTTTAAATTTTTCTCTACTAATATTTTCTATATGATTAACAGAAAAATAATCGTCTATTTTTTCATTTTTCTTACTCTCTTTTTTCTTATTAAAAAAACTTACAATTTTATCTATATCTTTTTGACTATATTTTAATTTTTTCTGAACATCATTCATCTTCTTTTTTTTTTCTAAAACAAGAAAAACATGTATTATTTTTATTTATGTTTTCGTCTTCACCATCAACACGATCAATAGTAACATCGTATGAATCCTGTATATTAATACATGTCAACGTAACTATAGGAGGGATTTTTTTTGATAATAAAGAACCCATTTTAAAAAAAATAAAACAAAAAAAAGAGAGTAAAAAAAAAATAGGAGTGAAATTGTTTATATTGAAATTTATTTAAAAACGTATAATTTACCTTATATTGGATATGAAATTCAAGATAATGATCCTTCAATATTATTTACTCCGTTTCTTTTAAAGGAATGTTTACCAAATTTTACAGAAGATAAAGAAAAGATAATACCTATTTCATCAAAGATTTTAAAACAAAGAATAACAATATTAAAAAAAGAAATATATAAATGTCCCGAAGATATTATCTATAAGGTAGAATGTATGGTAAAATTTATTCAGAAGCATGAAAAAAATGATTATTTAGGAATAAAAACAATATTTTAAAAAAAATGGTAAGAATTAAGTTACCTCTAAAAAAAAGGCACAATGATAAATCTCAAAGTATACGGCATGTTCTTCAATGTAGAAGTAAAACCTTAAAAAAAATAAGATGTCGTAAACGAACAGCAAAAACAAAAAAATGTTGGATTCATTTAGCAAAACAAAATAACTTACGTATCAAGAAATCAAATATCCCCAACGCTGGTGAAGGATTGTTTGCTTGGAAAAAACCTTTTAAACCCGATCGTAATATTTCTTATTACACGGGTCAAAAAACAACACAAGCCAAATTGGATCGTAAATATGGTAAAAACAATAATGCTGTATATAGTATTTGTAACGATGCAAACACTTGTATCGATGCTTATTTGACAACTCACGCAGCAGCACGTTATGCGAATAATGGGAAACCCGGTTCTATATATAAAAATAATTCCGATTTTGTTTACGACCCAAATAATAAAAAAATGTTTTTAGAAACTATAAAACATATAAAAGCACATGAAGAAATTTTTGCAGACTATGGTGATAACTATTGGAAGAGAAAACAACCTTCATAACAATGGTAGAAAAAGGAAGAAAAAGAAATTATCGGGGTGGTGATTTTAGGGGGAAAAAAAGGCAAGTGGGGGTATTTTTAAAGGGAAAAAAAGGCAACGTGGAGGAAATAAAACAATCAATAAATACAGCAATCTTTTTATAAAAGATTTTAAAAAAGAGCTTAAAAAAGGAGCTAATTTAGTAAAAAATATAGCAAAACGAGGAACGAAAAAAATCAAAGGTCATTTTCAAAAAGGAGGACTTGTGTATCATAGACCCAGAAACAATCTTGATAAGATTTTAATGTTTTATTTTAAATAAAAAAATAAAAATACATTCATTGTATTATTTCGTTACATAAGAGGGTATTGTTCATTGAATATTTTTTTACATTATAAGCTCTTATTTCATTAAAATTTACACTGGAGAAATTAGGGTAATACACATTACATTCACATTCCCCTTAACATTTTTACAAGAGTATTTTATAGTTATTATAAACAATATAATCATAATATAATGCTATAATACTCCTAAAACACTCATAAGTAAAACAATGTTTTCTATCATAATCTATAATCTGTAAATATTCTCCAATTCCTTTGTTGTTGATATGCGGGAATCGGTTGTCATCCCATGCTTCGCATATTTTACGAAGAAATTCATAACATTCTTCTGGAATTTGTTGATTTTCTTGTTGTATAATATACATCTGGGGATTTTTTGAACATTCTACTTCCAGTATAAATTTATACCGCAAATTGTCTTCATAATCAGATATAGATATTAGTAGATGATATCTTGATTTTTCAACTTCCACACTTCCTACTAATTGCCAAAAAACTATATTGTGTTATATCGTGATAAATCTTATATCCCTCTTGATTTATTGCTCTCTGAAAAATAGCCATTACACTTACACACATCTTGAAAAAATGATCTTATATATATAGACATTTTCTACGTATATCCATCGGAATAAACAATAGAAATATCGTAATCAATATATGGTTTATCCGCTTCACCCGTTTTAATACCATATTTATAAAAAAAATGATCATCTATAAATTGAATGTTTTGAATCAAAATAAAATCTTCGTCAGCAGGTAAATTATAAGCTAAATCTACAAAATGTTTATTATCGTTAAAGAAATTTTTTTCAGGATCAATAAACAATTGATTAGGGCTAAAATAAAATTTACTAGGTTGTCCAATATATGCTCCAAAATCGCCCTCTTCGAATATCTCTTTTTTAACTTGAACAATACTCCATCCTAACGCCTCTTGATATTTTTCAAGAATATTATTTTTAATTTTTACATCAATACTATGAATTATTTTTCGTTTATACCAATTTTTTTTTCTTGCTTCTAATTCTCCCGTAAGATAATTCTGTTTTGCTGTTTGAAATGTTCTATTGTCACCAAATGTCAATGAAAAATCAGTAAATAAACCTGGAGCTCGAATATTTGTTTTAATTTTAAAACCGTCAAAAAAACTCGTTGGTATTACACCGTGTTTCCAAGAAGATTCTTGAAACTCATATAGATTTTTTGCCGTTTTTAAAGCAACTGTCCCGAATTTTTTTGGATGATAAAGCCAAAAACGTTCACTTTGATGGATGATTTTTTCTGACTCATTTTAATGCTTTCCAATAAGACAAAAAAATTAAGAACGTTTTATTTATACTACATGTATAATGATATCATTTTTTATATATTTAAATGTACAAAGAGTTTCTATGATCACCTTATTTTTTTTAAAACTTCTCTCTCCTATTTTTACAAAAATATTGTTTTTGACAACATGTACATCATTAACAAAATAAAAACGTTCCAGTGTACGTTTTATTTTTAAAAAATAAGCATTTCTTAAATGTACTTTTGCTAATTTTTTAAACAATCTTTGTGTTTCTAAAAAATAAAAGGAAAATACATTCAATATTTTTTTGTTTTTTAAAATCAAGACACTAGGGTATTTTAATTTTTTTTAAAAATGTCTTTTCAATATTTTTTTATTAGAAAAATTTCAGGAGAGAATAATTTTTTAAAAACTAAATTCCTTATCATACATAGCCAGTACAGATCGTTCATTACCCTCATCTTCTAATTTACGAAACAAACATGCAGCAAATAAAAGACATTCAAACAAACTACAATGATACAATAAACATGTTGGTTCGCTAGTATGATACCAACAATTTCTTGGTTTAAGATTATAAAACGAAAGTAAATGATCGTACTTCTCAATTTCAAAATATTCAAGATATACACAATATAAAAAAGTGTTTTAACTAAAGAAGATTCTTTATCACCACCTTTATAGCCGATAATAGCATTCGGGGAAAAAACATTACGAAATAAATAACTTAATCTATTTATAAGTTCACTTTGACTAAAATAATCTCTTGATTGTTTTTCAGATAAATAGTCTAAACCATGACATTGATATTGATAGTAGACGGTAGAACGTTCCCTTCGAGTTAGTTCTTTGTAGGGTTTTAACTTGCCATCATAACAATGATAAATAAAATACTTCTTCGTTGGAAGTTCAAGAAGAGTTACTTCACGATAACTGGGTCTCTCTCCCTTAAACTGGTAACATTCACAATCCATTATATGAGTGATATGGGATAAAAATAATTTTTGTCGTTCTTGGGATATTTCTTCTTTACATTTGTTTAATGCACAATTATATTTACCCATATACAACTCCTCGATAGTCTCTTCAGATTTTTTCTGTTGATTATCAGTTGTCTCTAACGGGATGTAGTCATCTGCTTCTTTAATTTTTATTTCGCTGTTCACGTTCTTCTTCTCAAATATTTTTGCCATCTCTCTCTCTTGCACTCAGACTGATATTAATTATTTTCGAACCTACATCAGGTTTTGTAATAGCATCCTGCGTTACTATGCGTTACTGTGGGTAGGATGGTTTGACCAATCAGAGTTCGTTTATTAAAGCTTTCATGTCATACAGATGATTTGTGATACTCATGAACAAATGATTGTTTGTTGTGGGAATTAGAGACGCGAATCCATAATTAGCGATTTCTTCTAAACAAATATTCGGGGATTAGTTGACCCTATTGTGTGTTGTGGGATTAAAGACACGAATCCTTAATTTTGTTCTAAAACACACACACGTCAAATCAGTTGATATATTAAATATTCGTGGGATTAGTTTATACGTTGTAGTTACAATAGTACTTTTTCAAATTTTTATCAAAATTCGTGTTAAATTCTGTGTGTGGAAATATATATTTTAGGAATGGAAAAATAGTATATATACAAGTCGATTTTTTAAACGCGTTCCATCATTCGTTTTTGAGAATGTCGTTAAAAATTGGTGCTAAAAGAACCTATGAGCAAGCTAATGAACAAGAAATCAATATTAAGACGATATTGAAAATTGTTTATTATATACAACATTTTCGTAACCGTTACATTGGATTATTATTTGCCGTCTGTGATTTATTTGACTATTACTATGGGGGAATTATTGAATGTATGGAAATTGAATCGAGACATATTGGACGGGGTTATGGAGATTACGCATATATTGAAAAAATGAAAACTGAAATGAACCAAGATGAATGCAAGGATTGGAGAATCTTAACAGATAAACAACAATATATAATACCCGTAGTTCATACACAAAGAAAATATTTTATTTATGGTGAAAAACTATGTTCGCGTTATCATAAATTACTATTAATACCCGCTCAAACATTATTTAAATCTATTTTTCATTTAAATTATAATCATTCAGATAATTTTTTTATTGAAATTCAAACATGTAATTACACTAGAAATGATATTTACCATTTTATATCTATTACTATTACTGATAATCAAACTACAATTCCTAAACCTATAGGATATGGAGGGTCTTATCTTTGTAATACATTACATAGACTTAATCGTTGTTTTAGTCGTGAATTTATATATTGCTGTATTTATTTATATTTTTTAGATCCGTTTTATTTGAAGGCTACTTTTTATTATCTACATGATTTAGATAAATTTGAGAAAATAGTTTATCAACTAGCAAGTTGTTTTATTTTCTTTTGCGAAAATCATAACCCTATATCAAAAATTAACGCTAGTAACGATAAGGTTTATAAATTTAATCTCGATAAGATTGTTAAGCTACTGATAACGAAACCCCCACCTATTACCTGTTGTTATAAAAATTATCAGAATTACTCTTATTGGTTTAAATTGTTTTATAAGACGAGTGAAAATTATAAGTTTAAAGTAAGTTTATTTTCTGAGCTTGTTAAAAATAATAGTATTATACAAAATAATAGACCCGTTAGTTTACAATTTTACCCACCGCATTTGGATATATTATATAATTATGCTATAAGGGTAAGGATTACATCTGATTATACTAGGTCAAACACTTTTATTATTAAGAGTATTATAGAAGCATATAATATTAACTATGAAGATCCTGACATTATAATACAGAGTATTGAAAAATTGTATTTAGACTAATTTCAAAAATTCAAAGAATATATTCAACATCCAAAACCAATTGTGTTTTTTTTCATTGGGAAACAAAATGAATTTAAGATGAGAATTTCTAAAATCTAAAATTGTTTCATGTACAAACAATTTTATATAATATTCTTCATTATCAATGTTTTATATCTAAAAAAACATAGGATTAAAGCAAAAAATGCTATTATTTGTCCAATTTCATGTCTATCCATCCGATTATATACATCCAAAAGGTCACGTGGAATTTTTAAATGTCAAATAATATGTTTTAAAAAATTCTCATGATCATCAAGACATTTCCACACACTTTTTTCCATATTTTTATTGATTTTTATTTCAAAGAGTGCCAGTTCTTTTACCATAATATTCCACACCTCCATGATTTCACACTTTACTGATTTTTTTATTTACAACAATATCATTTTATACATTTTGGTTTCCTTTTTTTAAATTCATGCTTTTTTTTTATTTCCTTATTATTATCCATTATATATCGTTTTTCCATAAGATCACTCGTAAATTTTTTAGAACGCCGTAGCAAATATTGTTTATTTATATATAGTTTCTCAATATATAATCCCTCTTACTCACGATATTTATCGCGTTGTGTACAAATAATATCTTGATCATAATTCGAATAGATTGTCATTCGTTTTTCTTCATGATGTTCATCACCTTTTTTTTCACGTTTCATATAAATTAAAGAACGTTTGAAACATCTTTTCTTCAATGGAGGATCGTTAGATAGTTCTCGATCGTCTTCCTCTTCTTCTTCTTCCTCTTCTTCACACAGGTGTATTTCTTGTGGAAATAATGGTTGGGGTGATGTAGAGATAGGTGGTGGTGGCAGTGGTGAAAGGGGGATAGGGTATAATGTTGGGACAAGACCGCTTGCTATTTCATCAACAATTTGTAATAAATGTGTTTCTTGAACGGTCGGTGGTTGCGTTTCGTCACACATTCGAATTAAATTCGAAAGAGAAGGAATTGGTATTTGTCCAAAGAAATCTATGGGCATTTCGTGTATGTGATTATCAAATTCTTCTTCTTGTGGGGGTAATTCGTATGGCTGTGGTGGCGAATTCACTTGCGGTGGAAGAGGAGATGTAATATACTTTGCTTGCGGTGTTTGAAGGGCCGTATATTATAGTTTGCTTGTGAGAGTTGAGGTGGTGAATTATAAACTGGTTGTGGAAGTAGAAACGGTAAATTATACTTTGCTTGCCGTGGCGACGACTTTGCTTGCGGGAGTAGAGAAAATATGGGACTGGACAGTGCTTGAGATATCGTTACAGCGGTATTTAATTGCGACTGTGTGATGTCTTTAGTTGGACGATGTTTGACTTTCTTTCTTCTGATGTCTTGTACTTGACTGCATGAAGTATCTTGTTCGTCGTTATCTGAAAAATTCACCCCCATTTTATCTACGGTATTACGATATTCTTGTTGCTGTAGACGTCGTTGTTTTAACATTTTTGGTATATCTTTTCCTTTACTTATCCGAGCAATTGTTTTACCACCTTCCAATTTTTTTTCGGTCTGCTTCACTCGAGCCATAATAATCTTGTGGCTAAAAATTTTAAAATCAAATGCTTATAAAAACAGCTAAAAAATAATAGGTTAACCTGATTGGTTGACTTGATTCCAATAAAAAAATGGGGTCATCTCATTGGTTGAATGATAATATAAAGTAAATATACCCTTGACAATTCATAATAATACATGTAAATCTTTTAATACTTTTTGTTGACTTAATGCGGGAGTTCGCGTTTTAAATATTTATCGGTAAAAACGTTGTAGGGAAAGCCATAAAAGCATATGTTAGGAGTAATATTTTTTTTAGAACACTTTCAAAATGATTGCGGGTACTAAGGAAAATCCTCTGTTGGCTATAATGATCGATTTAGCTAAGTATTTTTCACATATTGATTATCAAGTGCTTGAATGTCGTAAAATGGATATGTTACCCAACAATGAACGTGCAGAAAGAATAATATATAAGATATTATTGTTATGGGATGAGAAATATATATATATACCTACTCATCGGACGATTTTACACATTTAATCGGACAGTTTGTGAATGTACAGATCGAAAGTCCTGAACTGCCTCCATATCAGCCATGAATCAAGGAGTATATATTGATATAATATCCATGAAGAGCCTATCTCATGAACGAGATCTACAGTTAATTGGATCAAGACCAATACCCAAACCCGCTGGCGAACCAACACAGATGTATGATCTGTTTTTTAAAGATGAATATAACAATTATTTTAAAACAGAATTCGATTCATCCCAACACGATAAGATTGGTAAAAGTGTATATCTTACAAATCATTATATATTCATTGTAAAGATATGAGTTAACCTTTTGTATATATATATATAGACATCTCTACCCAAAACATTTTATAGACAAGACTCATCATGGCAACAAGTATAGATATAAACGAAATTAAACTTGATAACGTTAAGTTATTCACCTCTGAATTTTTATATACTATTTGTAAGGACTCCGATTTTTATGTTGTTGACTTTATGCGCGAAGGAAACATTTGGTTAGATGACCGGCGCGGGGCAATATTAAAAGATTTCAATCTTACCTCGGTTCTTAATACCAAAATGGGTGTACAAGCTGGAATTATTATTGCTGTGATACTACGAAACGAGAATCAAGAAGATCTCATTGGAAAGCACATCTTCTTTCCAAATACATACACACTGCGTTGTACCAATCCATAATTATTACGTTAAACATGTATGTTATTTTGTTATTAAAAAACCATTCATCATCTGTTTTGACATGTATGAATTAATTAACACTCTCTCCGATACTTATTATCCATCCAAAATTGTTATCGGGAATATTAAAATATATTACTAAATTGTGTGAAAAGTGTAAAATAGAGTATCAAAAAGTATAAAAATAGCTATAAATATGTTTAAATAAGTGTAAAAATGCTTAAATATCTTGAATGTAGACGTATTTAAACATACCCCCTACAGGAATATATATTTCACATGAGTTCGACTAATCCCTCCAAAATAGCCGCTAATCCCTACGAGTAATTAATAAATCAACTGAATAGACAGGCTAGAACTCATTAAAACATCGTGTCTCTAAAATACACAAACAAAATGGCCGCTAATCCCCAACAAGTATAATACATCAACTTTTGACATCGTAGACCAAATTGCTAATTATAAACCCGCGTCTTTAATCCCGGCAACACATATTCATTGTCCATGGGGGAGTGATTAGAATAAAACGCTTATTATATATTCGCGTCCATAATCGTCTAACAACACTCATTGTTCCTACCCATAATTCATTTGTTTTGACATGAAGGCTTTAATGAACGATCTCTGATTGGATAGATACGGGGGAGTCTTTGATTGTACAAACTCTGATTGGTCAAACCCTATAAACCATTGTAATAGTCCCGCAGACCGCGATTATAAAATAAGCAAGTAAAGACGTCTCAAACCAAACGAATTTCAAAAGTCTTTGAGAAGAAATAATCAAAAGAAAAAATATGGCTAATACTCCCGAAATTATTGACGTCGATGAATACAAACCCCCGAAAGAACACAAAGAAGAAATGAAAGACACAGTTAACTCTTTCCCTACGGCTGAAAAACATCAAAAATTGAACCACCACATTGTTCTATTGATATCTCTTGAAATAACCATAACTGTTGCGAAAGCTATACATTTTCTGGAAGCCCAATAAACCGGCTTTTACTTGTGCTTTTAAATTTCCCGAACAAAACATATTATGTTAATATAAATTAGCATTAATTATCATAAATCAGGTTGAAAAATTTACATTTTTCTAGAAAAGGCCATCTTGCACGCCCACGTAGCATCTTGAAAACTCAAAATGCCAGCAACTGCAGAGTTGTTTATGAAATCAAATCAAACTTGGCGTGTGCTTGGATTTCATGTTCCTGGTGCTTGTCGAATTTCAATTTTTAATCTTGCGTTACCGTGTGCCGTGTTTTTCGATTAACGACTTTGCGGGTCTTCAATGACCCGTTTTAACTGCGCCGGTCGGGAAAGAGTTAAAGTTAAAAATATTATTATTCGGAATTTTCAACGTCAGCCATTTTCACCGATAACGCTTTGGTACCTTTTCGCCGTAATAAAAACATTCGTGACTCCTTAGTACATAGTGCCCTTAAAGAAAATACCTCGGCACCAGCGGGAACATTTTCTTGCGGCCGTTCCCGCTGCAACACATGCCCTTTTCTCAATCCCACTACAGTTATTACTGCCCCCAAATTCAACCAGACAATCCGTCATACTTTTTCATGCACGTCCACCAACATCATTTATTGCATTTCTTGCGATAAATGCCCTAAAATCTACATCGGTGAAATCAGACAGGTTTGGTGAACATCTTCGTTCCGTGAGGAACAATGATGTTGACAAACCTGTAGCCGCCATTTCAACAGCTCTAACCATTTGGTTTCAGACATGAAAGTCTGTGCCATCCTTCCCATCTCAGGTGGTAACGATAACCGCAAACGGCAAGAGAAGCGTCTCATTTTTAAACTTGGCACCGCACATCCTCTTGGTCTTAACGAACGTTTTTCTTTTATTTAATTTCCTACAAGTTTTTTGTTATTTTAGTTTGCTTGGAACATTTTTATTATTAGTTTATGCACTTTCATTCCTTTGTTTCTTAACTATCGCCTAATCCCCTTAATATTGGACCTGTCATTTCTCTCTCGCCCTCTGATCGACTGTAAAAATAGCAAATGATTTAACTTTTCGCATCTCATTAATTATTAGTTTGTTTATCTCCCATACATTTGATTGGCTACTTTCTACTTGTGACACCCTTTTGGCATATATATAAGCCCTATTTATTTTATTTCATCTCGTCTTACTCTGATGAAGGGCTCCGCTCGAAACGTCAGTATTTCATCACTAAATTCTTGGCAGTTTACCACATTTTCACTTTGCTATATATATATATATATATATATATATATACACTGCTTTAGTACTGAGTGTGTGGGAGAGCTTGGAGTAGGCAGACGATACATAGACGATCGTCAAGCTCGTATCCTCAGAAAAATTATTCTGAGTCCTGGACAGGAATCGAACCTGTAACCTTCTTTAATTATTAATAGTTAATATACTTTTAGTTAGAAAAACAATTATTGGTCTTTATTATTTCAATCACAAGGATGATAAAGGTGATAAGTTGGACAGAACATTATGGTAACTATGTTTATGGATAACATTTCACTGGCTAATGCCCTGTGATTATCGGGAACAAACACAAAATCCTAATAAGAGAGGCTCAAAACGATGAAAATAAAATAAATAAATGTCGATGAACAATAAACATTATAAAAGTATATTTTAGTATCCAGACAAGAAAGAAACAACAGAAAATAATGCTAATCTGGTGTTTCGACAACGTTAAAGGAAGCGAAGTCCAAAGACCAATAAATACAACATTGATTTCATACGGTATAATAATAAAAAGTGCCATATAATGGACTACTTAATAACCTCGACTGTTTTGTCTTTACAGTAAAATACCAACCTTGACCGCTATTGCTCGGGCACTACAGGAAGATCTTGGTTAGATGTTTTACCATAAAGACCTCACTCTTGGTCATTAAGTAGTTAGTATTAAAATTATTTTGTGTCAAAAATCCCATCCCTCGATCTTTTAAAAAAATCAAATTCCCCTGTCTCAGAAAAGTCAATCAGTCTATATCCTGTCAGTGTCCCCCCGACCCTGGGTTAACATTGGTAGGTACATCAAAAAATATTTCTAGTGAAGGAATGTGGGCTAATAATATAATTATTCAGGCAGTTTCAAATGCTCTTAATTTGAGAATTCATATTATTGGAACAGCACCAAAATTCTCTGTAGCCAATAAATGGCCAAGGAACAAGGCATGTCTTTATTGGGCATATAGAGGAAATTCAGTGTTTCAACAACAGGAATGAATCAATCTAATCAATCTGTTGTGCTTATGCACAACAGCCCAAAAATGATAGTCGCGACCATACAAAACTAAGTAATACAGACAATTTCTCTAATACAAGCTGTCGATAATCATATTAATGCTAAACAGCTCAATACCCAAAACATATCTATGCTGATAAAATTTTGAGGTTTAAATATTTATGTGTTAAATGATATAAATAACAAGTTTGATTATAAAAAAGAAATTACAAATAGTACATTAATCTCCGTATGTTTAGGACAAATTATCTTTATAGCATTTTTGACATGTTAAATTAGTTAGACATATATGTGAATCAATAAATTCATATCGTGATAAATAACTCATAATAACTCGTAATAAATAACTCGTAATTTAGAAAAATTCATTCATATTTAAAACGATATCATGTTTATTATTTAACCATAGACATATTATATTATTGGTCAATTTAATAAGATTTCCTTCAGAATTTGTATGTGAATCAACACCATTCGACATTCTTCCAAATGGAAAAGTTTGAAAAACTACCGTACATTTCCACCTGTTAGCTATCATTTCCTGATTACTTTGCATTTGTTTTTCAAAAGTATTTAAAAATTTTTTTTACATTGACATCACTTAATTTCATTACTGCTGTAGAAAAAAATTATTAGGAGCATGACTAAAAATAAATCGTACATAATCGTCATTATTTTTTAAACTTGTACATGCATAATTAATCAAATAAGTAAAAACTGAAGTCAACAATTGTATAAAAGCAATAAAATTAACATTTGTTTTACGTGATTTAAATTTTCCTTTTTCACATTCATCTAAAATAGATGCAGTAATAGGATAATCATTTTTTTGAGAATTACTTTTTTTACTTTCTAATAAACTTACTAAATGCTCTATCTTTATTATATTTAAATTTCTTCTGTTGTGTTTGTCCATTGTTTGATTTTCTTTTTTCCTTCTAAAACAAGAAATTTTGTTGTTTTATTTTTCTTTACCATCGACACGATCATGTATAGTAATATGGTCAGACTCTTTTACATTAATACACATAAATGACACCAACGGTTTCTCTCCTCCAAACATATTACCCATATTTTTATTCTAAAAAAATAATGAGTGAAACTATTCATATAGAAATTTATTTAAAAAATAAAAATAACTCACCTTATATAGCTTATGAAGTTTAAATATTTCGTGATTAAAGAAGACGTCGATGAGAAAATAATTTATATCGATCCTTTAATAATACAACATAGATTAGAAGAGTTTAAAAAATAAATTTCAATTATCTTCATCTATTATATATAAAATTGAATGCATCATAAATATCATTAAAAGAAACAACAACAATTATCTAGGAATTAAAACAATATTTAATTATGGTTAAAATAAAATTACCTAGAAAAAATAGTCGTGTTGTTAATAAATCACAAAGTATCCGTAATGTTCTTCAATGTCAAAGTAATACTATAAAAAGAAAAAGATGTCGTAAACGTACAGGTGATACACAAAAATGTTGGATCCATTTAGCTAAATAAAACAACTTATGTATAAAAAAATCAACTATTCCAAATACTGGTAAATGCTTGTTTGCTTGGAAAAATCAAATTAACACAAAAAAACAATTATTGAATATACTGGACGAAAAACAAATCAAGCTAAATTAGATCGTAAATATGGAAAGGATATCAACGCCAACTACAGTATATGTAATACTGCAAACAATTGTTTGGAAGCTGATTTAAGTATTGAAAATGTTTTAATATAAAATCAGGAACAAAGGTCTTTTTCTTTCTCTTGAAATAATTCATTCCCATTTTAATATATTTCCATTTGTTCTTTCTCTTGAAAAATATGTTAGTGTAAAATGTATTTTAATCTTCAAACTAACTTTAGAATCTTGTACATCAGAAACATTAAAATATAACGAATAATTCACAAATCCATCTTTCATAGTACATAAAGCATGAATAACTCTTCAAAAAAATCTATAGTTATAAAAATTTAGGGAAATAGTATCCATCTTCTTTGGCTTCTTAACAACAACTAAAGTTCATTTAATAAGGTTCTTTATTAGATAAAAAAACAAGCTTTTTTCCACCCTAACTATTTTCTCCACAATTTGTGCACTAAATAAAATTATTTCATACAATGAAAAATGATGAGTATCTAAAAAATGATATATACAACATTTTTCTGTAACATTATAACTTAGGATATTTTGCAATATTAAAATATTCCAAATTAACACAGGGTACAGAGTTTGAATTTTTGCACATAATATTGATTCCAAAGTTCCTCCTTGATATTCAAAAACATATTTCTCAGCACCAACATAAGTCTTTTTCATATGTTGAAATAGTTCATTCTGATCCAAATGATTTTCTTCTTTTTTATTCAACATAAACAATCCATGTAGATTTTTTTGGTATGCAATCCCTTTTTAGTGAATAACTCATTCTGTTGAAGTCAGGTAATGATAAATCATAACATTGAAAAGATTTATAATATCCAGTATCAATTTCGATAATAGAAACTTCTCGATAACTCCATTTTCCTTTAAATATAAATGCTTCACAATCGATTACATGTGTAATTTGTTTCAAATAATATTCAGAAGATTCTTTTAAAAAAGAATAATCGTGAATAGAATTATAAGCACAATCCAAACGAATAAGTTCCTCACACAGCATAACTAAATCTGTTTGCGCAAAAATAAAACAACACACCAATCCTTTAACGAATACAACTATCAATATTAACTTTTTTCGAATTGTGATTGGTTAGTTTTTGTGATCGGTTAAATACTTGACCAGACTCCAATTACTGTCAATCACATTTTTTTGAATTGTGATCAGGTAGTTTTTTTATGTTAGTAAAATGTGATTGGATAAGTACTTGTACCGGACTTCATGAGCAACTATAAAAACAAACAACAATCTACACTCAACCCAACAAGAACAAAGAAGCCAGAAAAGAAAAAAGAAGAGAGAAAATTTAAGAAATGGAAGGTGAAATGAAGACACAGATCAAATATAAAATGGTAAAAACAATATATAACAAAGATGGTGTATTTTGTGTTTTGTCAAGAATAAGAATGTAAAGAAAGAAGATGCGACAAGGATGATGAGATTAGAGAAATAATGCGTTGTGGTGAAATGATGAAAAAGAGTGTAAGAACAATGAAATTATATGACAATAAAATGAGAATAATAAGAATAATGAAATTATTATTTTTAATAGAAAATAACTCAAAAGATAATTTAATACATTTGTAGTATAGCTTTATCATTATATTTTTTCCAACAAAATAAGAATAATTCTCTTTACTTGTCATTGTAAAAATTTAATCAAAAAGTTTAAAATAAATAAAAATCCTTGATCAATTTTTCTTTGTGTTAATAAACATAAAGGAGCATGTAAATGATTATAAATCCATATTAATTCTTCAATATTAAAATCCATTTAAAAAAAATATTTGTTGTATCTTTTTTGCTGTCGTTTTCTTCGGATGTGATCTTTTTTATAATCAGATATTAAATTTACGACATCTTTCTATACTCCATAATTTTCCCAATGTACCCCGATGTTGTCCATATCGAATAAAAGATGAAGGATCATAGGGTCTACCACAACGATAATAATAATCTTCAGCATATATTCGACAAAGATCTGCTGGAGGGTATGGAAGCCATTTTCAAATTAAATATCTTCATAACCAGGTTTTTAAGTACAATCACACCTTGAAGATGTCCATTTTTAAGTTTCATTTTCATTTTCACAACTACATTCAAAAAACGAAATTTCATCCAATTTAAGTTTACAAGAAGGAGTGTTAATTAATTTCGCTTCCTCAAACATTTTATCAGCATCTTCTTTGCAACGAAAATTAAATGTCCTAGTCTTTTGCGCAGGTGCATACATCTTCAAAGTGATATTCATAAGAGAAAAAATCAAAATGATTTTCACGTTTACTCAGTCGATATTCTTTTATACACTTGCTTTCACAAAGATTTATTTTTAACATCTTTCGCATTTCTACTAATATAGTGTGTATCATTATATTCCACACGCTTGGCAATTATAACCGCAAATTGACCCATGAAATGCACTAGTTTCCAGCTCATATAATTATAGTTATTATAAAAAACACGTATTAAAAATTGTATTGAATCTTGTATATATAAAATAATTGTTTGATAAAATGTATCTTGATGAAATCTAAAAATATATAAAAATGTTATTGTTTTTTCTTTTATATATGAGCGTGCAAACTAAACGATCTATACAAACGATCTACAACTCCCGCAGAAAACATTATTAAAAAATTGTATTGAATCTTGTATATATAAAAAAAATTGTTTGATAAAATGTATTTTGATGAATTTTAAAATGTTATTCTTTCTTTTATATAAGCGCATGCAAACTAAACGATCTACACTGCAGGAAAAATGGATTTACTCGAATTTACAAGGATGCAAATATGGTGCAAATTTATTCAAATGTTGCATTTACTTCATGTTTACTCAAAATTGAGTAAATGCAGTATTTACCAAGTTTACTCATATTGTAAATGTAATATTTTAATGAATTTGCTTCACATTTGCGCATATTGTAAATTTGAGAAAATCCATTTTTTCGTGCAGTGGTACAAACGATCTACAACTCCTGCAGGAGAAGACATTATTAAAAAATTGTATTGAATCTTGTATATATAAAAAAATTGTTTGATAAATGTATGTTGATGATTTTAAAATATATAAAAATGTTATTGTTTTCACATTGTCAAAATCGACAAAGTATACTTCTTTCCCTCCCACTCTTCTTCCTCTAAATACGGCAAAAAAGACGATAGTTAAAGATGGTCAAAAGATGATAGTCTTTTGACCATCTTTACTTATTTGGATAACTCCAAGCTTGTAATTATGGCGACTTCATTCCAGTAGCTTTCCATCACTTCTTTATTTATTTACTTTTTCTTTTGATAATGCGAGACTATCGCGTATTTTTGGTAATATCAGATTGTCAAGATCCACAAACCATACTTCTTTCCCTTCCCACTCTTTTTCCTCTAAATATATCGTTATTTTACCATCTTTACTGGTTTGGATAACTCCAAGCTTGTAATTTGGACGAGTCACATTCCAGTAGCTCTCCATTACATCTTTCTTGATTTTTCTTTTTGTCTTCTGCAGCAGGGGTTGTAGATCGTTTGAAGATCGTTTAGTTTGCACACGCTTATATTGTAGTGTTTACCCGTCACTATAGTCACAGCTTCCTTTCTACGCAAGGTCATCCCCATATCAGAGGTGTGTGTTATGCAGTTTGAAGAATTGATGTTATGTTAAAATTCAAAATCCAAAATTCATGATTACCTTATATGGTCATGTATACTCAAGGTCGTCAGATTTTAAAATTTATGCTATGTTAAAAATCAAAGTCCAAAAACCATGGTAATATCATGGTCTTATATGGTAATATATATTCAAGGTCGGCAGATTTCTCATTACTCTAGTATACCTATTGTGTTGATTTTAAAGTGTATATGACATGAAATTTTTTATTGCTTCATTTGAAAGAGCATCAAAAAGTATGCAATATGCTGTTTACCTTTCCTTGATATCTTTTCTAGTTCCAGAGTTGCCAGATTTTATATGGGGGTATAATTTTCAAATTATTATAGTATATATGTATTTTAGGCATGCATAGGTCTTAGTATGAAAGTGTTTTATAAAATCCGTACGAGGGACCTGGGTACAACAGTGTTACCTTGACAACAAAATTAGTGACATTATCAACTGTGTTTCATCTTGCACTATCTACGTGCAAAGGTTCATTTGATTCTGACACATAGTAACTGAGCTATAGTTCATTTAAACATTCACCAAACTAACATGCAAACCATGACGTCATAATTTGTGCTGAATCAGCAATTTGTTTGTGCCATATTTTCCATTGATTTTGACATCTTTAAATCTTTATAACTCTGGAACTAGAAAATATATCAAGGAACGGTAAACAGCATCTCTTCCTACTTTTTGATGCTCTTTCAAATGAAGCAATAAAAAATTTCATGTCATATACACTTTAAAACAAAGTTTCATGATAATATTGTTTCATTCAATAGCGATATGTTGCGTGGTTTTGAAATAGAACCAGCCAACAACATATAATATTGTTTCATTCAATAGCGATATGTTGCGTGGTTTTGAAATAGAACGAGGCAACAATATATAATATTGTTCGATTCAATAGCCACATGTTGCGTGGTTTTGAAATGGAACGAGGCAACAAGATATATAATATTTATATGTTTAATGCATGGTTTTCAATTACGGTCTTTCATCAATTTTTCCGCTCGTAACGAGTGGACCAATTGGACAAACTGAACGACCGGACAAATATATTTGTACGGAAGTGTAGGGTGAACCCCCGCGAACTCAAGACGCAACTGCTTTCAAATGACGAATTTGACGACTCGTTCGACCCGTATCTGTTCGACAGTATTGGACATGTATGGAGGTGATAGCATTTACCAAATACATGAAGCTGTTTAAACGTAATTTCGAGTAATGCGAATGAATCTGTGTGTGCATCGCAATGTAGATAAAATGAAGGCATCACGTTTCACCTGCGCAGGAATTTTTTTTAGAAATTTTCACCCAGTGAGAAATTTCGAAACGTTCTTCACGAGGGCTCAGTCGAATGTTCTACACATCTATTGTGTTTTAAGGTTTCGCTTTCATCGGTAAATGAAGTAAAAATATATATTTATCTCTACTTTATAGCCACATATTATGGATGTTATTGATGCGTGGGCAACAAATACATTTAAAGATAAAACTACGTGATCAATACATCAAACAAAAGCGCAGAGATTCGATCTCAGGCTTCCAAACATACTGCTAGACAATATTTGGAAACAAACTTCGGGTCAGGCATGACGCATAACAGAACAGCTGTTTAAGTGTAGCGACATTGCTAACATTCTTCAAAATCCTTTAGATCGATTGCATTACCTGGCTGGTAAACACATGGGTTTAAACGTAAACAGGTGGTTTTAAGTGAGGTGTCAACATTAATTACGTTTGACAAGTTGATTAGGTGCGAGACAATCGTTATGTTCGCCAGAGGGTGTCGCATTATGCCACACAGGAGTGACTCCTATTTAGAACGTTCCTATTCATGCAACGAACCAAATTCACCTACTGTTGCAAATTACTGCGCGTAAAACAACGAAGTATCATATTGTTTTTAATTAAAATATAGTCATTTGCTATTCGATATGGCGGAATTAAATTCGACGACTAAATCAACAGATGCTCCAACACCGGCGCTATTCGTATATTAGCAGGCGCGGATTTAGAAGTTAGTCGCATAAATTAGATTTAGAATTTGCAATTCAAAATACCTGTGAATAACAATCCTATTGGATAGGTTTTTGTTCTGAATTATTCTTAAGAAAAGCATAACCAATAGGGTTGTTCATGAAGTGTCTAATTTATGCGACTAACTTCTAAATCCGCGCCTGCTTAGGTTCAGTGCATGAGAGGCGACGTCTAAACATGATCTAACAGGGAATTTATGTATTCAAGAGAAACGCGCTTAAGCTCGTTAAATATGTATTCGTTCCAGTACATGTTTAAGCTCAAAACTTTTTCAAAATATTTTAGTTCAATAACATAACCATTGGCTTTCATTACGTAAACACAGGTGGTTTAAGTGTAGCTCACTCAAAATCGTCAAATCAGTACCTTATAAGGTGTTCATATGATTTTGAACTTAAAATAACTAGATTGAAAAATTCTTCAAATTATGGACCTTGAATGTTCGTTGAATGTTTAGTAATGACGTAAACACTATCCAATGAAAAACTAGATCGTTCTATTATAACGAAACAATGAAATCCATTTTATTTTATCAAATAATGTATAAAGACCTCCACTCATAGCATTTATCAAAACGAAAAAACCTTATCATGGATCGAACCAAACAAACCAAGCATCCGACGGATATGCGCTATGTTGCACGTAAATATATTGACGACAACAAAAGCGAAGAAGAAGACATGAAGAAAACATCGCCAACCATTCGAAAAAGTCGTCGACAAATGGTCAAACTCGAAATAGAGTATTTACAGAAACAATTGTTCAATTACGCATCAGGTCTGACGTTTCTTAATCTGTAGAAGAATTAGATGAACAATCCATTTATAAACTTCCTTCCATCTATAAACTTCCTTCCATCTATAAACTTCCTTTCTACCGCAAAGTCAGACAGCGACATCTCTTCTGGCAAGTCTTCCACAACCACCAAGTCCTCTGCCAACTCCGCCATTCAGAGCAATCACCAGCCCGACAAAAATCAAGCCAAATTCCACCAGACTACGAACCACACACTACAAATTCTCCTCAAAACGTTGTTTTACCTCTACCCGACATCTTTGATATTGACTATATCATTCCTTAATCAATTAGAGCTAATCTTTTTCAACAATTAACTGCTGAGGAACTAATTGGATCAGGAAACCAAGAAATAATTCAATATCCTACACTATTTCAACCACAGCTACACCCGATATATTTTGAAGAAAACGAAGATCGAAAAAAACAATATAATAGAAAACTTATATATATAAAAAAACATAAGTTAACTGGAGAAGAAACTGTAACGTTATCCGAAATATCCACAGATGAAGATGCTGACATTATCGTTCGCGATTTAGATTCGTTTAAACAATTTTCAAAGAAAAAGAAAGAATTATAAAAAAATTTAATATGGTGGAAAAAAATTACAATCAAACGTAGTGAAGTGTTTTAAAAAAAATTAAAATCATGTAAAAAATAAAAATATATTCTTTTTATTAAAACGAATTTCATTTTATGTTTTTTCTTTTCAAAAGTATGAAAGTTATTGCTCGGAACAATATTAATAACAAAAGATTAGTCGGTAATTGAAGAATGTGTTGCAAAACAAAAAAGAAACTTGAAAAACTTGGCTTTACAAATCAAAAGTATCGCTCAAATGGAAACCCTTTATAATAAAATGGATCATCATGAAATGGGGCAAATCATTGCTTTTTAGTCATTAATTCAATGTTTTCTTGATGAAAAAGATATTGGCGAATACGAAATTGAAATAATTCAATACTGGACAAGATTAACAATTGTAGACTTTAAAAAATGAAAAAAGATATATTTATTAGATCAAATAATTCCTCTTAATTACACTTTTTTAACCCTAAAAAATTAACTATTACAAATCTATGTATTTTTTCTCTATTAGCAACTTCTTTCATTCTCTTATCTAATATCAACTGTTTGTAATTTTACTCTAAAACTGTTAATAACAAATGACCTTCTAAATGGTCTCTCTAAATAACCTTCTAAATAATATTCTAAGTGTTCTATATTACTTTCTGTTAACATTATTGAAAAAAGGTTTTTTTGGTTTTGGAGTAGGTAATGAGAACCACAATGATGTCCTGTTTATGTAAACATTTACATGAAAGCTATGGGGACGAGGATTAGAATAATATGCGCATTTAGCCACTGGCTATAATGCGTATATTGCAGCGCGTGCTGGACATGCAGTGTAAACTGAATAAAAAGTATGAATAAAACACAGAAACAGAGCAAAGATGCATATAATTGTTTTTCGGTGGAAGATAAATAATGCGGGGAATAAAAAAATATGCGTGTTGTTTGTTCGGGAAAGTCCACGCGTCGTGCCATGAGTATAGGGTTGAAGGGCTGTCGTAGTAAAAGGTTCGTTCTCGATCTTTGTACTAGCTAGCTTGGGCTTCGTCAAATACAAATTGTCACTGAGGGCGTTTATCAGTTGGTAATACAGTATATACATCAGTTGCGTCATTAGTTACTAGGTCGGTTGGTGTTTCATGTATCGGTCAATGGAATCAATATTAAAATCTTTTAGATTATCATTTTCAATTCTGCCACGAGGGTTATGATTTGGACAAAAAAATATAAAACATGCAGCTATTGCGAATATATTATATTTAATTGATTGAGAAAGTTGAATACTTGCTAATAAATAATAAGGTGCAATAATAAGGTGCACTAAGACAAAGTTCAATTAATATAGGGCAATCTTCATTATTAACGTATATTTTAAAAATAGATAAAAAATAAAACTTCTCCCAAGCCCAAAAGGAATCGGTAAATGATTATTCTCTTGATTATGTGAAGTAATCACAGACATAAAATGATATCATTACAAAAATACTGAGGTCTTGTTAAATTAATATAAAAATTATCTAAAACAGAATTTTCTATGCTAAAAAATGAATTTAATAATCTTGGATTCTTTGATAATATTAACCGACGGGGATCTGAATGTCGATGTAAAATGTATTTTTCATCACTGACAATATACAGAACAATATATTTTCCTTCATATCCCTCAATAGTCCAACATTTAAAAAGTTTGATAAAAAAGTTATAGAAAAAAGATTAAAAAAAGTTTGATATAAAAAAAGTGTGTTAATCCTTTTCGGGGCGTCCAATGTTTTGTATTTTATTAAAAAGTTTCATTTCTTTAACAACTGGATCATCTATCCGTAAATGATAAAATGCTGTGTAATTTTGCACAAAAGCATTCACTTTAATTTGCAAACAACTAATAATTTCTCCAGAATAATAATTCAATAGACCAAGTGTAGCAGGGTAGCCCCCTCTAGGAACATCATTTTGTGTACCCGCTATAGGGATCTCAGTTGTAATGAGTACCCCCCTATAGGGTTCTTGTCGTGTGTGTTTAAATTGTATGTAAATAAGAGAAGTGGGGTAGAGAAGTACCAGTTGGAAATGCAATAAAAAGAGTTTACCTATATTACATTGGAGCCCGATAAGGGACGTCTATTAAGGATATTATCCGTCTTCACGAGGATTTGTACGCGTTTGTGGTCCATATAATCAGAACATTTCGGCGAAGAAAATGGAGCTCAGTGACATAGAGAAGGTGCGAATTGAAAGAGATCGTGTGACAAGAATCTTAGCGAAAGGAGGCGAAATGACTGTGGAACAACTCAATGAAGCGTATCAGGAAGAGTTTAAAGGCGACCTGAAAAGCTGGAAGGCAGAATTCGTGAGTATCGAATCTTTTCTAAAGTACAGTTGTTCTGCTGATATTAGTAATGAAAAATTATGTTGCGTGAAGCACAGAAGAGTTCATCCACGTTTCAATATCTTTCCCATCCCCAATTTTCGCAATTTTATGGTTTACTGAAGGGGAGAAGAGTGTAAAGGGAGTTGCCTACCGTGTCTGGTTCTTTGAAGTTAGCAGTGCGATGAGCGAAGGGTTGTATTCAAATGATATTATCAGCGAGCATATTCGAAAGTCACTTCAAGGCGAAGAAAAGAACAAAATTGTGGGTTTAGAGCCTGGCGTTTCGCCTGAGTGTATTCTAACACAACTTGATAAGTTCTATGGTGATGGAGGAGCATTAGTGGAAGATGAATTACTCTCAAAAGCGTATGGGCTTCGCCAAAAGGAGACAGAAGAAGTGTCTGCCTTTGCTTCAAGGCTCGACAACCAAATCCGCAGAGCCAAGGTTCTGGGAGCTGAACTCCTTCCTGATGAGATGCCTTCGATTGCCACCTGTTCTGGGAAGGTTTAAAGGGAAAAATTAAAGATAAGGCCCGTCATAAGAAAGATCATTGCAAAACCTTTGCTGAGCTTATTGAGGCAGCATGTTATGGCGAGAAAGAAGCACTCCCAATCCAAATCCCCAGAAGATTAGCACGCTCAAATCAAATGCCTGGGACTAATTGTGAAGATTCTCCTTTTGTCCAAATCTCCCAGGGAGATCCCTCTGATAATCAAGCCACCCATATCCCACATGTGCACTGCCTTATTAGTCAAGGAACTGAAAGGGGGTAATGGCAGAAGAAAATAATGGCAAGGGGGGGACCCAATATTCAAGGGGGTCTGATCAACAGCTTGAAGATCAGTTTGGTGGAAGAAACTCCCCACAGAGTTACAACATCCCAACTTGCTATCGCTGTGGCCAAGTAGGTCATATTCGAAAAGGATGCCGAAACACACTCTCTTCTACAGATTCGGGAAACGGGAATGCGCCTTCGACGAGGATCAGTCCAGAGCCCCAAAACACCATGATATCCAAGCTGGAATCCCTTATTGGAGACTCAAACGAGTGTACAGCTATCATTGATGGTCATCCATGGATTGCATGCTGTGCCTTATTGGATACTGGTAGCCAAGTCTCATCGGTGTCTCAACCTTTTACAAGAAATACTTGAAAGGATGCCCAATACAGCGAATAACCAACCTCATGAAAGTTGTGGGTGCTGGTGGTAAAGAAGTGCCATTCCTCGGGTATATTGAAGTTATGGTTGGGTTCCCTTCTCAGGAAGTTAGCATTGATGGCAGTTACCCTGCCTTGGTCCTTGTTGTTCCAGAAAATCCCTACAATGAACGTGTTCCTGTCATCATTGGTACCAACGTAGCAAAACAATGCAGAGAACAGTGTGTCAAGACCCATGGAAGGGCCAAGTGCTCTTCGGCATGTTCGCTCTTTGAAATGTTAAAATAATTTGTTTTCAATTCTCACGTCTAATGCTTGTAGCTCTAAACATCTTTTTAACAAAGAAAAACGTTTTCCGTAGAGTTTTCGTCTGGCGAGCGAGTAGACAGACGGTGTAATTCAGCGCTAATTTCATTCAGCTTTACGTGGTAATTATAAGAGTATTAATGTATTGTCCGCCAATCTAAAAATAACTTTTCATCTTCAATTTAATAAAGATTTTTTTATTTTTGAGACTAGCTCAGGAGTTCAAACGTTTGGTTATTCGCGATGGGATTTTAAAGCGGTGTCGAGACGATGAAGGAACCCTAAGTTTCCAGCTAATGTTACCTGTAGCCAACCGACAAGAAGCACTGCAGGAAATACACAATGAAGTTGGTCATACTGGTCGAGACCGTACCATGGAACTTGCTCGGACACGTTTCTTTTGGCCTTATATGACACGTGATGTAGAGTTGCGATAGGTGCATATAAAGCGCAAGACATCTTCCCCGCGGCTGCAGCCCCAATGCTCTCCTTGGAAACAACGGAACCTGTTGAAGTGTTGGCAATTGATTTTCTATCATTGGAAGAAGGTAAAGGTGACTTTAGTAACATTCTAGTCATCACTGATAGCTTTACCAAGTTTGCTTGGGCATATCCAACCCGAAACCAGAAGGCTTCCACAGTGGCAAATATCTTGTGGGAAAAGGTCTTCATGAACTATGGTTTTCCACACCGCATCCATTCAGACCAGGGGGCTGATTTCGAGTCTACACTTATACGAGAGCTGTGTAAATTAGCGGGAATCGTGAAATCCCGTACGACGCCATATCACCCACGGGGAATTCGATAAACTGAACGCTTCAACAGGACCCTGTTGAATATGCTCGGAAGCCTTGACAAAGACCAAAAGTCAAGTTAGCCAGATTACGTTCTGGTCTTTGTACATGCCTACAACTGCATGAAGCATACTTCGACATGTACTCGCCTTATTATCTGATGTTTGGTCGAAGCCCGAGACTACCGATTGATATCAACTTTGGACTGGTTACCAATCTGCCATCGTCCCAAAGCAGTTTAGACAAACTTCGTGCTCGGTTGAAGTATGCGTACGAGAGAGCTACCCAAGATGTCCAAAGCGCAACGACAAGGAACAAGCGTTACGATCTGATGGTGAAAGACCTGCGGTTCCAACCTGGTTATCGCGTCCTTGTTCGGCATCTCACTGTACGTGGAAAGCACAAGTTAGCCGATAGGTGGGAGGACCAAACCCAGTGTACAAGGTCAGACCAGAAGGTGAAGGACGAGAACGTGTGCTTCATCGGAACCTCTTGCTGCCCCTCACAGCGGTTCCTGTTGGGTCACACTCCACCGAGAAGGAAACGATAGCGCCTGGCAGTTCCAGTTCCCCACGGAAACGTCGTAAGCTGCTCTGTACTTCCCGGGGTTGCCACTTGGTGTTGTTGTGCTTGATCGCCAAACGATGTCAATGAAGAACCTGTGTTAGTCGTCTCGCGACCGCTAAATACCGGAGCTGAGGAGTTTATACCAGCCTTGTCAGAAGAATTACCACATGAAACTGTTCCAGTTTCAACTGACCAAGATACCACACCTGGATCACCGTTGGGTGAACTGAATCCCCCCACCTTGAGGAGATCTATCCGCAACAGTTGCCAACCCGAACAACTTGGATACAACTCGGTGTGATCCCACAAAGCTGCTGTACTGTCATCCTTAGTGAACACTACTAACCGAGAGCTTGTTCAGGCGATATTCCGAGACTGGTTGGATGATCGCATTTTAGACTTTTATATATATGTAGTAATTTTAAAGTTTAAATTAGTGTTAAAACATCAGGACGCTGTTTCCTATGAGGGGGAGGTATGTAGCAGGGTAGCCCCTTCTGGAACATCATTTTGTGTACCCCCCTATAGGGTTCTTGTCGTATGTGTTATTGTATGTAAATAAGAGAAATACGGTAGATAAGTACCAGTTGAAAATGCAATAAACCAATATAAAAAAACCAATGTTACCATTTCTAAAATATTGTAAATACGGTACCACTTTTAGAACATATATGAAAGAAACACTGTTCTTCTTCTCCAAAATCATTCGTTTATGTTTCTTTACGCGCGTCTCCATCTGAAAAACCAAAAAATATTCATAAATATTCATGACTTATATGTATACAAAATATTCTAAAATAAGCACATAAAAGCTTAATAAGCACAAACATTTCCTTACCTTCTCTTACCCAATATCCACGCCTTTTAATTTTTTTCAAACGAATTCGGGGTAATGTTCAATATTTAAAAAAAAAATCGTTTTATTTTTTAGAAAATCTTTTCACACACATACTCACATATGACCTGACCACACTATTTACTTCCGGAATAGCACGTACAATCAGTTTGGCTGATGTTCGTCCTGAACACATCTCTGTACAAAATATTTTTTACATCATTTTTATTTTAAAAACACTTCAAAAATCAGCATTTAAAAAAAATTATCATTTGAACAAAATAATTTCAAAAATCATTTTTTATTAATTAAATTGTGAAAAATAATCGATTTTTCACAATTTTCACATGACCTTTAATCCTCACACACACCACACCCAGATTATAATAATAATAAAACAGACCCGCCCAAAACTGGGACACCTCCCTGGATTCTAACATATCCACATGAATCTGATTGGTTGAAAAAATCTAAAATCTAAAAGTCTCTGCTTGGACTCTTTAGCTTCTCTACGTCTCTGAGCTACCAGTGAAGATGAAACGGATATTATGTAATTTCGTTCATCCTCCTCATCTGATCTAAATGAAAGTGTCACTGATTCTGGTTCTCCCATGGCTAATCGTTGTTGTAAATGATCGTCTGCAGCTTTTATCGCCTGGTCAACGGCGACAGTTACTTCGTCGATTTCGTTGTCTAAGATTTCAATGGTCGCATCAACATCAATCATTTCATCACCATCTTCGCCAAGTGCGATTATTTCTTTTAGGTTACGAAAGATTTTCTCGGTTATCTCAAACTCACCTCGTACTTTGTGTGCTGCTCTCCTGATTTCACTTTTGGTTGCCATACTGCCATCACCATTGCCAGCAAGGTCAACAAGTTGTTTTCTCGCTCAGCCCGTGGTTAGCAGGGCCGGATTAACGACTTCGTAGTCCCCCAGTGACGACACATTCTTAGGGGAGTCCGGGGGACATGTCCCCGGAAATTTTTAAATTTTGGACCTCTGAAATGGCATTTCCTGCATTCTGAGGGCACTTTTGAGGAAAATATAAATGTCTTAAATCACATTTTTTAACAGTGTATCATCATTTTCAAGAAAAATCTAATTTTTATTATTCATTTTCAAGAAATATAATTTTTATGTAAATAATACAATACCATAATACAAGGATTAGGTAGCCAACTAGCCAAGATAAGGATTAAGACACTGTACACAAAACTGAACTTTACGACTTTATATACATGTATTGCTGACCATCGTTTATAAAATATATAAATACAAAGAAAAAATGTAATCATTTTCGTAGGCCCATTAACTTTCGTAGGCACAGTGCCTATAGTACCTATTGGATAATCCGGCCCTGCTGATTAGCCTATATTTTCCTGATTTCTTACGATTCCGAAGTATACGAACATTGTTAACCGAGGTTGCTATATCTTCGAGATCTTCGCTTGTAGGCCAGGGTCTTAGCCAGGATCTGAAACTTGGGTGTCCAAATTGGCCAATCGCGGGCCAGAATACGCCTGGACAGGGGGGGGAGTTGCATATTTGCCGGGAATCCCCCTGGCAAGGGGGGTTCTAAAGGCTAAAATTGTAACTTTAAATTATTACGATTCATTCTCCTGAATCACGACTTACGAGGCTTCGAATAGTGCGAATAGTCGACAAAAATGTGCGAATAATCGACAAAAAGTGCGAATAATCGACGAATAGCCGACAAATAGTACGAATATTTGACGAATCGTCGCTACTCGTCAACAGCGTGGTTGTGAGTCTAGCTTGTGCACGATAAATGTTTCACTGATGGCCGATTTGACTTAATAAAGCTACCAAAAATACTAGAGTAGCGAAAGGTGTCCTTTAGATTTCTTACTGGCCGTCCAAATGGTGTCAAAATAGTAAATAGCCGTCCAAAAGCCGTCGTTATCAACTGGCCGTCTTAAATCGAAACTGGCCGTCCAAAAGACGGCTGGACGGCTGGCTGGCTAAGACCCTGTTGTAGGCCCATCCAATCTTTACTAGTTTGTTGTTTACCAGAGGGAAGATGTGGTGAAACTGCGACGTCTGGATGCTCGTCTTGGCTCACCTTGTAAGTCTCCGTCTTTGTCAAAATCTTCGCTATTTTCCCTCTACATCCGGCTACGAAGGACCATTTTGTTCACGAATACCTGAACACGCCATGGATCAATCCAAAAATAATGCTTTTGAAGATTTATTTGGGTTATAATACATCACATAAACAAGACAAGCAAAGGAAAACCAAAAAGGCCCACAACCTCGAGGAAAGGCGCATAGGAGCCCAAAAACGCACTTCATAAATAAACAAATTAATCTAAAGTCATGTTCAGGAACAATGACCATGATTATTTTAAAAGTAGTAATTATGATGATGGTCAACAATTAGAACAGAATACAAATATCACTGCAAATCAACAGGAGAGTGAAATCAGTCCAATGTTACACATTGAAAAGATAACCCTGCGTCAAAGGGACAATCCACTCTGGCATCAGTATCGCCAGTAATCAGTATCGAATACATTCCTCATTATGGCTAGAAAGCTGTTGCACTCAACAGATGTTGGAAGGTCTATACCTTCTACAACCAGTGCAAAATGATGAAATTGATCTACATCTAAATTGATGGCATATGAGTATGACTTCTCTGACTGCTTTTTTATCTCCAGAGTTCTCCTGTGTTCTTCTAATGCAGAAACATGGCAGCACAACCCAGATTTCCCAGCAGGGCATCTACAAAATGCTTAATTAGTTGGCCTGTTTTCTGATCTTTTCATACTAGGCCTTACAAAACCTTTAACAGCAAAGTATTTTCATTCATTGTTGCTGTCTGAATGTTTAAAATCTTTCTAAATGCAAAAATTCGGTACTCTTTCTCTTGCAGTGCATGCTAGCTTTCGTGTTTTAATATAGCACTACTCCAGTGCAGAGAATTTTCATCTATACTTTCTATGCCAAGTACGGTTAGTCAGTGTCACGTCAGGGGCACCCTGAATACTCTCTAAAATGTCTGGATGTTCAACATAGCCTTTGACACGATAAATTAATTCTGATTACATCAGAATAAGTGTAGTTCAGAGTCAAACACCGTGTGTTGATATAAACAAGTCGTCCTTACATGAAGTCGTTGACGACGTCACATTGCCCTTTCAATCTTTATTTTGTTCGTTAGTTATCAAAATGTAGTGCTCAAATTTCACAGCCAGTATCGTAAACTCGTTCTCTCGCTAACTAATCAAGAAATTCCGCTTGTCTTTTTTTAAATAAATATAAATCGTCCAAAACGTACAGGCTTTCCACTTCGCTAATTTTCACTTTCACTTGTTGTCGTCCTCTGTCCCCTCGCGGTTTACCACCCAAAAATGGCGGATAAGGTCTGGTCGCATAGCGTGAGAAAGGCTAATTGTAGTGATCTTTTTAAACTAATATCTAATTCTGATGTCTGGAATACCATGACATGTGTTTACTGTTTTCAATAATTTTGTTTTTCGTGATTGGTGAAATTCAAAAAAATATTTCGTGAACTTGTGACAAGACTCCCGCCTTGCCCCCTGCTATACTGTTAATAGTTTTGCTATTTACCAAATCTTTATTATATGCGTGAAAAATTTAAATTGACAATAAGTTCGGTAAAAACTCTCATATTTGAAACGCTTTTGAAATTATAAAGATTGGCATTTACAGCTTTCCGAGATATTCAGATTTATTTGCTATGTAAATAACACCACTGCATACGTCACACTGCATAATGACTTATGGGGGAATGTTGTTTATCTTTGATATTATTCAATTAAATTACTCGAAACTTGGATAACCTCGATTATATTCCTGATTTTACAGAAGTCGTCATGCAGTGTGACGTATGCAGTGGTGTCATGTGCATAGCAAACAAACTTTCAAGAACGAAGTGAGTTATGGGCTGCTACTTCGTGTACCGCACACAGAATATTACATCATTGAAATATTTAGTTTAAAAGTTAGGGTTATGGTTATGGTTTTTGTTCTTGTAAAGCTTCTGAATTCCGAGAAAATAACCTTGATGCGTCTATAACGTAGTCTGTGTCCATTGTGTGTGCGGTATACACGAAGATGCCGAGTTATGGGGATAGCTGTAAATGACAATCTTGGTAATTTGAAAAGTTCTTTCAAATAAGAGAGTTATATTTCAGAACTTATTTTTCACATCATATTCACGGACACTTCGCGCTATCGTGATAACATATAGGCCCTAAATATAAATCGAAAAGTCGAGAAGCTCTCGAAAGAGCGAGAAAAGGAAAGTAAAACACTGTGTCAAAGTTTTACAGAACAATGTCATTACTGAAACCAGTCTTGCTGCAAGCTTGCGGAAGCTTCGGCACTAGATGTTGCGACAATGCAGTAAAATTCGTTGTGTAACACCGCTAAATATATTTTATTTCATTTCGCATCATCTTCGTTCCTTATTTCTTTCTTGTGTTCTTCAATAATCATGTCGCTCAGTCCAAGGTCTTCGTTCTGCTCTGCGGTTCTTTCGTAATGTTCAATAGTCATGTTCGGGTCTTCCTCTGGGGCGTACACATTCTATTGTTAACGAGAACATAAACGTCACAAGTCCAAATTATGTAATTAACGCTTGATAAAATCCAACATCTATAAACAGTTGGTATATGAGCTTTAATACAATGTATACAAGCAGTATAATGTATAAAGGAAAATGTTTTTAATTTATGAATTTGTGATGATAATGGCATATTCATCAGAAATATTTGGCAATATTTTGAAATACTTTAGCTTGAACATTTCACAATGTATAGAAATAAAGCCCTTGAAAAATGCAATTTCTTGTGTATATTTCAATCTCCTGGCTGACGCGAAACACGTTTACAATGTTAAATACTACTTTTTCACTTTTTTATTCAGGTTAACTTTTTAACTACTTCTCTTTAAATTATGTGCTATACATTGTTAATATATAACACAAATTTCCAACATTAAAGGAGAGGTTTTCACTTCTAAAGTTCTGATGATAGCATATTGATTTGATCATATTGATTTGATCAGAAATTTTTGGCAAAATTTTGAAATGTTGTAGCTGGAACCTTGTGTGATATATCAAATTAAAGTCCTTGCAAAATGCAATTTGCTGTCTAAATTTTAGCTTTATAGCTAAAGTGAAACATGTTTAAAATTTGAAAAACAACTTCAATGTTTTTTTTTCCAAAAAATGGAAAATGAAGTTTTCACCTCTTTATTCAGGTCATAATGTTTAACTACCTCTCCTAAAATTATGATCAAAGGAAAGTTTTTTAACATATAAATTGCTGATGATATCTGTAGGCTTAGCTTAATTACATTCGTCAAAATATTTTTCGAAATTTTGAAATATTTTAGCTGGCACCTTGAAATTAGGTGTCTAACTAAAGAGAAACGTTAATTTAAAATTTGTGAAATAACTTCCATTTATTTTAAATGGTAATAAATAAATGGTAATAAGGTATTCGCTTCAGTTCATAACTTTTTAACTACTTCACCTAAAATTATGTCAAAATAAAAGGTAATTCATTTTAACATTCATTTTAGCTGGTATTGTGTTGTACCAAAAAGTAAACAGTTTGGACTATATTTCCACTAGTTGTATTAATATACGATATCGTATCATCGGCATTACACACATTACTATATATACTGAACTTGTGGCTAAGCTCACCGCAATGGCTTCTGTAGTTCAGTCGGCTAGAACGTTGGTCTAGATATCCTGGGTCGCGGTTTCAATTCCCAGTCGGACGGACATTCAAGTTGCGTTTTTTCGCAACTGGTCCCGGTTAGGTCTCGAAAGAATAATGATTCGACACTCATAATTTACAATAACGTATCCTTCATGAAACAAGTACTGAAACGAGGAATAGTGAGGTCAGGTGAACACGGACAATAGTCACAATAACACAAATTAATCGGACTTCACCTGAAGATAACTATTACCAGCTGGATCATCTAAAACCACGTGTATGTCGAGTGATTCACCCGTGATTACCTGCGATAAAATAACACGAAAACAGAGAATAAAAGGCGAAGGAAATATAGTATTTATTTATGAAAAATTTACTAGTGCTGAGCCAGGCAATAGTTGTTTGCTTAAAGTGTCCATAAAATGAAAAATTCAGAATTTAAGGGTTTGCTTAGCGACGTAATTAAATAGAAGGTAAGAATTCACGTTAAAATTTTCGGTTTTGCAAATTTTATACATTGTAACTTTTCAACAATTTCTATCATACAAGATTAACAAATGTTCTATTCGAAAACCCGGCGCATACGACCCGGGCTCTGGGAACGAGAATGTATGCGCCCGCGATATATTCAATCAGAGTATGCGTATCAACTATTGGCAAATTTGGCGGGGATTTGCTATAACCCGGGCGATGATCGAGGATGCGAAATGGGCGTAAAGGTGTTCGCCGGGTATATTTCTTTGTCCGTTACCATTATCTAACTAAACTACTCTTATGGTTATTAAACCGTTTGCGGAAAGAAGTGATGGTGCCACATATTGTTTCTTACATTTTTTACATGACAACAGGTAAACTACAGCACAGGAATCACAGTTAAAGCGATGATTAATATAATAGGTGAAGGTAGATATGGAATCAACAAAGGCACGTCCTGCGGGTGCAAACTTGCAAATTTGGCATCTAGCTTTACCACAGGGAAACATGCCCGAAACATGCGTCACAGGAAGTTTGGCACGAATCTTTAAGATTTGTAGGTCTACGAAATGAGACAAACGGACTATTTTTTAAAAATTGTGCCAGTAGCAGAACAATTCGACAAGATAGGCTGAAGTTCACTCAAAATAGATGAAACCTTGGAAAAAGAGGGATGGAAATCCCGCACCAACGGAACGGACTTCGATGCCGACTTCGATGGTGGTTCAGTGCATGGATGAGCTTTTACCTGTCATGGTTAACTTGTCCCTCCAGACTGGGCATTTCGTTGAGGAATGGAAGGAAGCCTTGGTTCATCCCTTGTTAAAGAAGTATGCAGGAATTGATCTCGGGTTTAAAAATCTACGTCCTATCAGCAATTTAACGTTTATTTCCAAGTTAACTGAACGTGCTGTTGCCTGTCAGACTCAAGCTCGTGTGTTTGAAAATAACTTGTATCCAGTCCTCCAGTCGTCCTATAGGAAACATCATAGCACTGAAACAGCATTATTGAAAGTCCACAATGACATCCTGATGAATATGAATAGACAGCAAGTTACACTTCTTGTTTTGTTGGATCTTAGCTCAGCATTTGATACTGTCAATCATGATATTTTGCTAACGCGTCTCAAGTCCAAGTTTGGCGTGAGCGGAACAGTTTTGTCTTCGTTTGAGTCATACTTATGTGGAAGATCACGTGTCTCTTCTGTTAATGGATCACTCTCAAAGAAGTTTCAACTCGACTGCGGTGTTCCGCAAGGATTTTGCTTAGGTCCGCTCCTGTTCAACATCTATACAAGCAAGTTGTTTGATATTGTCAACCACCATCTCGCTGATGTACATTGCTATGCAGATGACACACAGCTGTATATTTCATTTAGCCCCAATAGCTCTTCAAGTCAAGAAACTGCTGTCAATCAAATGGAATATTGTATAAGAGATATTAAGCAATGGATGTGTCATGACAAACTTATGTTGAACGACGAAAAGACTGAATTTGTTATCATCGGAACTCGACAGCAATTAGCTAAGGTCAATATAAATCATCTTAGTGTTGGTGACTGTAATATCACCCAACCTCTTCAAGAAATCTTGGAGCATGGTTCGATGAGAAGTTGTCAATGACCACACATGTTACTAAGATGTGTAGTGCCGCTTTCTATCATATACATAATATAAGGCGTATAAGGAAATACTTATCACAAGATGCCGCCGAAACACTGATCCATTCATTTATTACTAGCAGGGTGGATTATTGTAACAGTTTGTTACACGGTCTACCTGCCTACCAACTTGAGAAACTGCAGAGGGTACAGAATGCTGCCGCCAGACTAATTTTTATGGAACATAAATATTGTCATATTACGCTACTACTTGTGAAGTTGCATTGGTTACCTATTACATTTCGTATTAATTTTAAAATACTTTTAATAACTTTTAAGGCGATTCATGGACTAGCACCATCGTATATCATAACTTAATTTCTATTAAGTCTAGTGTGAGGTACACCCTCAGATCTAATAAAGGATTGTTACTAGACCATCCTAAATGCAAAACCTATGTCACACTTGGGGACCGTGCATTTATGGTCGCAGCGCCGAAATTGTGGAACACTTTACCTTTAGAAATCAGGAGTGTAAAGACTTTGGCTAGTTTTAAGAGTTGTTTTAAGAGTTATCTTAAGTCGCATCTTTTTAAATTAGCTTTCTTAAATTAAACCTTTTATTGTTAAATTTTTATTATTAAGTTATTCATTATTTTTTAGTATATTTAATAATAACAATGTAATATAATTTTAAGATAGTTGTCCAGTTGTATTATATATTGTAATGCGCATTTGATCATTACGTTATGGAAAATGCGCAATATAAATGATTAAATTGTTATTATTATTATTAACTGTACAGGATTATGTTTGGCGGATTCAAGGTGTCAGAACGAGATTTACATTTGGCCCGTTTAATTTTCGAATCAAGAAATTTCCCCTCATAACCCCTTTTAAAAAATCAAGATTTCATATCTGCAGCCCTCTTGTCAAAAGTGAACTTCAGCCTATCTTGCCGAATTGTACTGCCACTGGCACAATTTTTTCGAATAGTCCGTTTGTCTCCTTTCGTAGACCTAGAAACCTGAAAGATTCTTTAGTTTGTGCCAAACTTCCTGGGACACGCCTCCCTGTGGAATCAACGGGCATGTTTCCCTGTGGTAAAGCAAGATGCCAAATTTGCAAGTTTGTTAAGGGTGGACGTGCCTTTGTTGATTCCATATCTACCTTCACCTATTATATTAATTATCGCTTTGACTGTGATTCCTGTGGTGTTGTTTACCTGATGTCATGTAAGAAATATAAAAAAAAAATATGTGGGCAGCACCATCACTTCTTTCCGCAAACGGTTTAATAACCATAAGAGTAGTTTAGTTAGATAATGGTAACGGACAAAGAAATATACCCGGCGAACACCTTTACACCCATTTCTTTAGTAATAACCACGATGGACTCTCTGACTTAGACATTAATATAATTGATAAAACCAATGTTAGTAATCCCACTGAGCGTGAAGGATTTTGGGCATATAAACTTAATACTTTTATTCATTTAGGACTTAATCAATGTGACTTCTTTTAATCTTTTTTATTGATGTCATTTCAGGATGTCACTTTGTTTTTCAGGATGTCAACTTACTAAAATCGACATTTCAGGATGTCACTTTGTCCAGCCGTTCCGCCGTCCCCTGCTTGGGGTCCTAAATTAGTAGACTAGTGAGAGAGACCATGAATGTGGAACTAGTAATTGACTGTTACACGCATGCGCTTACAATTGTACTACAATCCAATAACTTACTGGTTATAATGCTAAGATAATGCCAATATAATATATATATATATATATATATATATATATATATATATATATACATATACATATACATATACATATACATATATATACATATATATATATATATACAAATAAAAGTGTCAAGTTCAAAATCATATAGACGATAGAGTGCTCAATACCGAAGCAGAGCGAAATAGTAAAACAAAATAAAGTACAAACTCGAGTTACTTCATTAAAACTTTAATTCACTACAAATCTGTTTCGTATGGCAAGCAGAGCCTACCACACTCATCAGGTGAATATTGCAACTGATTTTAAATGCTTAGGAAATTTGAATTAGGATTAATCTATAAAACGGATGGCTCATATTACGATGTTATATACGATTCGGTATAGTATCTATTAGTTATTATTGGTTACTTAATAAATGTTTCTTTCTGTGCCCACAACTGCACTTATAAGTTCATTTCTGCGATTAAGCGAGCTTAAATCCGGATAGCGAATTATGATGAATTTTTCATGCAAACACAGATTACATTTTTTGGTCACATTGGAGTAGGGTTTACATTGTTTTAATATTGTCCACTTGATGGTGTAGTGTACGTCTGCTTCTTTCAATGACCAGATATATTTACTCAGTTCGGTAGCGGATTTATATTTTATATTTCTAAACGAACTGGTATGGTTTAAGTATCTGGTTTTGAAGGGAGTTTCAGTTAGTCCAACGTATGTCTCTGGTTTCATGTTGTCCTGCCTGGTGACCGTGGCTTGGTAGAATATCCCTTCTGATTGGCACTTTCCGTCGAGTGGGCAGGTGCTATTTTGGCGACAATTACATTTACTGGTAGTGGTTGGGTTTGGATTGGATTTTTTCTTAAGTATGGATTTATTGTGAGATGAGATTATGCTCTTCATGTTTGGCATGCAGCTATAACTCAACTTCAAAGTATTCCGGTTAAATATCTTATGTAGTGGATGGTCCTTTGGGAAGCATTCGTCAACCATTTGTAGGAATACGCGGCCGATGTTGGTGGTTACGTTGGCGCTATAGGGCGGGTTAAACCATATAACATTCCTGCTTCGTGATCGGGTTGTATTCGGTGTTTTAGGTATGTTTTTCGTATGGTATGTTTTTCGTATGGTATGTTTTTCACTGCTAACAAAATAATAACCGAAGAGAAAGAAATCGCAAAGAGCTTCGGCCTTGACACCAAAATCGACGCACTTGCTGAGAAAGATTCCTTCGTGACCTTGAAAGACCACAAGCCTAACTTTAATAACAATCCTACATGTAGACTGATAAACCCATCTAAATCCGAAATTGGCATGATAAGTCAAAAAATTCTCCAAAGAATTAATTCCAAAATAACATCATCCACTGGTCTAAATCAATGGAAAAACACCGACTCGGTACTGAAATGGTTCGCAGACATTCCTAATAAACCAGCACACTCGTTCATCTGCTTCGATGTAGTTGAATTCTACCCGTCAATATCCGAAGACCTGCTGACAAAAGCTCTAGAATTTGCTTGCGAATATGACGAAATAACTGACCAAGAAAAACACACCATCATCCAAGCTAAGAAATCTATCCTCTTCAACGAAGGCGTCGCGTGGTGTAAGAAATCTCAATCCAACTCCCTCTTCGATGTGACCATGGGTAGTTTTGATGGAGCTGAAACATGCGAACTGGTAGGCTCTTTCCTATTATCAAAGCTATCTCCGAAGTACGGCAACAGCATCGGCCTTTACCGAGACGACGGACTAGCCGCCTTCAACGAACCACCAAGAGTTGTAGAGAATATCAAGAAAGATATTTGCAAAATATTTAACGACCACAACCTAAAGCTAACTATAGAAGCGAATAAGAAGTGCGTCGACTACCTAGACATCACACTTGACCTTCGAACCGGAAAGTTCAAACCGTATAATAAACCCGGAAACATTCCACAATATATTAACAGCCACAGCAACCACCCGCCAGCCATACTCCGCACAATACCTGAAGCGATCAACAGAAGGCTATCCAACATCTCTTCTGACAAACAAGAGTTTGAGACGGCCATTCCTCCATACCAAGAGGCACTTAGAAAGAGTGGCTATGAATACAACCTGAATTTCAACCCTAAAACACCGAATACAACCCGATCACGAAGCAGGAATGTTATATGGTTTAACCCGCCCTATAGCGCCAACGTAACCACCAACATCGGCCGCGTATTCCTACAAATGGTTGACAAATGCTTCCCAAAGGACCACCCACTACATAAGATATTTAACCGGAATACTTTGAAGTTGAGTTATAGCTGCATGCCAAACATGAAGAGCATAATCTCATCTCACAATAAATCCATACTTAAGAAAAAATCCAATCCAAACCCAACCACTACCAGTAAATGTAATTGTCGCCAAAATAGCACCTGCCCACTCGACGGAAAGTGCCAATCAGAAGGGATAGTCTACCAAGCCACGGTCACCAGGCAGGACAACATGAAACCAGAGACATACGTTGGACTAACTGAAACTCCCTTCAAAACCAGATACTTAAACCATACCAGTTCGTTTAGAAATATAAAATATAAATCCGCTACCGAACTGAGTAAATATATCTGGTCATTGAAAGAAGCAGACGTACACTACACCATCAAGTGGACAATATTAAAACAATGTAAACCCTACTCCAATGTGACCAAAAAATGTAATCTGTGTTTGCATGAAAAATTCATCATAATTCGCTATCCGGATTTATAAGCTCGCTTAATCGCAGAAATGAACTTATAAGCAGTTGTAGGCACAAAAAGAAACATTTATTAAGTAACCAATAATAACTAATAGATACTATACCGAATCGTATATAACATCGTAATATGAGCCATCCGTTTTATAGATTAATCCTAATTCAAATTTCCTAAGCATTTAAAATCAGTTGCAATATTCACCTGATGAGTGTGGTAGGCTCTGCTTGCCATACGAAACAGATTTGTAGTGAATTAAAGTTTTAATGAAGTAACTCGAGTTTGTACTTTATTTTACTCTATATATATATATATATAATATATATATATATATATATATATATATATATATATATATATATATATATATATATATATATATATATATATATATATATATATATATATATATATATATATATATATATATATATATATATATATATATATATATATATATATATATATGGATACCCAACAACTGAATCTATCACTGACTGTGTTGCAGTGAGCAAGCCTGAATCGAAAACCTATAGCTATGAGGTACGTTCTCGAATCATAAAACATTTTTGGCATTCAACTATTTAGTTCATGTATAGAATCAGTACTCCGCCAGGTTCTTATGCGCGGGTTTTTATTGTAACGTGAAAATAAAAAAAATTTGTTCCTTCAGCTTGTCATCAAACGTACCTTCTCAAGGATCGTCAAGAAATCCTTAAGATTGCCTGAACCACTATTGAGCGAAGGTGCATCACCACAGCCAAATGGAAACTGTCGCTGGATCTAAAGGTGGGAGATCACATCTGACATTACTCTTTAATTAAGATGGAATGCAAACCTAAAAGAACTTTGCCTCAGCATGCAGTGCTTGTGCTTTTGGTTGTAGAGGCTTATATTGAAACCGTAAACGGTCGGATACATCTTGATGGTCCGTAGCATGTAGAGAACAGGCTGGAACCATATATTATTATTTATTGGGTTCCTCTGAGCCCAATATTACAAAATATTTAAGTCGAGAATTCAATATTGGGCGAGACCGAAGGTCGAGCCTAATATTGCAAATCGAGACTTAAATATTTTGTAATATTGGGCGAAGATGAATCCAATAGGTGTTTTATTATATCGAACAAAATATCTTAACACAAAGATGTTTCTTCGCACGTAAACAGACAGTCAAGACTGCTCTTATATGTTCTTCACTTATGTTTAAAACTGCTCCGTTTTTGTTTTTGTTTTTTATATTTTTAACCGTTGTATTAATTATTTTGCATTTTTGCTTGGTTGTAAGGTTAATAAACAAATAAACAATAAATAAACAGTCAAAAGACTCAAAAGGTTGCTGGTCGTCACGTCAAAAAGAATAAATTAAAAAAAACTCGGAAAAACACATCACGTTCCGCGAGAAGTACTTCAACCAATGAAATTTCGATTTAGATAAAAGGCACGCGAGTGACGTGTTGCTTTGCACGTGAACAGCCCGCGTAAACAGTCCAAAGGTTACTGACCGATATAGCTGTCCTACATCGTAAAATATTGGGCTGCCACGTGATGCTAATAGAGACAATTGATTGGTGGATTCTGTGTGAGTGTATAATAATGAACTATATATAGACTGGAACTCCATAAGCACGGCCATATGATTGGATAAACTATAAAGCCAAAATTTAAATACTATGTTTGTCAGATGCCAAGCTAAAAACTTAATGAATAGCTAGTTTTTAGGATCAACTAAATCAAAATTAATCTTGAGTTTAAAAAGAGCAGTTGTTCGAAAAGTGAGCAAAATTGCTAGAAACCCGAAATGACCGCGCGGTTATTGAACTCAAATTTCGCAATGTTTTGTCAAATTGTTCATTTTTCATCCGTTATAAAACGTAAGAAGAAATCTGTCTACCTATAGGATGTTGATGTATTGTTATTGTATATATTGTAAAATATCATGTTACTAGTTATGGACAAAACGAGACATAAGGAAAATTTGAGGACAATAAAAGGGCGGGAAAAGCAGTTTAAGCAGAGAGAAACATTCATATTAATAAATGTTTACAAAAAAACAAAATATATATGATGTCATTGACGTTTCATAACTAATTTTTTAAAAATTAAAACACGTAAAAATTGGCGATTTTCTGGTCGGGCCGGAAGGGGATTGGAAGGGGTTCACGGCTGCCACTATCGTTCCAGTCTATATATAGTTGGCTGAAACCGAGTTTCCGGTTCGTATTTGTTTGTCAAATGTTGATAAGAATCATCAACACAGATGTGGTTCATGTTGGCAATGTCATATGATGATATCAACATGACGTCATCGAAATATGAAAATTCCTATAATCTTGGACAGTTTTTAAGAAAAAATAATTTTTCAAATGCGATTAGAATTTGGACGGTTATCTTCACAAAAGTATGTTTGGATTTTAAAAAGTAGCCTACTTTTCACGTTTTTATTTAATTTATCAGAAAATGCATCAGAACATTTTTGTAGGAAGTGACTGTAACAAGTCAGATATGATGAAAATTATAAAGTTTTTGTGTTTGTCGATGATGTCAATGTGACATCATCAAATTACGTCACCAGATGCAAAACGTTTGCCTACATATTCCACATATAAAATATCTTGGATATACCTTGAATTTATTGTCCACTCAGAAAGTATTCTTTTTTCTTTCCTTATATTCTTACAGTTAGGGTTAATATCGAAATTAGAGGTAGGTAGTATTACATTTTTTGAGGGTTAATTTTATGAAATAGACTTCATAATAATTTTATCGGAATTTGGTCCAAGAGTAATAATTGAGTAGCCCCCACGCGGTTTGCAGGTCAGTTCCAGTCCTTTGATCCTGTTAGAAGTACATATTTTGAATTTTTTATTTTTGGATATGTTAGATCATCCGTTCTTTTTAAGAAACTACGTTTGCTAGCCGGATAAGCTGTACGCATATTGTAAACAGATCATTTATCTTTGTTTTAATATACATTGTAGCTTTGGTAGTTGATTATTTCTCACGAAAATCACTGGTATCAGTATTACGAAAATTATATTTTTGGGCATGTTCGATTATTCTCTTTTAAAGAGAACTAAGTTAGCTACCGGGATAAGCTGTACGTATGTTGTTAATAGATCATTTAATTTTCCTTTAATATATTCTATAGCTTTGGGGGTGGTTTATTTCTGAAGAAAACGTTTGCCAAACATAGGCGAAAGTTTGTGTTTTTGTTTTGAAGATGGCGTGCGTATTACAAAGCAGCTACTGAGCGATTCACCAGTTCAAGCATGGAATAGTGAAATAAATTTATTTTACTAGCTATCCATGGTTCAAGTAAGTTATTTACCAAAAAGGCAAAAATATTATAAGGTCTACAATACTACAAAAACGTTTACCTTGAAGCAAAGACTGAATTCCACCTGCAAACCGTGTTAGGGGGCAAGGTTAGGGGGCCTGAAATATACCAGCAAACCGCGTAGGGGCCTGGAACTTTTTGCCTCACTTATTGCGTTGTGAGTTATCGTTCCAGTTATCTACATTGAGTTCACTGCACACTGTATATCTCTCTTTCGCCAAATTTGTCAGACGTTTCCGGTTAAGTTGTCTTTTAACTACAGTTAACTGCTGTTTTGGTATTTAAATTGTAGTAAACTTCTGAAACTCTGATCATGATTGGCGAGAATTGCCCCCCGGTGACTACTTTTTTGCAGTTACGGCCGCAATAACCGGCAGCCCGGCTTGTGCAATTTGGCATATTTATCATCTCAAATCATTAATAATTCACGAGTAAACACAACGGAAATCAGTACCGGGTCGAATATGTGATGAACCTCTCTTGTTGTAAAAGGTTCTAACCCCAATCGCAACCCTAACACCTTCATTCTAACCCACCTGCGGGGTTTCCCACATCCATGGTCCCCAGACCTCGCACGCCATGTATATAATTGTTGATCACAAATCGGAAAAGGATGCATATTTAATTGTAGATTTTGAACATTATGGAATTACCGAGTGCAAATACATAACATGTCTATACGTGTCTATTATATTACGGGAATGTGCATACCCTTCGTTAAAACCTGTTTATGTACTTAGAAATTAATCGGCAATATGAAGGCCGCTTCGTCGTAGATTTTTGAACGTTATCTGGTCAATATTCACTCGATTTCAATTCTGAAAACAGATTTGGAATTACCGAGTCCAAATATACATAACATATACGTGTCTTCAGGTAACATCAACACAGCATATTTACCTGAATTTGAGATCGTGTACCAACCTGTTTCGAAATCGTTCGTCATCTTTTATACTGACGGAAAATATTATTGCGCAATTTTGTGGAACCCCCAAAAATAGTAAAGCCGAATTGAAGACTCGTAATAACGATTTAGTCGTGGTGACAAACTTAAATATTGCTTTGGAAATCACATTTATCATGATGAATGGCAATTTTGGATAGTTCTTACAAGAACTGTTCGAAACTAGCAGAAGTCAGAATTTCCCATCAACATTAAGTTCCTTTATCCAATATTATGCCGTCAAAAGGACTTTGTTTTTAGTATGTCGTTATTTTAAGCGTCATTTCCACAATCAGGGTGACGTTATTCAAAATTTATATTATAACCCACTCTGTTTTTCAGTTTACCAACATCACAACATCCTGATGTACAAACTATTCAATGTCCCCCCTCTACTCCTAAATTGGTGTGCGAATTTTCTTCAAAATAGACAACAACGCGTTAAATTGAGAGCCTGTAAATCAAATTGGAAGACAATCAACGATGGGTACCTCAAGGGACTAAATTGGAACCTCTATTCTTGGTATGGTTTCATCTACTTTACAGAAAGAGATAGATAACATTAGTCAACGGTCAACTGTCAACAACATGAAGCTGAATGTTAAAAAAATGACCGTGTCATTTCTGAAGAATCAACCTTCACTCGAACTATTGTCGATCAACAACCAACCTCTTGAAGCGGTGCATAGTATAAAGTATTTGGGCGTGTATTTGTGTTTAGATCTCAAATGGACTACACATATTGGCTATATACTGTATGTTCCAAGGCAAGCAAGCACCTGTACGCTTTGAGGATGCTGAGGCGTAACGGCGTCCAATCACGAGACCTTCGATTGGTGTATTGCTGCTTTATTCGACCTGTTAATTTTGGAATATGCATGCCCGGTATGGCACTCTTCCTTGCCTCTGTTCCTAAGAGACCAAGTTGAGCATATTCAACGCCGTGCAGCTAAGATAATCTGTCCTTATTTGTCGTAAAGTGAAAGTCTGAAAGATCTCAAATTAACTACACTTTTTGAAAGGAGAGAGTCATTGTGAAAATCTTTTTACAAGCGTAATAGGGACAGCTCAAGGAAATTATTTGCCTTGTTGCCCAAACCAGTGCAACACCAATACAATTTTAGGAACGCCCGGAAAGTCCCACTTTTTAAATCCCGTACAAAGCATTTTAGCGATAGTTGTTTGCCATATTGGGTGCGGAAGTGGGACTCCTATATTAGGACGAACAATTTAAATATTTATTTAAATTTGGGTTTTTGAACCCTTTTAATCACTAAGGAATTTTAACTGTGTTATTTGTAATTTTAACTTTGTTATTTTAATTTATGTAAATTATTATATATGTAATTTAATATTACTGAACTTATTGTAACTTTGGTTTTTCAGTTTAACCATGTTAAATTGCCATTCAACTGTTTTTAATAAATCATCGTCAAATCAAGAAAAAAAGAAGAAAAAAAGTTGTTTGCCGAAATCCATCGTGGTCTTTTTAGTTTACATATTTTTACTCTACTTCTTTCTTAGCTCTGACTCTGTTAAGTTTTGAACAGTTCTTGTAAGAAATATCCAACATTGCCATTCACCATGGTAAATGCGTTTTCCAAAGCAATATTTAAGTTTATACAGTAATAAGTAATTTTCGTTTCTTTCCAAAACTCATGGGAGAAAAAAGACAATTATTTGATGCATTGAATACGTACACTCTCTTTGACGTTGACAAAAAGACCTTCTAATGTTGTAAACCGACTCCCAAGTGTTCCACTTTGCAATTCAAACTCCAGCTCGGGTACACCGAGGATGCACGTGTCTGACTAAACAAGGAAAACACCGACGACAAAACAAAAGGTACTTTACTGTTTATTACTCTCCATTAAGGAAACCAGGTCTAATAAAGTTGTACGGTAATGCGAAGGGTATGGAGCTGAACGCAAAATATGGAGGAAAGGCAGTGGGTAGAAATGGAAGAGCATGAATAGGGAGACAAGGGATTAGTAACGAAGGCAAAACATAGGAAGGGAAAAGCAATTCCAGAAAAAAACCCAAAAGTAGTTGAAAGGCGGAGTAGGAGGATAGTAAATGAGGTAATGGAAAGGCGATGGAAAGAAAGGAAGGAAAATATGAAAGAATAAGGAAATGAGAACGGTAAAAGAGAAGAGGAAAAACTGGGTTATTAAATTAATAATAGACAAGTGTAAAGATTAAAACAAAATTAAAGGCATTAAAGAAAAAACAACAACAAAAGCAACACATTAAAGTGTCACTGAGACGAAAAATCGACCACGCAATTTTTTCAAAATATCCATGCTACAACCTTTAATGGCATGTGACTAACTTCTGTGCAAAATTTGGACCGATATAAACAAACTGGTTTAAAGTTATAGGCTTCTAAAATGCTGAAAATCGCGTCCGCCATTAAATTACATCCATCTTGGATTTTGATACCTGAGAAGGGTTTTGACGTCATCTTAACGCAGCACAACGTGATAAAGGAAAACACAAGGGGAAAGTTTAAATGTTCTCCACATAAATGTTGAATTTATCAACGTTTAATGATTGTTTTGGTTCTGCGACTGCAACGGAATCTTCGAACACATCATGCGACTAAACAAGAGCCAAATCTGATTCCAAAATTCGCGCATTTGATGACATTGCGAATTGCGACCAATAGCAAACCTCTTCCTTCAGTAATATCAGTATTATCTAAGAGGTCGTGATTCGCGACCAAATTCTTCCCAAAGAACAATATGAAAACCTTTTACATGAGTTTGTATGCGAACGTCGAGGTTACTTCGTGGTAAGTACGTTATTTTCATTTACTGGGTAGTTTTATTTGCTAATTTATATTTATTTATTCATTTATTGATACGATTATTATGGCTTTAGGAACCAGCTGACTTTTGTGGTTTATATTAGCTTACCAGGCCTGTGAAAGCTTTAGCCTTGACTTTATCTTAAGAATAATTGTGGTTTGACTTTATCTACTTACAGGTTTCTACAGGCACATTTTGCGACTCCACCGGTATAGGTAGTAGCGGCGAAGCTCAATCATCAAGACGTCTTTACCTAATCTCGTGAAGTCGTGCTGTTGCAAGTCTATTATACCAACATTGCTAAATCATGACAATCACCATTACAGAGAGTTTTACTGCGATTATAAAAATCGTCAACAGTGAATATGTACACCAAAACTATAGGGCAGTCTTCTGCGTTAACCATCTTTTGCTGTGAACAACCATAGTGGAACAACCCATCTATCCACGCATAGATGTACTCAAGTTATACTAATAGGATTTTGTTATGTTTCCTTCGAATTTTGTTTGCTCATCTTGATTCAAACATTATTTAAGAAATTGTTATATTATAGCTTCCATAAAATTATTGTCAGCGTAATTCGTAGCTGTAAATTTTTGAATGTAATAATCAATAAAGAAATTTAATTAAGCGGCATGGAATATTGAAGTAGTTGTCCAATATATGCGGTGTATTGAAGGAATGTTTATACAAAAGTCACGTTTTTCATTCAAACGTTGGTTAAATTATGCACTGAAGGCACTGTAGAACATGTGACGATCTTGCTTTATTAAAATACTACATGGCAGAATAGGCTGTCGAAGAAAAATTTGTTCCTCATACTCACAGACATGAGACATAGAATAGCTTTGTTCGCGCAAATGTAACCCAGTTTACTCATTTATAATGTTGCCAATTGGACTTATATACAAAGGGCTATCTGAGAGGTTCTGTAATCTGTAGGGTTAAGACTGTGTCGTCACAGGCTTCTCAAGTTACGTTGCAGCGCTTTGAGTAATTTTAATGGCGGACGTCAAATTTGAGATTTCAAGTCGCTGTAACAGCGCCGTTTTTTGAATTTCGACATAAAACTTCGTACAGTAGGTCATGGGTAGGTGTACTTCACAATTTATGAAATAAAAATGGGGGGTGAAATTTTCGTCTCAGTGACACTTTAAAAGAAACGAATATATGTGGTGTCCTGCACCTTTAATACGTCTCTGTTTAGATCTGTAGCGTCTGTTATCTTCAAAGTAATCTTGGTGCCTTTATCCTCAATTCCAGCTACGCGAATATGAAAACACCAGACAAACGTTTATTGTGTTGTATATATTCAATGATGTAGTAAACGTGGCAACTAGATTAGACAGACGATAAATGGACGATCGTCAAACTCAATTTCTCAGAAAATGTACAGGAATCAAACCTGTAACCTTCTGAATGCCAGTAGCTCAATGATTGGAGCGATTCACCGACGTTCAGAAGGTTGAGGATTTGAGCTTGACGATCGTCCATGTATCGTAAGACAAAAGTTTAGTTAATGAAATTCAATGACAATCAGATTAATGTATGTGGTACACAGCGTAATAACAATCGAACCAATGGAAATCATGGACATGAACACGAACGGGAAAGTGAACTATAATATGAACGTAAATAGGGTGTATGGATATCAGATAATAACAAAGGAAATCTTCTCAATTTGCTCGTAAAATACCGATTCGTTTGAGAATCAGAATCTCTATCCACACACATAGAAATGGGTTTCAAAACTCAGCTTCGCCTAGTATTAATCAACCCACCTCTCGGTGTTTGTACATCGGATGAAATACTCAGACTGCAGACTGCAGACCGGACCATGTATAAAATGCGGATTGGAGAGAAAATACATTAGTTTGTTTAATACTGTACATTAGTTAATAAACTAGTTCGGAGTTGCATATGCAAAGCATAATGGGAGTCACTTTTGTACAGGAGCTCAACAAAAAGTTTGGATCGTATCGTCAAAAACACAATGAGTAAATAATATCCCAACTAAAGGCAAAAACATGAAAAAGACGATCGTATACAAATAAAAGATTTGTTTACTGTTGTACCTTTATATAGTATATATAAGTCTAAATATCTCAAGAACGACGCGAGATATGAAAGAGCTCTAAATTACCATTCCTAATCATTTTCCGAGTTCATTGAAATAACTAAAACGTAATTTTCATTCCATATAGGCACTTTAACTCTTTCCTGACCGGCTAAAAAACATCCAAAATTGAACTACCTCTTTGTTCTATTAAAATATCCATAAGTCCAATAAAACACGGTTATTATTAAAACACTGTTGCGAAACCTATACCTTTTCTGAAAGCCCAATAAACCGGCTGTTACGAATGATTTTGAATTTTCCGAACAAGACACATTATGTTAATATAAATTAGCATTATCATAAATCAGGTTGAAAAACTTCCATTTTTCTAGAAAAGGCCATCTTGCACGCCCGCGTAGCATCATGAAAATTCAAAATGCCGCGAAAAAATCGCGCAGAGTTCTTTATGAAACCAAATCAAACTTGGCGTGTGAGTGGATCTCATGTGCCTGGCACTTGTCGAATTTCAATTTTTAATCTTGCGTTACCGTGTACCGTGTTTTTCGATTGAAGACTTTATGGGTCTTCTATGAACCATTTTGACAGGGTCGGACAGGAAAGAGTTAAGGTAAACGAGCAATTTTGTTTATTAAGTGTTATTTATAGTATAAAGAGAGGATAAACCTGTATTTTCTGTCCAGACTGCCCTGCAGTGCGCATTTATACCCAGTCCGTTCCGCAGATTATACTGACCAGTTTGAACTATTACTAATTCCTGTACGAGTATTACCTCCAGGCTTCACTTCGCTTGATCGATTTCCGCAATAAGTACACGAGGTTGCCATAAGAATGACTTGTTTAAAGAAAGGAATATCTGGTGACGAGACGTCAAGATCAAATAAAGGAAAGAAAAAGTGTTTATCGCGAAGCTTATTCCATATATATACACTAAACACCCGTGGAAGTATAACCCCAAATACGATATTACTAATATCTAGCCGTTTCATTATTCAATTATAAATATATATATATATATATATATATATATATATATATATATATATAATATATATATATATATATATATATATATATATATATATATATATATATATATATATATATATATATATATATATATATATATATATATATATATATATATATATATATATATATATATATATATATTTTCGCTTACCTCAAAACTGGTCTGCTACAACTTGTTTCATCTGTAAAAGAATCTTCAGGCAGATTCTTTCTTTTACAGATGAAACAAGTTGTAGCAGACCAGTTTTGAGGTAAGCGAAAATCTATTATTTGCTCTAACTATATGTTGTTGAGCACTCTTTGCATTTCGTAGACCAAAACCTACACGTATATATATATATATATATATATATATATATATATATATATATATATATATATATATAAGCATGAGGGATTCACAAAAATATCGACAGATTCATTCACGAGTTGAATTAAGCGTCCCATAATATGGCGCCGCAGCCGTAAAGTAAACAATAGCCCTTTAAACACGGAGCTATTGCAGAAAAGGGAGAATACCTCCCGTAAAATGCACTGAAGTTTCAAAACATGGTAAAAAAGCTAAAATTATGGCTATCCGAAGTTTTGTAATTCACCAAAGTTCAATTTAGGAGCTATGGAACATTGTTGAAGAATATTACTTGAGTTAAAAGTGCTTCTTAAAGAAATTCAAAGCAAACAGTCTGTGTATATATAATTTAGATATAATTCATACGTGGAAATGCAAATGTTAATGGATGAAACGTTGACATTGAAGCATACAAAGCAATAAAACGTAATTTTTGGATGAGAACTTCAACTAATTTTCGGCTATTATCTATAAAACAATCAATTAAGAAATATTTTACCAGCAGAAGTTTAAAAAATAAAAAGGAAAACGTAAAAGGTCTACAGCAGGAAAACCGGTCCTGGTTGGAAATACCGACGTATTAATGCGACCAATAGTATTGGTACGCTGTAATTAACATTTTTAATGACTGAGTTACTCATGCCTCAACTTTCGTGCTTGCTCCGTATTTAAAAATGTTAGTTTGTGAAAACCGGTTGTCCTAGAATTTTGGACTTCCGAATTCCGTGTCCTCGGAGCACCTAGATTATCGAGGTGGGCTCGCGTGACGGCAATTAGAAACGAAAGGCAAATTCCTGATTTGACGTCATATCATTAGCATTTCGGACAAACAAGACATTTTAAATAATCATTATCAGCGAAAAAGGATACCGACTGCTTTCATATTCGTCGTTGCTGGGCTTTGGCAATTCGAGCAGTTGGTTGGAAAATTCAAAACCTGTGAATTTCAAACAACATGAATTATTCAGTGCCGTAGCAATTAAAGCTCAAAAGGATTTGGGGTTGGGGGTGATAAAGGATTTCAACCTCTAACCATCGCACACTGGTCAGTGGCATGCAGTGACTACACGCGATCATCTTTCTGAAGCTCTGGAATCGCATTTTCAACAATTTCTGCGAGGAATTTTCTGGAAAATTAATTTTCAATAATGTTCGATATTAACAATTAGTAATGTTCTGTGACCTGCTAGTGACATTGAAAATGGAGCGAAAACGATAAAAAGAATCGTACGTTAACCTGTTTTTCTCAAGAATAAAAATGTATCATTTTGACTCAGCTTGACTTTTGTAATATAAATTTTAAATTATTGGTTCTTTCTACCTCTTGATATTACGTTTTGCAATGGTTTTGTGTATGGTTTCAAAATAAACATAGTTGAGAAATATAGAAAAGTTGCGTTAGAGACTGAAACTGACGTACAAGGCCGCGCAGAGGGGCTGAATTGAAACTGAGGTACAAAATCACTTCCATGTCCGCGACGTTTGGCTCCGGCCAAAGACCAGAATATAGTCCTCAACTTATATATAGAGCACATGGACTAAACCAGGTAAGCCCCACACTGTTTCATTACCTCTTGAGTAAAGTCTAGCTCTTCAGGCGTGTTTCTGTCAGGCTCTATCGAATTAACAAAGATAATATACGTTACTTCTCAATTAAGTTAATAATCCATATAAAATAACAAGACGCCCAAAAAAGGGAATATGATGCAATAGGGTATAACTGCTGAGTGAGCCATTATCGTGACATAAAAAGGAAAATAACACAGAAATGAGACCAAAAACAGTAAATAACATATTTGAAATTAAGGGAACCACCGAGTACTTTAATAAAATACACTACAACGTTTTAATAGAGTTGCAAAAAGTGTTCATCCTTCCTCCGGGGAGGATTTTAAATTTTCACAACCTTGCTCAAAATATAGCTTCATCAAAATTTTGGCTTTCATGACATTCACAAATATAGCATGATTCCCATGATTTTTACTTTTGCCATACTGCTACAGTACTATGACTGCAACTGACTCCAACTGAATGCATTTTTTTTCAACACGTTTTTTACTCGTTGTTTTCACTTCAAAACCTTGCTCACTAGTAAACCTTCCTCACGGGTAGTACCCGCATACCCGCAGCTTTTTTGCAACTCTGCGTTTTAATATATATACTCTGTTGCACTTGACGATCGTCAAGCTCAAATCCTCAGAAAATATTTCTGAGTACAGGACAGAGATCAAACCGGTACCCTTCTGATTGGTGAGATGCTCTAACCATTGAGCTACCGAGACTTGGTACCGGTTCGATTGATATATGTACTGCCTATGCAGCAGGTTACTATATATCATTAGTATAAATTGACAAGTTTCTATCACAAATCCTCAATTTTCATAGACCTCTTTCATAATGACACCCAAATTAAATATTCTTTTATATGCATTTAAATTAGCCTTTCTGACCTCGCTCGTGTGTCTGTAATTCCAAAGAATCGTTGCTTTGTAACGAGGCCAGAAAGGCTAATTTGCATGCTTATAAAAGAATATTTAAACTGGCCGTCATTATGAAAGAGGTCTATTGGCTATCGCAGGAGTTACTATCAGCTGATAGAAACCTCTGGGGTAAAAGTGGCGTGATTTCGAAAGAATATTTACTTTTTTCATAAAAATTGTGAAATAAAAGTAAATTTCTTGGGTTAGAAACTTGTAAATTTATACTAAAACAATTAGACAACTCGCCCTTGTTTTCTATGAGCGATAGTCAACTCGGCTCCGCCAACCGTTCCGCACATTGTAAGCAATAAATTATTGGCATTATTTTAGCATTGTACCCAATAAGTTATTGGATTATAGAGTCTTCAATAATATCAAGTCCATAGCCACGGCTATCGAGTTTTTCTAATCTTTTAGTCATCATCAGGGGCCGGTTGTATAAAATTCTTAACTACGATTTAACTACCCACAGTTAAATCGTAGTTAAGTTAAACCATTTAGTTAAGAATTTTAAGGTGTTGTATAATTCTGATTGGTTGACTGGCCGATGACTCTGAATGGTCGATCTTGTCACGAATAAAAATAATTCCGCGTAGCGCGGTGACTAATTAGTTTTCAAAAAAACTCATAATGTATTATATAATATAATGTATACAACTCATAAAGTATTTACGGGTTAGAGACTGTTAGCCGAGTGCAGTATTGAAAATTTCGAGTTCATTGTACGGTCAACAAGTGCGTGTATTTGTAGACAAAACACGAACTTACAGTCTCTAAACCTTTTAATATATAATCTGAGTACACTGCGCTGCACTTCACGACAGTCAAGCTCAAACAATAAAAATGCAAAAACACATAAAACAATAATTATAGGCAAGCGATTTTAATAAACACAAATTTAGTAAATAAGTACATAGATTTTATAAGAGTAGTTCAACAATATAAAATTCATAAATAATCAGTAAAAGTGAACTGAACGAGAAGCCAGCTAAACGTTATTAAAAATTCAACATTACCAAGAAGCCAGTTCAATGCAAGTCAATCTTTCTTGGTCGTGTTATAAGTGCACGAAAAATTACAGTTTTCAAACCTTGCATCGCCAAAGTTAACAAATTTTGGCGAGCTAGTATTTGAGAAAGTGTTTTGATAACTAATTTCATTTGTATTACTCTCACCTATTTGTTGTACTGGTTGTGCATCTAAAACCGTTGTAACTGGTGCCGCCAAAACTTCAGAACATTGCCTTTGTTGTTGTAAAGTTTGTCTTTCACAGTACACCTTAACGCTTCCCTCATTTCTGTGCCCTGAAACCTGCATTATACATTATACATTATACAGTTATCAAGCAAGGTAACTGAAGTCGCTCTTATACAATGGTTTGTATAAACTTGGCTTAGTTTCGCTGCAATTGATATTTCCTTCATCATATTTCCTAAACTATTGACACCAAGCGGCGCTCTATCAAACCAGATTTTGTCGCTAGGACAGAATTTTCTCTTCGGCCTTTGGAAAAGTGCCTCTTCTCCTGGATTAAGAACCTGAATTAACTTCTTTAGGTACTGAACTGGACAATTGATTTCCCCAGTAGAAAACATTTTAGGATCCGCTTCGTCAGCCTTATCACTAAGGCCGCCAGGATGATTTTTGGTTTTTCTTGCTCGGCCATTTCAACATACTCCACTTGACTCGCGTCTTGCTTGAAAACAAAACTGTTTTTTGTCAATCTTCTTTGGTTTTCTCGGCATCTTCTGCAAAAATATAGGTTTATATTGAACCAGTTAACGCGCAATAGCGATAAAGGCGAATCTCCTCCAAAAACACCGCTTTCATAACATTTTTGTATATCCTCAGGTTGAATACTTGAATGATGTTTCACTTTAGGCAAACCACTTTCCTTGATTTTCTTTAGCTTAGCATTCAATGACTTGTTTGCAGTTTTAAAAACGGGATCACTTATTATGGAAAATGTCTTTCCGACAGTCTCTGAAGTTAGATAACGGTTTATCCCCGCTCTTATAGCAACATGAGCTGAACGGCTGTATTCCTTTTCTTCGTCTTGTTGGAGTTCTTGGTAAAATTTACTTAGTCTTTCTGCTAGTGCTTCTTTGCTTAAATTCTCCAACTCTTCAGAGGGATATCTTACTTGCAACCATTCTTAGTTAAAAAGAAAAGAAAACTAAGTTAAACTATATATTTTAACAAAATAAAGCAACACAAAATAAAGCCCGAAAACTGGCTTTTCAAACAACAGTTTACAAAAGAAAAAGCACTTAATACTTTTGCCTATAATTAACCTTTAAAAATAGAAACGCTCCAGTTTGTTTGTCTTTTGGTATTCGATGGTATTGAATCGTCTATAATTTGATGAATTTCATCTTCTTCCACTTCTGCAAACCTCGAATTCGTAGCCATTATCAATAATGCATACTTTTAATGCGTTATTGTTAATACTGCACGTTTGCTTTGATGTTGCCAGGTAACAATAAATCACATGGTGTAGTTTGACCAATAACACTCGCGGATTTTCGACAGTGAACGAAGATTATATATTAATATATAATAATGCCAAGAATAGATTGCCAAAATTTCGGACGAAGAAATTAATGAACTAAAACAAAAGTCCATTCCTAGGAAAACCAAACAATCTACAAAATATGGTGCAAGACTCTTTAAAGGTAAATAGCCTTCCTTTCAAGTTTGGAAAAAAAACATTTGGCATTTTAAAAACATGCATTTTCATACAATACAATACAATACAATACAATGCAATGCAATGCAATGCAATGCAATTTATTTAACGTGATCAAATACACTTAGCTAGACTCAGCTAATTTACAGGTATTGCCACCAAAATCCTAATATAAATTAAATCCAAAATAGATTATAAATAAAATAGAAAGAATACATAAATATAGTAAGAAAGTAAAATACTTTTAAAATATCCTCAAAGTCGATGTCATTTATACAATTTTTAAATAAATTATAGTTCTCTGCTGATCTGGCTGAATCTGGGAGAGCGTTCCATAGCTTGGCAGCTTGATACCGCCAAGACTTTAGCCCATACGTGGTGGTATTCACCTTAGGAAGTTTAAGAATATCTTTGCCTCTCAGTAAATACGCACTTTGTCTTGGCTCTACTAGATCTTTTAAACTATCTGGAGAATTGGTGATATTTAGTAATTTATATACCTATATACAAACTATTTTTTTTGCTCTTTGATGCCTCAAAGGAATAATTCCTAGTTTATTAAGTAATTCCTCATACGGAGTAGATTTGTCTTTAAAGACAAAGCGAATAGCACGTTCGTTAAATTTCTCTAGTTTATCAGCTGAGGTCTTGTTGAGCATGAGAAATGCCAGGTTTCATAGCACACTAATTAAAGAGTGGAGCGATAAAGGAAGTATAAATACTTGATCTTATTTCAAGTGGAAGCATGTTCCTCATACGTTTTAGAACGGCGACTTGCTGAGATACATTCCGACAGACTTTGTTTATATGCTTATCGAATTTCAGTTTGTCATCAACAGTTACCCCAAGTAGTTCCAGATCCTCGCTGTTGTTGATAATTGTATTTTCACAAGAAAATTCAGGCTTAGTCTGTGTTTTTCCCATAACAATTGCTTGATATTTGGAGTGGTTCCTTTTCATTCCGTTTTCTGCGTACCATTTGTCAACATTAGCGTTTATGATCTCTTGGACTTTAACCGAGTCTTTTTCAGCATGAAAGATTTGTGTATCGTCAGCGTAAGCCGATAATTTACTCTGATAATTTACAACGTATGCCAGGTCGTTCATAAAAATGTTAGATAGCAGCGGTCCTAGTATGGATCCCTGAGGAATACCCGCAGGAATATCTTGCCAGTTAGAGTAACTGTTTCCATGCTTAACTCTTTGACGACGATTGTAAAGATAATCCTTGATAAGCGCAGATGTCTTTTGGTCAGCCCCATAGTGTCTCAGCTTTAATAATATCAAGTCATGTGGTAATGTGTCGAAGGCTTTTGAGAGGTCCATCGACACAAGTCCAATTACTTTATGGTTGTCAAGTTCCCTCTTCCATTCTTCTGTCAGGCTGAAAAGGGCGATGTCGCATCCGTGATGCTTCCTGTAAGCAAACACGTATTTATGATAGATACTCTCGAAATGGGGGCTCATTCTGATATTCATTAAGATGATCAATGGCATATTCAGCAAGATGGTCAATGGCCTGTAGTTGGTTTTATTTAACGCACTTTCTTTCTTGTAAAGAGGCGCGACTTCACCTACTTTCCATTGTTGGGGAATTTTTTCGTTATCCAGTACGTAATTAATTAATGTGCTCAAAGGATAGCAGAGCACGTCAGCAGATTGTTGTATCGCACGCGACGGAATAAGGGCACATCCCGTTGCCTTATTTGCTTTCGTACCAGTCAAGATCTCTTTTACTTCAATATCTATGAAGTAAAAAAGTCTTCTATAGATATCTTATATATCTATCTTCTATATCTATCTTATACTGTGCGATTAATTATATGACTATAAGATCTGGCATGAATGAATGAAACCTTTATTTCGACAGGGTTGACCAATCAGTGGTGAAACCCACTGTTATCAACTGGAGCCTGTATATGCTATTTTACAAAATACAAATAAATATCAAGTCTATTTAAACTTACAATGTTAGATAAACAATGACCTAAAAGTCCTAAAACTATGTTACATTAAATATATACTATAAGTATACTATACGATAAATATCTCCTATTTTGGAGAGAAGGCCACTTCATCATTTCCATAGCTCTGTCACTATCGGGTATTCTCGTTACAATTCTGGCGGCACGTCGTTGCAATTTTTCCAAATTCTTGGCATTTTCTGATCCGCAACAATTCCACACAGTGTCACAATATTCAAGGATAGGCCGACTGACAAAGGATACATATACAATATTTGCACAATAAGGTGTTAAGTCGTTTCTGATACGCCCCAACATCCCTACTCTTTTGCCAGCCTTGGATAGAATGGATTTGACATGAGATTTCCAGGAAAAAAGCCAAGGAAAACTACTTCAAATCTGAGATAGCGGACAACAAATCAAACCCATACGGTATTTGGAAAATTATTAAGAAATTAATTCCAAAAAAGAATAAAGCGCCGTCTAATTCAATGCAAATTAACGGAGAAACGATCTCACAGCCGATCACCATCGCGGAATATTTTAATCAATATTTTTCGACTATTGGTACTACATTATGCAGCATATACTCCCGAATAGATTGATAACTAAAATTCAAACAGGCCCATCCTTCGTGTTTGAAGAAATCCAACTAATGTCAATTGTTAACCAGCTGAAACAACTCAAGCCCAATAAGGCAGCAGGACTGGACAACCACCCGTTGAACAAACTACTCAACGGGTACTACCCAGGATACTCTCAATTGAGAACACGGCTGATACCCAGGCCAGACTGTCGTCTAAGCTGCCTGGCCCAAACCTTCGTTGCATATAATTATAGATCAACCAATCAGTACTAATTTCTATCAAAACAATACTGCTTTCAAACATTATTGATGAATTATAATACTCTCCGTAACTTTTGAATACTAAATCGATGAGAAAATGAAACGATGTAAACGAGCTGTCTTAAAAGCAACAGTATTGGGAAGAAAAGGAAAGACGGTCTTACGAACTCCGCTTACTGTGAATAAATACACAAGCTGTCATACGCCATGCAAGTCCAAAAATCTACCCGCTCAAGCTGAATGCAATTCACCTTCTTCCTCAGCGCAAGCACGTGGCACGAACGAGAATGACTCTTCGCATACCGAAAACGAAGTTCCTGTAAGCAATCGTCGAAAGATTTCAAGTGTTTCAAATTGGGGGAAAATACGAGATACGTTGCTAACAGCAAGAATCGAGGAAGTAGGGTTTCCTGAAGGTTGCCGCTGCGTTGTCTGCAAAAATTCGGAAGCCTCCATTCGATGCGAATATTGTGGATCACGACAGTATTACTGCCTGAAATGTGCTCAGGATTTACACGCAGAAAGAAATAAATTTCACGTTCTTGAACAGTGGCAGGTAACTAACTTCTACGTATAATATACAGTATTAGGTTTATTATAGTTCTTTATGTTCTAATTACTCAGGTGTATTCACATTTGTCTTGTTGTTTATATTCTTACAGAATGGTCATTTTATCCCGTTGTATCCAAACAGCAGTGTTATAGATTATGGCCACAAATGCAATTCGACAATTTTAAAAGTCTTTAAGCTGGTTGATGGTTTTGGTAATTATGATCATATATGTCATATTTTAATAGTTTCAAAAATAGGTTTTTGAAAGCTTTTTTGCTATATAAAATTACAGCAATGGAAAACCTACACTGACACTGTATATTAATTAATATTGATAGTCTGAATGTATGATAAGCATAATATATACATGATTGTATTATTACTAAATAAAATTTTAGCCAAGGGCACTTATGGCAGGTAAATATCAGTAAATAATAATAACCGAGACAAAGTCAAGGTTACTACTGTAATTAACTGATATATTCACTGCGAAATATAATTGTTTTAGTATAAACGAAACATGAAAGTATTTTTATCTGTTACATTGACAAACCGGCCCTACAGTAAAAAACAAAGTGATAAATAATAAACATAGTGTTACAATAATATTGCTTACATTTAAAGACATGATTATTCTATATGCACATTGATAGGAAATCAACATATGAAGCAAGTTGCCGTCTGTGCCTGTGTGAGTGATGCAGTCACCCTTATTCGATGCCAATTTTGGCCTGGATCCCCAGAAAAACCTACGGTCGGGTTTCACTTCAAATTGTTGGATTGGGCTGAAAAATTGTTTCTTCATAGTCAAGTATCAGTTAAAGAATTTTCGGAAATTGTAATGGAACTAACAAATCAACTGCAACCTTGTCTTGTAAGTGTATATTTATATTAAATAACTGTGCACAGCAGTGATTAACTACATAGCTACAGTACTGAGTATACAGTATAAGATAAAATATATTTATATCATTTTATTTATAGGTTACATCTTTGTACAGCATTCTAAATTCAGGCTGCTTTGAAGAATATAGGTATGATATTATTATACCTATTCAAATAACCAAACCATAGCTAAAAAAAACCTGCATGTATAGTGTATCATCTACATGTATATAAAGGATGCAGGTTTGAGTACTAGTAATTAAGCTATACTGTAAATCAATTATAATAAGCTAGAGTATGATTAGGCAGATTAAAAATGATTAGGCAGACTGTTATAGTAGGAACTCATTTTATTAGTACCAAATCACTGTAAGTGCAGAGACATTTAGCTTACTGTAGTCTAGCAGTCTCTTTACAGTAGTTCAGGTGATATGGTAGTTACAGTAACAGCAATCAATAGCACTAAAAAGCAGTCAGTTGGTTGAAGATCACAAGTAGCGGTCAGCACTGAGTAGCAATACAACATGCAAAGCTAAAATGTACTGTCGTCTGTCTGAACTTATTTTATTTGTATTTCTCACTTGCTCTACTGTAGATACCACAAGTATAAGCTACAGTATTTGCAAACATTAGTTCCAAGCCTTTACAGTGGAAATGAATGTCCTTTGTGCCCTACTGTAAGTAAATGTTTTCCTTGTGTCTGTATAGGCCCATCTACACGGCATGATTTGTCGTATACGATTGTCATCTTGGTGTATGTTATCAAACTGTACACGCGTGTCAACATTCACCATCGAATCATAAACAAGAATTATGTTGTGTGCAAACAATTGCATATGCAAGAATGACAATCATATACGACAATCTACCCAAGAATTACAATCGTATACAATGAATCGTATCGTGTAGAAGGGCCTTAAAGTTCACTTTCAACAACGTACACTGTGACAGCAGAAAATATTCTTGATATGCATCCAACATACTTTAATCATTCTAAATTGACCATATTATCTGGAATGAAGTGAAAGTATAAACTATTTTATTGCACTCAATTCTCATTTGAAAGCAACACTGCAATAATAATTATCGAATTGTAAGAACAAATGGTGCATGTCCAATTATTTTATATTTAACTTGTGTCTATAGGAGAAAGGTGTTCTTATTGAGAGCTTGGATGCTTGCTTTGGTCTTTCGAGGAAAAAGGCACGTGGAGGAACAGACATTGTTGCAAAACATGGCAATCTTATATTCAGTGATCAAGATGATGTGGACAATTATGTTGACAATTACCATTATATTGAAAACAACACTGCAGCAGCTCAGGTATTGTACTGTTACTATACATGTATAAGTATTAACTTGGTGCAAGGGGACCAGCACCACCAATATATTTTAATTTATCCAATGAATATATCATTCAGCAGCATAAGTCATACAGGTTTAATTTTTTTACATCTACTGTACCATACAATATGATTAACTATTATTGTTTATTTTTAGGAATGTAGTCGGTTTCATGCTGGAGAAGTTTTGCCTGCCATTAGAAGCAAAGGAAAGAACAAAATGTTTGATGAAAAGGGGGTATTTGGAAGAGTATGCCGACATGACTTCCCAAAGAGTTTGTTAAACATAAAACATGGTGAAAGGTTTGTATTAAATATACTACATGTCTGCACCGGTAATATTTATCAAGTACTGTGCTACATTATGTACAGCTTCTGCACATGGTTTCACACCAATATACTCATTACAGTAAAATACATGCACAAATACATATGGGTACTGTAGTTGAAGTAATAGTATATCCCAATTTTGACACATTATTTCTCATCCTGCAATAATTATTTTGGCTTTAGGATTTGCTATTCAGTTTATGAACTAAAAAAATTGAAAGACAGCATTGCTGGAAAGCCATTGGATATTGTATTGATGTATGATATTGCTTGTATTTTATCAACACATTTAAAGGTATGTGATCAATTGACCAATAACAAAATAATAAATATGATCATTCAAAGATAAACATTTAACATTGCCAAAGTTTGTTTCAAATGTTTTCTTTTTTGTAATGTATTTAATTTGTTATGGTGGTTATGTAATATGTACTGTATATAAAATTTTGTATTTCTTGTTTTAAAAGAAAAATTCTGAGGAAGAGTTGCTCTCAAATGTTACACTAGCAGTGCCAATATTCCATTGCTATGGACACAAGTCATCTTGTCAGGTAATTATCTACTGTATTTGTAACAACAATATACTGGGAAGTATACATAGTGAGTCAGTGTTTTAATTTAAATACAAAATTAGTGTTAGATCATGAACTCCATTTTCAATGTTTTAGTTGTGCAAGCTGTGTTCAGTTGTAAACTCTGAGCTCCAAATGAGAGCCACGTACAATTTACTAGGATATGCTGTCCTTTAACTTACAGTACATTTACACATTTGTTCCTAGTTAAAGTTTAATCCCAGACGAACATTGAATGTTGGTTTAAGTGATGGTGAAGGTGTTGAAAGATTTTGGTCATTTCTACGACAGTTCTCTACTATCACAAAGGAAATGGCTACTGACAAAAGAGTAGATGTTTTGACTGATGCAACATTGCACTACCGGGAACATCTGTTCAAGAGATTCGGTAAATTTACTAATTTGAGTATATAGTACTATTGCTGTATTATTTGATATCAGTTTACTGTACTATATATACATAATATATATATATATACATATTATATATTATATATTATATATTTTATGTTTCCAGGGCCAGTCTTACTAGAGAAGAAAAATAGGTCAACAGCCCTCTTATCTACAGTAGAAGATGAAATAAAGGAACTTTTTTCAGCTTTGCCAGGTAAAAAGTGATGCAGTATGGACAGTGTATCCTCTATGTTTCTACAATAACAGTATGACATGTTCTTACTGTACATACTGTGTTGTTTTATTCAGATGATGCTAACAGTGAAGATCCAGTACGACAGTGGGCCCAAGAAGAAGAAAACGAAATAGTTCCCAATGAACAAGGTTATTTCAAACTAATTTTAAGTGCCAAGTGTAATATGCAAGTTTAATTCTTATTATTGTATTATATACCTATCTAGTTTTGGAACTTCTATGGGATGAATCCTATGTGGATAATTTGATGCAAATTAAGAAACTCCAAAATGAGTTAGCATATACTATAGTTCATAACTATGACAAAGTGGGATCAGTTGAAAACAAGATTAACAAGTACAGTATATTATATATTTAACTTTATGATACAATATATACAGTATATATTTTACTTTATGTTGTAAAATAACCAAATTCTTTTCTTGGCATAATAATTATCTGGTTTGTTAAATCTAGAACAAAGAAATCTTTGAATGCTATTGAGAAGAAAGCTGGTATAAGAGTTCAGTGGCAGGAAGGAAATATTTGTTATGAAAATGCCAAACAAAGGTTGAATAATAAACAAACGAATGAGCTTCTAACCAAGTTGCAAAAGTTGGCTTCTGAAAGAATCTTTTTACTGGAGTTGAAAGCAAAATATGCTGGTACAGTACTGCTTGCCTCAGTCGTACATTTTAAACTATTTAATTCCAGATACATTTAGATCGTCTAATAATTATTATCCTTTTGATTATTTACTAGATGGACAGGCCATTGCAATCAAACTCTCAAAGCAAATAAACAAAGTGGTAGTGTCCATGAAGAGGTGCCTTAATACCATAAATGAAATGTCAACTGAAGATATAACATTTGAAAACATAAAGGACCCACTGGGTGAGATCTACCATTCAACTGGCTCGATAACACACAACTCATCTGTAGCCATAAGTGTAAAGAAGAAATTAATAAACTTGGTTTTCTTAAAGGACAGGTGCAAAGAAGAACTACTCATGATCAGTGAAGAAATGACAAGATTTGTACACTTTATATCAAATGAAATTAGTTTGATTTCAAACACCATTTTAACAGATCCTGTGGCTCAGTTTGACAATGGGTTAAAGTCGCTTCTTCTTCAGAAGGCATTAAAATACCAATGTGAACTGACCCACCTTGAACATTTGTGGGGAAATTTAATTGAATTTCCACTCAGCAAGTTTAATACAGTAACATATTCGTCCTTTAATAGTTTAGTCACAGGTGAAGAGAGCATAGAAACATTATTTGATGTGAATTCAGCAGAGGAATTATGTAATGAAAGTGACGAAGTACCAACTTATTGGGGAGATGATGTATATATAGATGATGTATAGGCCCTGAGATGTTGTCCATAACACTGTAAATAATTTTCCGCTCTACTTTAAGATGTAAATATAATATATGATCGCAGCAACCTTTTTACCTTGTGATACGTTAATTTGACCTATTATTGCACGCGACACCATACACTACATTATGGCTGAAAATAAATTATTAGAAATTATCAACTTACCTAAACTCGCTGTGTGTTGAAATTGTCAATTCAAAATGTTAATATCAATGTACAGTATTAGCTTCTGCTCAGTAATATTAATATGTCCAGTGCCTTTTCATTCCATACTGGTTCAGTATGACCATGACATACACTCGTACAGTAGACGATTTGGCAGATCATCGTAGCATCAGAAATCACAACCTTTCATTTCCTGGAAACGCAGATTGTCGCGAAGAGTATACACCTGAAAGCATGGATAGTAAATATAGTCTATTTACTATCCTTACTGTACAGACTAAAAGGTGAGCACGCCATTTATCCTGGTCAGCGGCAAGCAGTCGTCTTCTGGACGATCCTTTTCAGTAAGCAGTTAGCTTTCATCGCATGGGCTAGGGTTAAAAAACCCATTGGGCAGGGGGTTAGGGTTAGGATCTAAGTTGTTTTTGGGTTAGCATGCAGTTCTATGATGTATATTATATTATCGTAATATAGGCATCTCTCGCAGATACTAAAAAAGATCGTCCAGAAGACGATTGCTTGCCCGCTGACCGGAATAAATGGCGTGCTTACCCTCCCTCTCCGCCGGTGAAGTTTCATATAAATCCCGAAATGACGTCACATAGAGTATTATGTGTATATAGGGGTAGTAAGTTGATCACTACTTCACTAACATAGAGGCTGGTAGTTGATCACTAACATAGGGGTAGTTGATCACTAATATAGGGGTAGTTGATCACTAACATAGGGTAGTTGATCATTAATATAGGGGTAGTTGATCACTAACATAGGGGTAGTTGATCACTAATATAGGGGTAGTTGATCATTAATATAGGGTAGTTGATCACTAACATAGGGGTAGTTGATCACTAATATAGGGGTTGATCACTAATATAGGGGTAGTTGATCACTAATATAGGGGTAGTTGATCACTAACATAGGGGTAGTTGATCATTAATATAGGGGTAGTTGATCACTAACATAGGGGTAGTTGATCACTAATATAGGGGTAGTTGATCATTAATATAGGGTAGTTGATCACTAATATAGGGGTAGTTGATCACTAACATAGGGGTAGTTGATCACTAATATAGGGGTAGTTGATCACTAACAGGGTAGTTGATCACTAATATAGGGTAGTTGATCATTAATATAGGGGTAGTTGATCACTAACATAGGGGTAGTTGATCACTAACATAGGGGTAGTTGATCATTAATATAGGGGTAGTTGATCACTAACATAGGGGTAGTTGATCACTAATATAGGGGTAGTTGATCATTAATATAGGGTAGTTGATCACTAACATAGGGGTAGTTGATCACTAATATAGGGGTTGATCACTAATATAGGGGTAGTTGATAAATAACATAGGGTAGTTGATCACTAACATAGGGGTAGTTGATCACTAACATAGGGGTAGTTGATCATTAATATAGGGGTAGTTGATCACTAACATAGGGGTAGTTGATCATTAATATAGGGGTAGTTGATCACTAACATAGGGGTAGTTGATCACTAATATAGGGGTAGTTGATCATTAATATAGGGTAGTTGATCACTAATATAGGGGTAGTTGATCACTAACATAGGGGTAGTTGATCACTAATATAGGGGTAGTTGATCACTAACAGGGTAGTTGATCACTAATATAGGGTAGTTGATCATTAATATAGGGGTAGTTGATCACTAACATAGGGGTAGTTGATCACTAACATAGGGGTAGTTGATCATTAATATAGGGGTAGTTGATCACTAACATAGGGGTAGTTGATCACTAATATAGGGGTAGTTGATCATTAATATAGGGTAGTTGATCACTAACATAGGGGTAGTTGATCACTAATATAGGGGTTGATCACTAATATAGGGGTAGTTGATAAATAACATAGGGTAGTTGATCACTAACATAGGGGTAGTTGATCACTAACATAGGGTAGTTGATCACTAATATAGGGGTAGTTGATCATTAATATAGGGGTAGTTGATCACTAACATAGGGGTAGTTGATCACTAACATAGGGGTAGTTGATCATTAATATAGGGTAGTTGATCATTAATATAGGGGTAGTTGATCACTAACATAGGGGTAGTTGATCACTAATATAGGGTAGTTGATCATTAATATAGGGGTAGTTGATCACTAACATAGGGGTAATTGATCACTAACATAGGGGTAGTTGATCACTAACATAGGGGTAGTTGATCACTAATATAGGGGTAGTTGATCACTAACATAGCTAGGGTAGTTGATCACTAATATAGGGTAGTTGATCATTAATATAGGGGTAGTTGATCACTAACATAGGGGTAGTTGATCACTAATATAGGGTAGTTGATCATTAATATAGGGGTAGTTGATCACTAACATAGGGGTAGTTGATCAAATAATTGGATCCATAGAATTTTTTTTAATCTTCCTATTTATTAATTAAACTAAAAGAATTGTTTAAATGCAAAAAAATCGGGGGTCACCGACTCCTTTGCGAAATAAATTAGATTAAATGTTCATTTTCGGCCATTTTGAAACGTCACTGTTGTCATAGCAACAGATGAAACACTTTAGCATTAATAGTATTTGATGCCCTGAAAGTTATTCTATGCATAGCTTTAGTTTCAATCTTTTCCGAAATATCCATGGGCAGTTTTCGAGATTGAAATTTGCATTTTTGCCACCTTTCAAGAAACAGTAAGGAGCCACCTTAACATAATAAACGTAATTAAAGTTTGCATCAAATTGCACTGTTTAATCGCTTAAAGTGGATATATTCGCGTGCCTCAAGAACGTTTTAGGTTTAACGTTCTTAGTTGATCACTTTATGGAATTTTGCGAAACGAAACAACAATTTGCGAAACGTGTCTTAAAGGGGGGGGGGGGGGGGGGGGGGGGGCGTAGGGTTAGAAAACTCGTTAGGCAGGGTGTTAGGATCTTTGTTGTTTTAGGGTCGGTTATTATTAAAAACACGTTAGGCAAAAAATACCATAGAGCAGAAAAATGTTCGTTCTTTTGGTAAAACATTGGTAGATGATAAAATGGACTGCGCTATGGGAACCTCAAAATGGCACATGAGATTTAGCAAATTCAGCATGTTCAGATTCGCAAAGTGCCAAAGCTTGTCGAAATGATGTAATTGCAATGCAATATCTCAATTGAGGAAACCAAGTAACCATTTTGTGCATACAGTATTATAAGTAAAGAGATATGCTGCAATATGGAGCACAATACAACATTTATTTACACACACATTTATTTACACAAACATATGTTTTATTAAAATAATTCATATTTCTAAGCTCCCATGTATAATACATATATATATATATATATATATATATATAGGTCATACAAGATGTACTGTTTATCATTGTAACACAATTGTTACAGTTTGCTTCATTCACTAATAGTTATAATAGTTAGTCTACTAGTCCAAGTGCGCTAAATATTGCTTTTTTAATAGCAACTGGCAAACTATATGCCTGGTTTTGACAAACAGTCACGTCTGGAATAAAATAAAGAGGACCATGTAAGGTTTTCACAATATTTTCTCCCAATATTTGATCGGCATATACCATTCCATAGTCTCCTTCTGGTCGGAGGTCCATCCAGTGTCCTTTTATTGTAGTCTGAGGATCTGCTTGAAAAACATGCAATGGTTTGGCAATTGTATGGAACAGCCAAAACCTCTCAGTTGCCTCTGTGTAAATTGGCAATATTAAAGTTTTTTCATCCTCACAATGCTTCATGTTATGCCCAACAGCTAACCATGCATCATCTGTAAAGTATTTTTGACACACCGAATAAAGTAAAATTCTTTCATCCTCTGATAAAAACAGGTTGAGAACTTCAACTTCTTCCTCTTTGATTTTACCAAAGGAGGAATTGGTTGTTTGCAACCTTTCTGCTACTTCTGAACCAGCTATCTTTGTCAGGAGTTTCTTTATTGCTCCCATATCATTGGTTTCCTCAACTAATGGATTTCTAGGCATTTCAGGACACACATTCTGATTCAAAGGATCCAAAGTAAATTTGATGTCCTTTGCTGCTTGCATTATTTTCGTTCGTTGAACTGCACCGTAATGATATGGTTTTCTGAATGTAATACCATCTGGTAGACCTTCAACTTTGTAGCCACCTTTTAGGTATGGCACTCTGCTCGGTTTTCCAACGGCTTCACCTGCAAAAATACCAAGATAGCAATAAATAATTAGTCAGGAAAAAAATCCTGCATTAACACACACCAGATAATCACAACTACTGTACACATACATGCCAAATCTGTAAACCTGATGCATGTAGCATTTTAGTTCCAACATCCAATTATTAAACTAATGCCAATAAAATAATTTCTAATCATTGGCCAGCTTCTGGTTTTAGTTCTTTTCTCTACACTAACTTCCATTAGTGTAAATACACCAGTATGAATATACTTACTGTACTTCTTATTAAAAAGATTCTGAATATCACTGACACTGCAAACTTGCAAGTCATTCTCTATTAAAAAAATAGTACTACTGTCAACATTTCAATATTGAATATTATTTTAGTAATATGTGTACATTGGATACAATTATCAGTTTTACTGTACTTTATGTAGGCTGTTTATAGTACTTAATATTGAACATTATTCCTATTGTCAAAATACCTTCCAGAGTACCGTATTTTCTGGGCGATAACCCACACTGCGTATAACCCGCACAGCAACATAAATGTCATTTTGGGGAAAATAATATATATACAGTACATACTCTATCTATCTATCTATCTTACTCTGATGAAGGGCTTCGCTCGAAAAGTCAGTATTTACTAAATTCTTGGCAGTGAGTTTACCACCTTTTCACTATCTATCCATCCATCCATCCATCCATCCATCCATCCATCCATCCATCCATCCATCCATCCATCCATATATATATATATATATATATATATATATATATATATATATATATATATATATATATATATATATATATATATATATATATATATATATATATATATATATAGCAAAGTGAAAAGGTGGTAAACTGCCAAGAATTTAGTGACGAGATACTGACGTTTCGAGCGGAGCCCTTCATCAGAGTAAGACGAGATGAAATGAAATATATATATATATATATATATATATATATGTTCAGTGGTATATGTTCAATAACACCAGCCTACATTTTATTAAATTGGTAAAAATCAGGTGATTACCATAGTTTATACAGTAGTTAATTATACAGGTACTGCAGTATATACTGTGTGACACTCACCAAAATATTCACAGAATTTATACCCAATTTCAGGATTTGATGAAAGGAACATGGTCCCTTTGTCTGACCCAAGTTGATAAACTTTGCCACTATTTTCCAGAAGCATAAGAGACACTTGGCATTCCAAATCTTCCAAAACCATGATCTATAGTGTTGATTGGAAAAATAAAACCCTATTAATTAGTATTTCAAAAGATTCAATTATAAGTACTTGAACTGCCTGGAACATATAAGAATAAAACATTTTATAAAAGAATAAAACATTTTATAAAAAAATAGGGGTTCTAGCCTGCCTGCGAGCAGGCTCTCTGCGGGTTGGGGCGGGCGGCTTGTGGGCGGAGGGGAAAGAGAGCCTGCACGTATCCCACACAATTTTGCTTCTCTGCTCATTGGCTAATTTGCAATGACGTCATGCAATATTTGTTAACGAACAAAACAAATGCAACACGGCCGAAATGTTTAACAATGAAAACAGAGAACGTACATGTATTGTAAAAGATGTTTTGAACTCTCTCTCATCTAAATTAGAGTTTTCCTTGGAGTTGAAAGATGAGCAATATTCTACAATTGATAGTTTGCTTGAAACAACGTTCTAGCGGTATTACCAACGGGATACGCCTTATCAACTTTTGGTTCTCATAAGCAAGATCGAAAAAGGCCAACCGACTTGTACAGCTCTGCACAGCAGTGCTGTCATTGTATCTCCTCTTAGAAGTATCGTAGATGACCAAGTTGAAGAGGCTAAGGCGTAGACTAAGGAAGTGTTTTCTCCCCGAACACGCAATTGCATGGTTACACATTGTGAACTACAGTATGGTAACCACTCCATTTTTTTAAACAATTTAAACATACCAAAATATTCAATATCCAGTGGTATTTTTGATAACTATCTGGAAAATCTGGTATCCTGCCAGATCATAAAAAGTCACCTCTACAATAAATTACATAAGAAATAATTTTGTACCTCATCCAGAAGCTTCTTCTTGTGTCTTACAATTAGTTTTTCCTTTTGTTTAACAGACAATTCTGAAACATTAACCTTCTTCATGTCTCCTGCTGTTTTGTTGAAATCTTCTTTTTCAGCTTCACTTCTTTTCTGCCACTCTGCTGAAGCTAGCTTGTTTCGTTCTACATATGTCAAGTCTTTGCAATCATCTATGTATTTAAAATATGAAAAGTTTAACTAGACATATATATTATATATATTATAATCATATATATAATATATATTAATATATACACAGTATTATATTATATACAGTATCTGTATATCAGAGTAAGACCAATGATGAATGGCTCTGCTAGAAACGTCAGTATTTCGTCACTAAATTCTTGGCAGTTTACCACCTTTTCAATTTGCTATATATTTCTAATATAATATATTCTTATATATATATAAGAGCCTAGTTACAAGTTCTGTATATATAGTGGTGGTAATGCCGGGATACGATTCTGTGCATATTACAAGTAATATTTGGCATTTCACTCGATTAAACTATACATGTTCTAAGGATTTATGGTGAAGGAAAATTTAGTGTGTTGGAATATACTGTATACATTTTTAAGGACCAGTTGTGAAAAATGCATCTTCAAGGCTTCTGGCTGGAATTGAACCCGCGACCCTGCGATGCTAGTGCAGTGCTCTGACCACTGAGCTATGGAGGCCATTGCCGAGAGCCTAGTCACAAGTTCTGTATATACAGTATAGTGGTGGTAATGCCGGGATAAGAGTCTGGGTACATGTATATTACAAGTAATAGTTCTCCCAGCATTACCACCACTATACTGTATATACAGAACTTGTGACTTAGAGCTCTCGACAATGGCCTGTGTAGCTCAGTGGTCAGAGCACTGCAGGTTCAATTCCGGCAGGAAGGCCTTGAAGTTGCATTTTTCGCAACTAGTACCGGATTGGTCTTAAGATATATATATATATATATATACAAAAAAACAACAACAACAGACGTTTTACGGCCGTTTTCCCCGCTTACGCAGGGGTTGGCCAGTGGTTCCCCATGACAGTTTCCTCCTATATATAAATATATATATATATAATATATATATATATATATATAAATATATATATATATAAATATAAATATATATATATATATATATATATATATATATATATACGTGTAGGTTTTGGTCTACGAAATGCAAAGAGTGCTCAACAACATATAGTTAGAGCAAATAATATATTTTCGCTTACCTCAAAACTGGTCTGCTACAACTTGTTTCATCTGTAAAAGAATCTTCAGGCAGTGGTCACTGCCTGAAGATTCTTTTACAGATGAAACAAGTTGTAGCAGACCAGTTTTGAGGTAAGCGAAAATATATATATATATATATATATATATATATATATATATATATATATATATATATATATATATATATATATATATATATTATATTATATATATATAGCAAATTGAAAAGGTGGTAAACTGCCAAGAACTTAGTGACGAAATACTGACGTTTCGAGCGGAGCCCTTCATCAGAGTAATATATATCTATCGAGTAATATATCATCAGAGTAATATATATCTATATATATAATATAATATATCGGAGCCCTTCATCAGACTGATCAGAGTAATATATATATATATATACTTTTTAAAACAATTAAATCTGATCAAGACATGATTTAGTAGGCCAGAAGAAACAATAAGAGTGTTAGTTTTAAATGTTTGATTAATACCTGTTTTAAAAACTCTCCACAAAACAGATTATACCCATTAGGGCCTCGAACAGCTTTCGCTTTCTTTAATGGTGCTTCGTAATTGTCTGCTCGTTCTACTGGAGCTTGCCTCTTTCTTTTTTGGTTACTGATCCACTTCTTTAATAAAACGCATCGTAGATGGTTAGACCTACTAAGGTTTAATATAAACTATCCAGTAATTTCATCATTTATAATATTTCAACGGTAAATCTCCAACTTCTTACCTGCACTTGTGCTGTTGTCAAACAAGATTCGGCCACAACATTCTCGATCATTTGTTTATAATTTGAACCAGTTCCGACCATTCCGCGTTCGTAGTTCGACTCCAGAATAGCTGTCTGCCTTTCAGTAATACGGGTCCTTTTTCTCGAGTCCATTTTCGTTGGATTTAATATAAATTTTATAACTTGTCGATACAGTATATTTTGCAAACCACGCTTATGAGATCCAAGATGGCGAAGCGCTGTCAGCTGGAGAGCCTGAACGCTAGGCCAGGCAGCTTAGACGACAGTCTGGCCTGGGTATCAGCCGTGTTCTCAATTGAGAGTATCCTGGGTAGTACCCGTTGAGTAGTTTGTTCAACGGGTGCACCAACATTCCATGTCGTCTATTGAAAGCTGCTGCAGACAGCATAGCACCATCCTTAACATACATTTATAATCTATCGCTCTCTACTGGCACATTTCCAAATGAGTGGAAAACTGCAAAAATTGTTCCTTTATTCAAAGCTGGTGAAAGAAGCAATATTGAAAACTACAGACCCATTTCAATTCTTTCTGTTGTCGCCAAAATCCTAGAAAAGGAAGTTCATCGTCAAGTTTATTCCTTTCTTGCAGATCACAAACTACTCCACCCTTGCCAGCATGGATTTCGACATAAACGTTCGACACAATCTGCCCTAATCAATGTTGTAGATCAGTGGCTTGAAGGTATGGACAACAGCGAGGTAACAGATGTGGTGTTTCTTGATTTAGCCAAGGCCTTCGATACGGTAAAGCACTCTCTTCTTTTGGAAAAACTTCAGACCATTGGAGTCAGAAATACGGAACTAGATTGGTTCAAATCGTATCTACACAATCGTCAACAACGAGTAGTCTTTAATGGCACTATATCCACAGATCGTCCTATAACCTGCGGTGTCCCACAAGGATCCGCCTTGGGTCCTTTAATGTTCCTTATATACATTAACCTATTACCTGACGCTGTTAAATATAGTAAGATTAATATGTTTGCTGACGACACGGCCATCTTTCTTAATGGGAAGAAATCCAACTATATCGAAGAAAAACTGAACTTGGACCTTCAATCAATTACAATGTGGCTGGAAACTAATGGTTTGGTGATAAATGCCTCCAAAACAGAATTTATATTGATAGGAACCTCTCAAAAACTCCGAAACGTTCAACCTATACAACTCCAACTTGATCAGTGTATTATTGGCAGAGTGGAAACATCAAAATACCTTGGAGTAAATGTGGACACTCACCTTTCCTGGAGTCCACATGTGGATAAATTGTACAAAAAGGTGTCCTCCAGGATCGGTATGATGAGGCGAATAAGAAACTTCCTCGATCTTCCAACTTCTAAGCTTGTTTACAACGCAAACCGTACTGCCACTACTAGATTATTGTGATTCAGTATGGGACAGGTGTAACACGTCATCAAAGGCAAAATTACAGAGACTGCAAAATCGAGCCGCTAGGGTGATTTTAAAGGCAGATCCAACATTACCACCGGATGATCTCCTGCACAACCTTAAATGGCCTAAGCTTGAGGACAGAAGGCGCTTACACAAAATAACTCTGTTTTATAAATGTTTGCATGAAGGACAAGGTGTTAATGTGGACTCCACTCGTCGTATGGATATTCACGGTCACAACACCAGAAGAAAACGCGACTACATTCTTCCTAAACCAAAAACTGAGCAGCTAAAACGAACATTCCAATATTCAGCGGCGCAGATGTGGAACTTGTTGTCGCAGGATATCAAGGACTGTAGTTCACTCTCGACTTTTAAACGTTCTTATTTAAAGTCCCAACATTTTAATATTACTTAATTATCTACATATTATTTATAAACTATTAGGATCATAGATTTTAACTTTTTAACTTAGTATATACATGTCATATAGTATATATAAACTAATACTTGATAGTTGTATTGTAAAATATTTTAACTTATTGAGTCAGGGCCCCCAGGGAGAACAACATCAAGCTGATGGGGTTACCCTGCAAAAATAAAGCTTCTATCTATCTATCTACAGTAATACATTCATCAAAAAGAACCCCAAGATATCTGAATTCTGTCACACGCTTAATGGAACGACAGTTAATCGTGATGTTAAATTCACTTACACGAGCGAGCCTTGCACGAGTCCCAAATAATATTGATTCCGTTTTTGATGTATTGAGAAACAAACAATTATCTCGTAACCAGGTTCCCATTAGATCGAGATCATCGTTTAACTTCTCCTGAATTACTGAGACATCTGAGTCAGCGAAGTAGAACAGTATCGTCCGCGTACATTAGTATGCTGCAGTTACGTACAACATTTGGCAGGTCATTAACATATAGAACAAATAACATTGGGCCAAGTATTGAGCCTTGCGGGACACCAGATGTAATAAGCTCGGGTTCGGAAAACACACCTTGATACCAACACTTTGAATTCTTTGATGTAAATAATTCTCAAACCAAGCATACTCCTGGTTCCCAATTCCCAAAGCGGAGAGTTTATTTAGTAACAGATGGTGATCTATGCTGTCGAACGCTTTCCGAAAATCAATAAATACTGCCCCTGTTAGCTGTCCTTGTTCGATGTGTTTCCGAATGGTGTCAGCAAAGGAGAGAGCTGCAAATTCTGTTGAGTGATCTTTTCGAAATCCACATTGATAAGGGCTTAGAATATTATGTTCCCTTAGGTAATCACCAACTTGCTTGTGAACGGCTCTCTCTAACAACTTTGAGACCGTGGGGAGGATGGAAATCGGTCTATAGTTATCTAGGTCCTCGGTCTTGCCTTTCTTGAATAAGGGAATTACACGTGCGGATTTCCAGTCATTTGGTACTCGACCCTGCCGTAAGGAAGCCTTGATGATGATTGTCAGTGGTGTAGCAACAATGTCTGCAGAATCCTTTAGTAGACGTGGTGGAATATTGTCCAGACCAGCTGCCTTTCCGGTTTTCAGTCCACGGAGTTGTTTTAATGTAAAATTCACTGGAACCTCTTTAAATTGAAACTGTCGAGCTCGAGATGAGGTAGATGCACTTGTCCTAATAGTGCGAGCAACGGAAACTATAGAGGCCCCAGCAGCATCTCTATGACGCTTGACGGCACCAATAAAATGCTTATTAAATGCAGTCGCAATAGAAACTTTATCGTTACTATCAATATCCCCAATTTTAACACCCGAGGATACTTCTTTGCTCTCCGTAGGTATGATCTTTTTAACGGTTTTCCAAAACGTTTTGCTATCGTCCTTGTTTTCTTCCAATAACCGCCTATTATAAGCTCCCTTTGCTCTTTTAATCATGTTATTAACCCTGTTTCTAAGGCTACGATAGTTCGCCCAGTCCTCAGTGTTTGTTGTTTTAGAGCCTTTTTATGCATATAATCTCGTTGCTTGATCGCATTTTTTATGCTACTATCCAACCATGGGCAATTATCTATTCCCCGAACGCGTTTTTGAATAATAGGGGCATGATTTTCAGCGACGGAAATAAACGCTGTTTTAAAGACATTCCATAAATAATTTACCGGTTGGTCATACAGATTTTCATCACAAATACTCTCGGGGATAAGGTTAGTATCCTTCAGTTCATCACAGAATTGTTTTGGGTCATATTTAACATAATTCCTAAATGTTTTAATCAGGCCAGGCGCTCTCTTCCAATTGATTTTCCGCACACAATACACCATTTCGTGATCACTTAAACTACAGCTAATCACTCCAGAGCTACTGATATTATGCGGGTTGTTGGCAGCTATCAAATCTATGAGCGTTTTTGAATCTGGGGTTACTCTAGTGGCCTCTTTAATCACTTGTTTAAAATGATAGCTTTTAAAAAGTGATTTCAATTGTTTACATTCAGGAATACTAGCACGTTTGGTTAGGAGATCACAGTTAAAATCGCCCAGCATAAACAATTCTTTACCTTCAGAAGTAGCCTTGTCCATGCACATGCATCCAATTTTGCCATAAAATCTTTATCGTGGTATTTCGAGGAATTGGGAGGCCTGTAAAAGGTTCCTACCAGAAATCCACGCGTTTTAGGTAGAGAGATCTCGAACCAAAGTCCTTCAACTGTTGAATCTTCTAAATCATCCCTCCTTGTAACCATGATCTCATTTTTAACAAAGACAGCTATGCCACCACCTGCAGAACCTCTATCACGCCTAAACAAATTATAACCTGGAATCTCAAATTCGCCATCGTGCATCCCACTGTCAGTATTACTAGGCATGGGTTTCCCCTGCCTAGTGTCTGTACTGGTAATACTTGTGAAATATTTGTTTAATGTCTCTGCAACAGCTTGCGGGTCAGTGCTAATCTTGTCATTTTCCTTCAGTACAATACGATTATTTTTACTTTTTCGAGAATTAATGTAGGGCTTGATTGTACTCCAGAATTTCCTTTGATTATTGTGTTTTTCTTCACTAAGTTTTCTAAAATGCTCTTGCACGGCTTTCCTTCTCATGCTGACAACCTTGTTTCTCTTTTGACGATAATTCTCACAATCTACTGGACTTCTGGATTTGTAAAACTTTTTCTTTAATCGATCTCTCTCATGACGTTACGAGTTTCAACGGTTATAAACTTAGACGCAGTCAGTGGGCACCGGTAAAACGTTTTGATGGGAGCGTGGTCATCCAGAACTTGGTTATAAAGTTTTTCCCAACACCAATATACATCGTTAGGATCTTCAAACACATAGGCAGCCGAGAAAGGTACTCTGTTTAGATCACCGAGAAAGGCTGTCTGGTCGAATTTCTTAAACGAGCGCTTAACGTTTGCTTGTGATTTAGATCGCATGGGTTTGGTATTTAACACAGCCGGCTTTACTCTTTTTGGATCGAAATGGAAGTCGTGTGTTTCCTGATCAGCTCTGAAATTATACTAAAACAATTAGTCACCTAAGTGTCTCGGTGATTATCGTTATATTTAGCTCGCCGCTTCACGGCTCGGTAAATATTCAACGATAGTCATCTCGATTTCGTTGACTAATTGTTATAATATAGTTAATGCTATACTGTAACTATAGTTAAAGTGCCTATATCACTTGTGGGATCTTTACATATTTATAGTAATTGGAACATTCTAAGAAGATTTGTAATATATCTTCTCAGGCGAAAATTTCATCTTCATGGACTTTTTTGCAGTTAAAGTTACCGGATATGACATCAAAGGAGGAATTTTTGAAGCAAGAAACAAAAGAAAACTGATTTGCAATTCCTCCTTTGATGTCATATCCGGTAACTTTAACTGCAAAAAAGTCCATGAAGATGAAATTTTCGCCTGAGAAGATATAGTACAAATCTTCTTAGAATGTTCCAATTACTATAAATATGTAAAGATCCCACAAGTGATATAGGCACTTTAAAGTTAACTACCTTTTTATACAACCGCGCCCAGGAATGCTATGAAGTTGCAGAAAACTCAAAAAAACATATTTCTAAATTATCTTGGAACGGGCTTCTTCCAAACTTCGCTCTAACAAACCAAACAGACGATGACGCAGTTACAAAAATAAAACTACTACTCATCGGTAAACATGGCACAGCCCAGCTAGTCCAAAAATTAAAAATTAAAATCTTCCACCTCATAAAAGGTCCCTGCAAGATAATCATTAACTGAGACACAACCAATGTTGAAATGATAACTTCCGGTTTCTGTTGTAAAACTAGATTAATAAGCTTGGGCCACCTGTGAAATAAAGTTCAGTTGTTGTTGATGCACGAACAGGAGAGTGTACACGAGTTGTTTTGAAATATATTAAGTTTTTTAAAGATTTAACGTATCGACCAGGAATGAAGAACCACGTCTTCAACCACCACCAATTGCTTTTTATCATGCAAAGACAGGACACCAAAAGAATACCAAAGTTCGGTTGTCTACAAATTATCTTGTCCCGGATGTTCACAATCTTACATCGGTAAAACATACAAATTAACAATCAAATAAACAATTACATCAACTCCTGCAAACAATTTCAATATGTGAAAACTCTTATGGAACTTCGTCCTGATAGAGAAAACTTCAAAGAAATTCGAGCAAAGAAATTCGATTCGTTTTTAACAATTGCAAAATAATAGATAAAGCCAATCACTGGTCGGTATTATATGCTCTACTAGAAATACGTGTACGCAACAACCCCTCGCTCGATGTATGATAATACTGCTACAATGCACGCAATTTGGCGCATCCTAATTAATTGGGCCTATGTACGAGAAAGCCTGGTCAAAATAAATAGGATATCGTAATAAATATTTTTTTCAGTAAAGAGAAAAGAAAAACTCGAAATTTGGAAAAAGGAGAAAAATCGGAGAAAAGCCACAGCCGCTCGAAACCTCGGGTCTTGACTCTTAGTAGACAGAAGCTTAGTAATACAAACTTTTCGTACATTTTATAAATAAACAACCAACTAATTTTTCCTGTGATCAATTATTTGAGCTTTTATATCTTCATATATAGATGCCTTCGAAGCGACAAAGCGTCCCCAGTTCGGAAAGTTTCTAGGAGATTCATTTAAATCTCTTTCATTTGAACAACGTTCGACTTGCCAATGTGATGAATAAAATGATTTTAAGTTCACTTTGTAAATAGCAAAAACAAATATCAAACTTTCGAAGATCAAAAGGTGAAAACGAGTAGAGGTTTCCGATTGCCAGCCACCCAGGGGTTGTTTCATACACGTATTTATAGTTTCTTGTGCACATGTTAAGAAGTTGTACTGGAAAAAACATTATTTTTTCGCTTTTTTATCGCTTTCGGCTTTTCTTTCGAAATATATTTAGCGAAGAATGACGCAATTGTTACCATGGTAACTAACTGATTTTTCATTTATCAAATACAAACTGATTATAACATGTTCCGGCGACAATATCTTTTGAAATACTAACTCTACGAACTCATGAGATACATCAAATGAAAGCTTGAATAACAGACTCGGACATACGTACGAAAATATATTTGTATTTACAAATTAACAATTATTTAATTGTTAACATCTTTAAAAAAGCGAAAACACTTACAGGTTTGCCATTGAACGGCTTTTAAATTTACGAACTGTCAAATTTTCCAGACATCTTCCAGCTTCCAATGACGATATATTTCGAACTACAGAAAGCTTGACTAACTGACTCGGACATACGTACACAATATCTTCGTATTATTAACTTGAAATTGCTAACCGATAAAACACTGAAAAGGAATTAAAGGAGTTGGCCTTCGGACGCTATACTATACATCAAATGAAAGCTTGAATAAATCACTTGAATAGAATACGTACAAAATATCTTTATAACCGATTACTAACATCTTTAAAAAAGCGAAAACACTTACAGGTTTGTCCTTGAACGGCTTTTGAATTTAATACGAACTGTCAAATTTGACATCTCCCAGCTTCAGACGACTATATATTATTTTGAACTACTGAAAGCTTGACTAAAGTTACGTACACAAAATAAACAGTGAAAAGAAGATGCCTTCGGACGCTATAAACTTACTTGAAAACAATATTAAGTTAGGCTGTGTATGCGGGTTTATTGCAGTACCGTAAAGAAGCGAAAAGATTAATTGTCAATTCTTCCAATTTCGCCAAAATGTCCATCATGTTTGCTGTTCGTAATCGTAACACGCTCGTGTGTTACGACACTTTACGGCGGTCCGTCCAAAGGAATGTTAGGAATGTGTAGCAAGCTACTCTAGAAACGCATGGAATTGTGAAAGGACTAAACGCCGGTCGATATTATCACCCTCGGACGAGGGGACAAAGCGCTTGCAATCTGCCGGCGATTAATCATGGAATAAAAGCGTCAAAAGTATTATTTATATTCTATTAATAGTTCTTAGCACATAGTTTTTGTGTCTATAAGTATCGCTGTATTCTGTAATTGATAGCATTCCTGATGATGACTAAAACCTATAGTGAAAACGTAGAATCTCATTAAAATGATTTCACTATTCGGAGTTACTATTGTTGTGTATTTTAACATATTTGTTTACTTGGCATGAGGTTAAAATACTTATAAGTTACAAAACAAGAGTGCTATGTGCCAGTAACTTTATTTGTTCTTGTAATCGTTGTAGATTTATGTTGAAACAACGAAAATGCAAATTCTCCTTACTAACGCAAAAATCACTTTCAGCTGCCAATGCGACTGAATTGTGAGAGCAAAATCAATTCATTTGCCAAGAAATACACGAATAAAAAAGATCAGAATTGGACATTTAACTTTTCAAAAACGCGTTTTAGCATCATTTCGTTTGATTTCAAAATGGCAGAAAAATTTCCGTGTCTCAATACAGCTTTAATAAATATCAATCACGTTCTATCGCCAATCCGCGATTCTTAAAGTGCCCCTGTGATCAAATTTTTGGTATCCCGAATTTTTACATATTTCTAAAGAGCATGGTGTTCTCACTTAACTTGCCAAATTTCAAGCAATTGCGAGCATGGGAAGTCGCCTTTTCAGACTGTTTTTATACGAGATTATACGGTCGTCATTACTCGAACATGTTCCGGACGCTTAGGTTGCGATTAGAGGAAGTGACGTCAAAGACTCAACACGTGGCTAGTTATATATGAATATAAAGCTACTTGGGGAAAACTTTCTATTGTAACTTGTCGTATAATTCGTATAATTTCCATAAAGCTTTGTCACGTGTTGAGTCTTTGACGTCATAATCACCTACTCTGCTGTGGAATCGCGGGCTCGTCTGGAACAAGGTTTGAGCAATGGCGGACAAAATTTGTGCGACTTTGGAGGTTAAATTTCTTGTGATCAAATGTTTGTTGTTCAATTTTTTTGGCAAATGCGAACATTTATTAACCTAAAAGGATGTTTTGTAACAAAAAATGCCATGACACGTAATGTGATATTTCGTCGCAGGGGCACTTTAACTGTTAATCTAATCATTACTTATCTGCCGATAGTTAATGGTTGGAAAGAACAATCGGCGGTCAAACGTCAACAATGGCGTCTTCGACTTTGTGGAAAATGTCAAAGATTTAAGGAAAATTGCCGTCCTAGAGAGGACAAAAATAGCAAACAAATGAATGTGATGAATATGTTTAATGGTAAGACGTTTATATCGTTTACTTGGGTTCGTTTAAATGAAATAACTGGAGACGAAACCCATTTTAAAATCTTTCTCGCTTGAATTCGTGCAACCTCATACTCAAGGTCTGATCTCCGTTCCCTGTCCGCCGCAGCGGGTGCGGGCAACGGAGATAAGATCCTGGGTCGAGGTTGGAATTCGTTACGAGCAAAGTTCAAAAAGCTCAAAACTGTTTCTTTCGACATTTTTCAACAATTTTACATCATCCGAATAGCAATATATTGTTTAAATATTGGGCATGTAAGTTTCTGTTAATATGTCAAAAGAAATTTTTAGTTTTATTTGTTTATGTCTCTGTCAGTAAGTCAGCAAGTCAGCAAGTGAAAAGAAAATAGCTAGCAGTCATTTGTTGTCGACAATCATTTAGAATTGCTTTTATGGTCAAGGACGTTTGTAATTAAGGAACTTTAGTAGAAAAATATTTACCAAAACAAAACGGGTTTCGTCCTCGTTAACTAACAGCTCTTAGTACACACCCAACCATTGTCCATTACAATAAACTCTCGTTTTGCAGACATTCCGGAGGAATTTTTGGAGAGTTTGATAGAAAATTCTATCCCTGAGAAAACTAAAACGGCCACAAAATATGGAATGAAAATTTTTAATGGTAAGGAACGAAATAGAAACCGTATTTCACAGCATATTCGTAAGTTTGCACTAGAAAAACTCTCTAGAAAAACGTATGTCACAGTTTTGTCCGACCACGACATAGAGGCTAGACACACCAAGGCTGTCACTGGTCATAAATCTGATCTCTCCATTCTGTTGTACAGCTCGAGGGCTTCTTTCCAGCAGAAGGAAAACATGTCGAATATTCTAAGTCGCGTCGTCTCGGGCGAGAGCAATCCTTCCATTCAGTCTGGTCGCTGCAGCTCTACTTACAGCAAGTCAGACCTTATGCAGTTCATCACCCGCAACGCCTTCGGCATTTGAAACAACTGATCAGGCTAACTCTGATGCCCAGCTTCGCATTGAAAACCAAGCCACAAATATCCAGATGCCAATCGTTCAATTTCCATGGCTGCACAGACTACAGTGTCAATTTTTAACAACAACTACACCAGTCAAGCATGATTGTTTCTACTTTCCAGTTGAATTGTTGTTCCCTTGGTAGTCGTTTCTTTTATAACTTTTAAGAAGAAATTCTTTCTTGCGAATGTTTTATGGACATTTTAACACCAAACGGTTTGCTTCTGACACAGACTGACGTCTGACACGTAAACACATGTCATGTGATGTCGCGTGAGTTCGCGCGTGCGTATAAATTAAAATTGAATTAAGTTATTTTAAAAATTACACGGTGTATTACTCAGGCTTCGCCTTCGTTGACTATTCGCTCATGGACACGTTGTCTAATTGTTAAATACAAAACTCAGGCTCGTTGTCTAATTGTTAAAACACAGAATCAGAACACACATTTTCAAAATGTTATTTTATAACATACTCCCCTGTTCCCTGTAGCTCCATCCCACCATCAATCCGCCCTCCCATCGCCCTACACACCTCCTTTCCTCGAAGTACCTACTCCTCCAGAAAAAACCCAAAGAATTTACCATTCTCCTTTGACGCTTCATCTTTTTCTCTGCTCTGCATTCCTAACTTTTGATCTTGTTCTCGTGTCCTGTCGTATTTTGTAATGGTCATGGTTTTATCTTTGTTCGGTGCAAAAGGATTCTCCACGAAGCTGTTTCCCGAAATATCGTCAAGCACCAAAGTGAACGCCGAATCGCCATTTTTGTATTTCTCGAGTTGGGCGACAATATGGTCGATCTTGTCAGCGACTTCGGGATGAGCAACCTGTAGCAAAAAAAATTGGCATATGAATGCAATCGGAAAACTGCTTTTAGGTTGAATAAATAAAAACGGCATATCAATATGGTAATGTCTGTGGCGATAATTATTAAAATTTCTATTAATTTGTCAAACGTTTTATTTGTTTTTGTCTCTCTGGTTGTTGTAAGTAAAGTGGCTGGACGACATGTTGTTGCCGATCGAAACGTCATTGACGTCATTCACTGCTTGTCTTTTGTCCATTGCCACTAAATGGCGTCAAAATTGAAACGAAACCGCGCTGTAGATCAGGTGTTAGCCGTCGCAAATTGGTCATTATGATCAATTTTGAGATTGGTCATAATGGTGGGTACAAGTTGTGACGTCATAGGTCATTTTACACATCCTTGAATAACTCAAGAAAAATCCTTTCATTTAAAAGTAATTTATTTTTTAGTGCAGTCCCCCTGGTTGAATCTGATACCGCGAAGCCCTCTGGGATAGTCACCCAGTACACTAAGTTCCCCAAATAACTATTCTACAATGATTGACAAAACTAGTTGGAACAAAATGAAGAAAGTATGTTTTAATAATTGCTATGGGAAATTTAATAAATTACTTTAATAGGATACTTCACTCCTCTATTCAATGTTGCTTTTGCAATGATGGGATTTTCCCAGTGATGGTTAGCTATTTTTTTTATTTAATCAAATTTCAAATTTACATTATTATATTGAGTACATTATATAATGAAACTTTGTGGACAGTTTAAAACAGAATTCAACATTCCATAGCATAAACCGCCAGTAGAATTAACTAACATTATTTGCAAAATGAAGAATGAATAATAATTATTATAAAGCGTTTGAATCATTTGAAAATTTAACATAATAGTAGCCAGCCAATTAGTTTGTTATACGAAAAGTATATAAAAGCTGGTATTCTCTAATACATAACGGTAAAGAATTCCATAAACGACAGATATGTATAAAGTAAGAGTTTTTAAAGGACTCAGTCCTACAGAAAGGAATCTTCAGAGTAAGATGGTCAGTATTGCTAAGAGGCTTACAGTAGTATATGAGCGAAAAGAAACATATTGAGAAATATCAACCATGCACAGACTCCTGAAACACGTAAAGAAAAAAATGTCACCAATTTCTCTACAATAGGCCAACGGAAGTAAATGTAAGCAATCAAGACGTTCACGATAGGACAACTCATTTCCAACAATAAATCAAGTTGCTCTTCGCTGAATTCGTTCTAGAGCTGTAATATTTTTTATGGTTTAACACACTACCGCATTCAAGACGGGATCTAACCCAAGTAACATAAAGTAGCTTCTTAATATCCCGGTCACTGATATGCTTGCATGCACGATACAAACATTTAATATCTTCTAAACTTTAGCAGTCAAGTAGTTAATGTGACTGTTCCAGCTCAGATCGTGACTAATGAGAACTCCCAGATCTTTCTCAACTACTACGTGCCTATAGGTGCTTCCCACCAAGAAAGTAGTCTCTGACAAAAACTGACTTGATCTTAGCTATACGTAAAACCATAGTTTCGTTAGTAGAAGGCATGGTTTGGAAGGTCTCTATGTTGTTGTTCACTTTCACGGTCACTGAACGTATTGTATTTTCTGTATAATGAAACAGTCATCTAATAACAACGTTCGGATTTAATTAGTGTAGTCCTTATCGTCACGGGTTGTGAGTCCTTCGCCGTCACGTGTCCATAGAATTTCCTTTCTCCAACCAATAACAAACACTTTCTTCAATACAATAACATGACCATTGTGTCATCTTGAAAGACAATGGAGCTTCCAAACCATCCCCCTCTACTAACTATGGTAAAACCATGGATAGTAAATAGACTGGATAGGAAACTAAGATCACGTGCGACGTTTCCAGCATGCTGATTGGTTTAGACACCAGTTGATGGCGTTTGGTCGCGTGAAAACCTAGTTGCAAATCGTGACGTAACAAAAACACCATAAATCGCAACGTTTAGCGATAATACAGCTAAAAATTACAGTCAAACTGCCAAAAAATATCATAATGCCACTTTACGATGGAATATCCGACTACCATTACTCATTTTAGGCGAAAAGATCCAACTTTAGACGGTGAAAAACGCGTCCCAAATTTCAACTAAAACAACGGTAGTTTTGCGACGCCAGTTTCTTCACCACAAAACGAAAACAGCTGAAACAAAGACGAACAACATTTACCTCGATCATTTGGTCGTGGCTTAGGCAGGTTTGTAAGACGATGAAACATTTTGGAATCTCAATATAGCTACTATGAATGCGAAAATATGGAGACGTCGAAGAGAAATTCAGTAAAATCTGTGTATTCGTGACATCTTCGTGACATCACGAATTGCAACTAGGTTTCTACGCTGACGTCAGCCAGTTTCCTATCCAGTCTATTTATTATCCATGGTAAAACCTTAAGGCCGTTTTCCACTTCAACCGTAACGTTATAACGTAACGTAACGTTTTCGTTTGTGTCAAAGTCATTAGTTTCGCTCTAGTGCTCACGAAACAAAGAAATACGCTACGTTTCGGTACGATACGGTTGAAGTGGAAAACGGGCTTTACACTTTTTACTCGGACTACCTGTGGTAGCTCCGAGTTGAAAAACGGGTCTTCTGTCTCACACACATTCCTGGCATATTTTTCCGTCAGAAAACGCTAATTATTCTATCCCAGAGTGCTTTGGCGGTGCATACTCGAACTCGTTAATATAACTACGGCCGGATTGTCATTTTCCTCACAGTGCTTTGCTCTTGGTCGAGTTGTTCACTGACTCTGTTCGTAGATTTTGAAAGTAACTGACTTAATCAGCATGAGTGATAACTGTGTTGATCATGAAACGCTCACTATGCTCACAACTGCACACGAGGATTTCGAAGCCGGTTGGTCCACCATCTCAAATTCAGGTAAACATGCTATGTTGATATTACCTGCATGAATACACGTATGTTATGTACTTGGACTCGGTAATTCCAAATCTATTTTCAGAATTAAAATCAAGTAAATATTGACCGAGATAACGTTCAAAAATCTACGATGAAGCGGTCTTCATATTGCCGACTAATCTCTAAGTACATAAACAGGTTTTTAGGAAGGGTATGCACGTTCCAATCCTGTAATATAATAGACACGTTTGTTATGTATTTGGACTCGATAATTCCAAATCTGTTTTCAGGACTGAAATCGATTAAATATTGACCGAGATAACGTTCAAAATCTACGATTAATCATACATTTTTTCCGATTTGTGATCAACAATTATATAAATGGCGTGCGAGGTCTGGGGACCATGGATGGGGGTTAGGATGAAACTCTAGGGGTGTTAGGGTTATGATTGGCGTTAGGACCTTATACAAACTGATTTCCGTTGTGTTTTCTCATTTATATTTACGCATGTTTATTTGCAGCCCAAAAGTATCCCGAGTTAACGCCTAGATTCTGGTGTGGGGCCATGTCAAAGGCTTTTGAAAAGTCTAAATAGATTACATGAACCTGATTTCTTTTCTCCAGTGCATTGGCAAACTGATGAACAACCTGACTCAACTGAGTGACAGTAGATTTACCTGGCAAAAATCCATGTTGCCACTCTGAGAGACACGGAGAAATAAAACGAAACATACCACGATAAATATGTCTTTCTAGCAACTTAGATAAGATATCTAAAAGGGAAATACCTCTGTAATTAGGAACAAGTGACTTAGAATCGCATTTATGAACAGGGAACAAGTTGGCATCTTTCCACTTCGCGGGAAATTTTCCCAAATAAAGAGACATATTGAATAGTTTACAGGCAAACCCAAAGAAGCTTTACGTACATCAAGTGATTTGAGGTCCTTGGCTACATTATCATCAGTGATATGTAGATCCGATAAAGCATTATCAAGCTCATAATCAAGGGTTGGTAAAGAATATGTATCAATAGTAGTACTATCTGATGGACTAAAGACTGAGTGAAAGAAAGCATTGAATAAGTTAGCTTGGTCTAAAGGTTTACAGATTTGAACAGGGCCATACTTAATTACTGCAGGAATTCTACTCGCATTAGTGATACTTTTTATAATAAGCCCAAAATCTATGTGGGTTATCTTTAAGAGAATTGGCAAGTTTGTTTAAATGATTATGTTTTTTAAAATTGAAAAGTTTCTTAACTTGGTGTCTAATACTACGAAATTTACACCAGTGGTGAGCAGAGTCTGTTGATATAGCTTTCCGTCGAACTCTGTTCTTCTTCTTCAACAGATGGATCACCTCAGCATCAATCCATGGTGGTCTATTGGCATCTTTAATTCTTACTTTAGGAACAAATTCATCTACACAAGATAAAAATAGATCTTCCCAACAAGCAAGGCTGGTATCAATGTCACCTTCAACATGTGCGGTGATCCATGGAAGACATCTAAGTGCTGTTTTCAAGCCACATAGGTCTGCTTGTTTAAAATTATAAACAGTACGTCGAATTTTCTTTAAACGATCAACCTTAGTGAGTAACGAAAAACTGACCAAAAAATGATCAGAATGAATAAGATCTCTGTTAACATTGACATTCATCCGGGTAATTACTAAAAATCAAGTCTAATGTAGACTTATTATTGCCAGAAACTCTAGTAGGTTCACGAACTACTTGTGTGAGAATTAAGAGTTAATTAAATCACAAAACTCGGATCCAAATGTTGAATTTTTCTATTGGGAAACAACTAAGAAAAAAACGTTAACATTTTGGGATTTTACAATAATATGGGTTTAAGTACGCGATTTTTTGTTTGGGTTTGTCGGAGTTCAGTTCCTATAGTGTGGTGCTTAATGTGTTGGATTGTTGTGCGGAAGGATTTTGTTTCTAGTCCTGTCGGGCGACTTCTTTTTCCTTTTTCGTTGTTATTTTTTCTTTCGTTGTTATTTTTTCTTTGCTTTGTTAGGGTTTAAAATTAGGATTAGTGTTAGTATAATTATTAAAATTTATACGGGTTAGTTTTATGAAATAGACTTTAACAGAAATTTGATCCGAGGTTCGTCTCTGGAATAGTTGGCATCGACCAGAATCTTTCCTCCTCGAAGGATTTCAAATTTTCACAACTTTTCTCGAAATAGCACGAATTTTTGCTTTTGGACACTCATAAATAACTTTGCCATACTGCAACAGTACTAGTGACTGCTATTTACTGCTTTTTTAGTAAGCTGCCCGCGTTGTTTTCACTTCGAACCTTCCTCACGTGTAGTACTCGTACACCTGAAGCTTTTTTGCAACTCTGGCATCGACGGTTTCGGTTGGCAACGACCATTTACGAAACAGACAATTGCGACGGCGCCATTTTATATATTATTTGTTTTTTTTTCATTATAGTTCCTCTTTAAACACAAATATCCCATTCAATCACAATGTAGCTAAATGATTAAGGTGCATGTACCTTGCGGATAGGCTGGTCTTGTTTCAGAGCTGTAATGGCTCGATCCAAAATTCCTTCAATGGTGCTGAGCTCTACGGAAAACGAAATAAAACAGAAGTTTAACGCCATGGGAGACAATGCATGCAGTGCACTTGTCTCCGCTAAGTATTAAGGATATCATTAGGGTTAATATAAGGGTTATTTTTTGAGGATTCTTGTACTTAGGTCAAGCTAACCCAGATACTAACCCAACACTAATAATAACACTAATACCTACCCCAATACTAACCCTAATACTAACCCTAATACTAACCCAAACACTAATCCTAATACTATAACCCTAATAATAACCCAAATACTAACCCTAATCCTAATACTAACCCTAATACTAACCCTAATACTAACCCAAATACTAACCCTAATACTAACCCTAATACTAACCCTAATACTAATGCTAATACTAACCCTAATGATAACCCTAATACTAACCCTAATACTAACCGTAATAATAATAAAGTAAATGGTTTGAATCTTAAGTAGGACTCAAACCAGTGAAGTGCTTTGCCACATATGCCCAATCTATTCGAAAGTCGGGCCAGAAGAAGTTTATGGTCCACAGTGTCAAAGGCGGAGGAAAATCCAGCAGCAAAGGTATGACAGAGTTGTTATTGTCAATAGCCATGGCAATGTCATTGTGAACACGTAAAAGGGAAGTCTCGGTGCTGCGCAACGTCTTATACGCAGACTGACGAACAACTCGTTAAGATCGTTTATTTCCAAATATTCGACAAGCTGCACCGCAACCACCTTTTCCACCAATTGAGACAAAAAGCGCAGATTAGAAATAGGTCTAAAACTTTTAAATTCATCAATAAGGGTGAGTTTTTTAACAGTGGTTTAAGAACAGCTTCCTTTAACTGAGAAGGCATAATTCCTGATTCTAAACACAAATTAACAATCTTGGTTATAACTGGAAGAACGATCTCAATACAATCCTTAAGTATTTGGTTAAGCTCACAAGATTTAAAGCCATGCAGAAGCAAAAATTATTTTCCGAAAATCATCAAATTAAATACTTGAGAAGGCATTTAACTCATGGCAGTGCGTAACATGCTCGTCGAGCTGTATAAGGCTATTATCAGTGAATTTATCGAGGTCATTCTGCAAGTGAGTTAGACGATACATGCCTCGGGAACTTCTGATCAGCCTGTTAGAGTTTCCCAATGGTAGAAAACAGTCCATAATAGTATTCAGTCTCAGATTTGGTTAGCAGTTCCTTGACTTTAGAGCACTGTAACTTACAGCTATGTTTGTCTGTCATATCCAGGGTGGTACGCCAGCATCTCTCCAACATTGTCACACAACTTATTCTAATTGGTGCATGCTTATCTAGAATATACGACAGCGTGGAGTCACATTGAGTAACAAGTTCAGCAAGATCATCAGAAGAATTTGTTATCGAAGAAGAGGCAGATATATCATATTTAAAGCGTTCCATATCAATTGACTTAAGTTTCCGAAATTAAGCTTTCACTACCTTTCCCTGAAAGCAAGGTTTAACAAAGAAAGATTGCAGTTGATGACAAAATTATCTGAAATAAACGATTAACAACACTAATACAGCTAATTATCTGTTCATCGTTACGAGTGATACTGACAAGATCCAGTATATGGCCAGCATTACGCGTGGGAACACAAACATTCTGCGTCAAATTAAACAGATCCAGTAATTCCAAAAAAACAGAGGCAACTTTATCCTGCTTGTTATCAACATGAAAATCAAAATCGCCAGCAATTAAATATTTGGAAAGATCCGTAGAACACTGTTCCAGTAAGCTACTAAATTCTTCCATAAAAAGATCGTCTGTGCTCCGCTTCAAAATAGAAGGAGGGGGTCGATAGACAACCAAAATTCGAAAACACTGTGAAGAAGACTTAATCTGCATTTCAATAATTTCAAAGGAATGAAAATTATTTCCATAATGTGATCGCTTAACATCAAAACCAGATTTTAACAGGATACCAACACCACCACCTATACCACTTCGTGGCAAATGTTAATCAAAATAAGTTGATGTTTCTGTCGTCTGATTTTCAATAGTGTCCAGTTGAGTATTTTTAAATCCTCAGTTGCGGTGGAGAGCGGAACATCAAGAATAAGTTTTGCAAATTTGTTTTCTAGAACTTGGATAGGCAGTATATATCTGTCTCCCCAAATTATATGCGCGTAGCCTCGAAAAGTGGTAGAATTAGTGCTGTGTAAATAGTACGTATATCGTGCGTTCAGTGTTGGATATGATTTTACGCGTCGTAGAAGTCCAAGTCTCTGGTTTATCTTTTTGGTTAATTTTTCAATATGATCATACCATCAAAGATCCTCACTGAGAATTATGCCGAGATATTTAAACGAATGTTCTTGTTTAATTTTCTTGCTTGATACCAAATTCTGCCATAAGTTTAGAAAATCTGGATGAACGAAAGGTTTTGGCGTTGTCCGTGACAAGTAATAGCGTGCAAAAAAGCGACAAAGGCGCGGCTTCAGGGCAGCGGCCGTGATATTCTTCATGATATCTACTGTACTTCGGGATATCGACTGTAGTATTCTACTAGCACCAACAGATTGTAAATTGCCCTCTGTCGGTCGAGATATTTGTTTTATGACGTTTTGTGACGTAGAAGTTTTACACGTGATTCCTAACCTGTCAACGCTGTGAAGTTTGGACGAACGAATGATCTATTCTGTTTCTCTTGTCAAGGTAAGACGACTAAGATAGTTATGTGTACTTGTTACTTGTCAAACGCTCACCAAACGGAAATATGGCTCAGTGACTGCGAGGTATCTGCGATTTCTTGCCATCACAGCATCATTTGTCACTAGTGCTGGGCGCCGGAGGGCCGGAGTTACGCCGGAGCTCCGGCGTTTTTCAGCGTTTTTCAGTCCGACAAGCCGGAGGCCGGAGTTTGGATTTGGGCTTTGGGCTCCGGCTATCTCCGGCTATTGTGAAAAACAACGCCAAAAACAACGAAAAATCTAATATTATAATCTATCTAAATGACCAAAACTATAAGTATAAACCGTTTGACATATGAAATTTGCAAACGTGATTTTACTTGGCAAAAATCTATTTTAAAATAAACCTTCGACAGTGTTGACGAGCGTAGTTGTTGACAGCAGATAATGAATAAGGAAATATAAAACCGCGGAACCGGACACAATGACAAAAGTGTCTACTGTAATGTTCTCAAATTGAGAACATTACAGTAGACACTTGTCTGGTTTCACCAGACAGCTCTGACAAGTCTTGCTCTTTCATATCTTCCTTGCCCACCATCCTCCGTCACCTCTGAGCGAGTCTTTTCGTTAATACCTAGCACTTTGTATTCTGTATTAGTGTATTTCGAGAATCGGAGTAGCTTTTATTCGGTTGTTCTATAAATTTAGAAACGTTTTCATTGCGCTGATATTTGCAGTTGTGAAATAGATAAGACACCCCGCGTTTGCTCGCTGTTTTACGGGGAGAAGAGCCTGGGAACTAGTTTGAGCCGGAGTCAAAGCCGGAGCCGGAGCCGTAAAGCAGCCGGAGCCGGTGCCGGAGCTGAAAAACCGGAGTTTGCACACCTTTATTTGTCACGGGCATGATATCAAATTGTTTTGTTTGTGAATATAGTTTTCCTTCTATTGTAGGTGCATACTGTTTCTCACGATATCGAGCATGCAGAAGAATACACATCCGTGTCCCTCATAACACAGCTGTGAGATATAAAGCGACAGAATATATTGAACTGCATTTTTATACAAGAAACAAATACTGATTAACTTAGTTTATCAACTGTTATAATGTCAACTTTTTGTGTTCATATTGAACTGCATTTTATGCAAGAAACAAATTCTGATTAACTTAGTTTATTGACTGTTATAATATGAACTTTTTGTGTTCATATTGAACAGCATTTTATGCAAGAAACAAATTCTGATTAACTTATCAACTGATAATGTCAACTTTTTTGGTTCATATTGAGCTGCATTGTTATGCAAGCCTACAGAGAACTATATGTTATATAACTATTTTATCTTTATGTTCAACTGCATTTTTATGCAACTGTTCAACTTAGATCTGTTTAATATTACACATGTTCATATTGTGAATAGATGTTGAGAACAGTTACAACACAAGGGGGGTCAACATGGTTGGGGCAGATGTGAGATATCTGCAAATGTGCGAAGGGCAGATGAAACATGTGCACTTAATGAATGTCTTATCCCATATAGATGTCTAACATACCCCAGAGTGCGAGTACCTATGATCTAGCAAGCTCCTTGTGAGCTCCACATATATATATATATATATACATATAATATATATACATATAATATACATATAATATACATATATATATACATATATATATACATATATATACATATATATATATATATATATATATATATATATATATATATATATATATATATATATATATATATATATATATATATATATATATATATATAAAATCCTTTCTATATATATATATATATAACTCACTGCTCTGGTATTACCTAAACCATAACCGCATGGGTACGAGGCTGTACGAGGCTATAGATACTGATATTTTTCTCTCCATTCTAAAAGGTTTTATTTATTTTCCGTTTTTGAAAAGAATTCTTTTGCATTAACTTAACACAAATAACAGTATTATACTATTAACAATCGGCCATACTATAAATAGCCGAAGTATAAAAATGCTAAAATATTTCTTTCGATAAACTATAAAAACTCTATCAATCAAAAAACTTTGTGACTTGTTAATCGTATTGATATTAATATTGAAGTGCCCTCCGTGAAATACTGCTCCAATAAAGAGGCCTCCAGCTGTGGACATTAGTTCATTACTTGTTGACTTTGAGTGAGAACTGATGTAGGACAGCCAGAGGTTTTAAAGTGTATATGACGTGAAATTTTGTATTGCTTCATTTGAAAGAACATCAAAAAGTAGGACGATATGCTGTTTACCGTTCCTTGATATCTTTTCTAGTTCCAGAGTTATAAAGATTTAAAGATGTCAAAATCAAGGGAAAATATGGTACAAACAAATTGCTGATTCAGCACAAATTATGACGTCATATGGTTTGCATGTTAGTTTGGTGAATATTTAAATGAACTATAGCTCAGTTACTATGTGTCAGAATCAAATGAACCTTTGCACACAGATAGTGCAAGAAGAAACACAGTTGATGTCACTAATTTTGTTGTCAAGGCAACACTGTTGTACCCAGGCCCCTTGAACGGATTTTATAAAACACCTTCATACTCTGTCTTGATAAGGATAAAATAATATCAAACGTGTGCTTGTCATACCTATGCATGCCTAAAATACATTTATACTATAGTAATTTGAAAATTATACCCACAGTGATGAATACAGTGTGTTTTATAAAATCCGTGCAAGGGGCCTGGGTACAATGTTACCTTGACAACAAAATTAGTGGCATTATCAACTGTGTTTTATCTTGCACTATCTGTGTAAAAAGGTTCATTTGATTCTGACACATAGTAACTGAGCTATAGTTCATTTAAACATTCACCAAACTAACATGCAAACAATATGACGTCATAATTTGTGCTGAATCAGCAATTTGTTTGTGCCATATTTTCCCTTGATTTTGACATCTTTAAATCTTTATAACTCTGGAACTAGAAAAGATATCAAGGAACGGTAAACAGCATATCGTCCTACTTTTTGATGCTCTTTCACATGAAGCAATAAAACATTTCACGTCATATACACTTTAATTGTTAAAGCTGAGGTCGAGCTCAGGATTCTGGACATAGTTTTCTGCTGTACGTTGTTGAGAAACGTGGCTGTTAATTGTTAATACTTTGAATGTTTTTGTGGCCCGATATCTGCATGATGTGAGTAGGAGGAATGTCGTTTAATTTTTTACTATCATCCTTTTTCGAGCACTGTGGTTTGTAAGTCGCTGGCTGTCGAGACCTGCTTTCGTTGCCATACTTTTCATCAAACTGTTTAGTTTGTTGACTCCCATAGCATTTGTCTTGAACAAACTTTTACCAGATGAAGGGTTTTTTGTGTGGTTTATTCCATGAAGGTCGAATGGTGCTTCGGGTTTATTCATTGCGTCTGGTCTCTTCTCGGAGTATATTTTGTAAACTCGCGTGGGCCGTTCGGGGAAGCGAATGCTCTTGGTTTAACAGGTCTGATATTACGAGGTTCAGCTCCTGTTCTCGGGTTTGTTTGTCGCTCCGAATATTCCAAATACTCGGTTCCATCTGCTGCTGTCATAATCTTAATGTCTCCGCAAGACATTTGTCGGTGTTCGTCACAACCTCGCAGACCAAAATGCACTGAGTTGAACAGCCAAAGTGTATTCAGAAGTTCCTCACGGTTAGAAATATACGGTTAGAATCTCTATCTCCTCACCTGCAGGTCAAGGCATGAGCTGCGAGAGGCTTGTTTCCTTTACCTTCTTTCTTGAGTTGTTTGCTTCTTGCTTCAAGGCATTTCCGTGTCCTTTGTTAAACGCAATGTTTTCGATAATGCTCACAGAATATTTTCGCTCTTTCAAATACCTGTGGAAACTCGAAATAAAACCTCGAAGACTCGAAAGTTTGTATTCTTGACCATCTTTTCTTTTGACACTCAAAATAAATTCACAGAGATAACCATGCATTTAGTTCTTCGGGACACAGTTCAGGATTTCGTGGCTCTTGCTTCTGTCTCAAGAACTGAAGAAGTAACTTTACGTCTCTCTTGCAGATTTAGCTCGAGTGTTTCTGTTTTCTTGCTCAAGTATATACTCCTCCATTGGTTTGTCTCAAGTTTTAAATCTCTCGCCGATATCAGACATCGTTAAAACTGGTCCGGTTCAAACTGAAATCATACTTACTTCTGTATAAACAACAAAGGCGGCCGTAATTTAGCTAATGCCGTCCGTGAACGAATTAACTCGTACGACATGACATCTTCAATCTGATTGGGCGAAAGGCTAGCATCACCTTTGAAAAACCTTGAAATGGGTTTTCACAGCACTAAACCCGTGCGCAAATATCAGTATCAATATAATACAAATTACTTCGGCATCTTCTTGCAACTTAATAATGTCATTGTTGAGTTCCTCAATAAAACGTTCAAATCGGGAATTAGGTGGGAAATCATTGCGCTTCTGTTGAAATCTCTGCCTGTAGTAATAGTATACTAATACTAACCCTAATGCTAACTCCAATGCTAACCCTAATACTAACCCAATCCTATAACCCTATAGTGCTAATCCTAATGCTAACCATACTAAAATAAGAACTAAAAAAACGGTTAAATTTAAAATTAAAAAAACGGACACTATATATGCTTCCTGTTCCACACACTTATAACTCCTTGTGTAAATATGCCGTTGTCATTAGATAATAGACATATTTAGCAAACAGGACGCGGACGTCAAGAGGACGTGAGATGGCGAAAGATGGCGTGGATTTTTGTCAATTTCATTCCGGCGCAAAGACGACGTCGTCTTCGCGATTTTCAGGACGTGATTTTCAAGATTTGGCGTCCTGTCTAAGACGTGAACTGTTTTAGGTTTTTTTTGTTCGTAACAAGGCGAGTACAAGCAAAGAAACAATTAGAGATAAAAGTTATGTACACTTTTGTTTTATTTATAATATTTCGTGTACGTAAAAAGCGTAAATAAAGGTTTTGTGCATATAGATAAAAATAGTTCGTAAATTTGGTAAATATAAGGGTTTAGTGATATTCCATTTGAATATAAGCACCTCTATAATTTGTTTTTGTATTATGAATATAAAACACCGGGAAATGTAGTTCTTGCTATAGTTTTTGTCAACGAAACGAAGCAAAAATATGACAGTATGATAGACTGACTTTTTTAATCAAAGTTCAAAAACTCGTTGTTTTTAACCCGATATAAAACAACACTTGAACATCAAAGGAAGCGTTTGCTCTTAGCCGAATACACTCTGATTATAAAAAAATATTCTGTTATATATATGGAGATTTACGAATTTTTTGAAGTGATTTGCTTTAAGATTTTGCTACCTCCTTCGCAGGCGGGTTTTTTCCAGATCAGTGGGCTGCAGAAAAAAACCAACAAAAAA